>CM034155.1:607810653-607941767 GCA_019776745.2 Taxus chinensis | reverse complement strand
CAGAACTCCTTGACATTGTTGTGAATGTTAGTCCTTGACGGTCAAACATTTTAGATGTCTACTTGGGGGGGGGGCTTGTCAAGAGTTAGGCCTTGTGATTGTGGATGGTGAGGCCCCAAGACATTTTAGTGGGATTTGGCGACGATTTCCACATGTGACAGGAGGTAGGGACCAGTGGGTTGGGTTGATATGTCCATGGGTGCCCTTGGTAGTGGTTGAAGTTGACAACACAAGGATGGCAAGTCTGGAGGTTGTGTTTCTGGGTTGTACACGAATCTGTCACTTGCCCGAGTGCACCTATTAACCAATCCTGAGCTAACCCATAGTTAGATGTCAACATGACCTCTTGTCCGGGCATAGGAAAACTTACTGCGTCTAGTTGAGTGTCTTTGATGTTGAGTCAGAATTATGTTTGCTGTTGTTTTGCGTGCTCATTGCAATTGGTACGTGTAAGGATTTAGCATTTGTTTATTGTGCTTGCTTGCTAGGTCCTTTGTTGCAAATAGGTGCTTCTCAGTCGTGAACATGGATTGCTCTGAGGTAGACATGCACGACTTTGTACGTGACATGAGAAGAGACCAATCCTTAACGGTTGCTTCTGCATTTCTGATGTTGGTCAACATTTCTCTGAATTCAAGTTGTGTTGAGTTTAATCCTTGTTTCCTAAAGTTTGTGTCCAAGGTGATCACGGTATCAAAAGCATGCCAAAGGAAGCTTCCTACTTTTTTGCCTACATATAATGGTACATTGTTGATCGGAGGGAATTAGCCTAAGTCACCCACCAAAATCATTGAACAGTTACCGAATGCATGGTTACTATGTTGGAAGAATGCCTCACGAAGTCTTTTGTTGATGTTGTGTAACATTGTAGGACCTATAAAGCTCATTTCATCTATGAGTATGTAATGTACGACACTCATACGCTCTTGGAAGATTGCTAGGGCTTGGCCTTCAAGAGGTTTCATGTCGGATATGGGTATTCGGAGGGAAGAATGTATAGTAGATGATTTTATATTGAATGCAGCAATACTTGTTGGGGCTAGTACAAGGAGGGAAGATTTAAATATTTCAGTCATATTTTCAAGCCCATTTCTTATGCGTTGTATGAAGTATGATTTTCCTGTACCAACAGTTCCCTGAATGATCATCTTCAATGGTGGGTGTTTCCCTTGTTGAGTTTGCATGGTAAAGTACCAATTGAGTATGCAAGGTGTTGTTTTGAATGATAGTTGCATAGCGTCTAATTGGGTAGGTGGAAGTAACAAGTGGGTGTGAATTTTCAGTACGGGCAAGAGGTCTATGAATTTAGGTGCACTTTTTTGTAAGGTAGCAGGGATCGAATGAACCTTCCAATCGTGGTTAATGTCAAATTCACGAAGGCCTATCATGTCTACATCATCAATTGTTGTATTGAGTGTTGGGTGCATGCGTGATATATGCACCCATTCAAATAGTTTTGCATGTAGCGGATTAGATCCCTACGAGTTATTGTCGTCACTACTCGTCCCAGTTGCAGTTTCTTCTAGAGTAGTGGCTCTATTAACATGTAAAGGGACGTACGAGTTTTTCAATTTTCCCCATTGGTTAGTTATTTCAGATGTAGAGATGCCATTGTTTGTTTGGATATGTCGAAAGGGTTTATAAATTAGAAGCTCTGTCCAGCAAAAATCCTCATAGTGTATCACATCTGGGGTGGGGACATCACTGTATCGAGGGAAAGATATTGCGGTATGGGAAAGATATTGCGGTATGTCCACGGACTGATTTGTACTAAGTTTTACAGAGGAATCCAAGTCTAGGATTATGTCCCAAGGAGTTGTGGAGTTGTTGTAATCTTTTTTTACAGGCCGCAAGGTGCCTCCTCTGATTGTGTATGTTTTACCTAGTTGTATTTGGTTGTAGTAACAAGTTGCAGCTTGGTCAAAAGAATTCACCACTATATCTGAACTACTTTTGTTGATAACGTCGAAGTTAAAAACTTTCCCTGTGCATTTGTCTGTGGTATAGTTGTTTAGGTAGCCGTTCTTGATGACCCTACCTTCAATAGTCCAAAGGCTTTGGTAAGGATTTAACAATTTTATTAGCGTGAGTTGCATGCAGTCTACAGGGCATCCTTCACGAGTAGTTGGTGCCAAATTATCAGTGTGGGCTGTTGGCATGTGTACAACCAGTTGGGGAGGCACAACGTTGGGGCCAATGGATCCCGTGATGTTGGTGGTTCCTAAACAATAAAATAAAATGGAAATGAATTAGCAAATGGGGTAACGTAAAGTACGAGGGCGCATGCGCTAAACCATAAAGTGGGTAACCAAGTTATCGTACACATTAAGTGGTTTTTTTAGGAGAATAAGCACATAAAGATATATACATTGGGGAAGATGTTCATAGAATACAACAATTTTCATGCTCATTCAAAGTAAAGTATGAAACATATGTACAACAACTATTAAGTATTTCTCATGATAGGCAGTATACAAAACTTCTGATGGTGGTATTAAAATGGAACAAGTACAACATATTTATGCAAGTATAGGTTTAACAAGGCAGCCCTTCAAAAAGAGGTTACTGTGGGTTAGAATAGAAGAGGTGGGCATATGTATGAGCAGTGCAAAGTCGTAGTAGCGGTGAGGTAGGGGCTAAAATTATAGGGACGCAAGATAAGCATTAAATGAAACTCTAATGGAGTGTTCCTCACCACCAGATTAGTACTGATCATAGCTTAGCGAATGAAGGAAAGTGTACAATGTGTCAAGCTTAAGGTACGTTGCATCTACCTTGTGCATCATGTCTAAGACAGTGGTTAAATCACTATCGAGAATCATTACTGATGGGATGAGAGACTCTGATACCCTATCATAAATGGTTGAGCATGTAGTTGCAACAGAAGTAGCCAAAGAATGGACAGAATTTGCAAGCGGTGGTTGGACACTTTGTATTGAGCTTTCGTTGGTGGTTGCCTGGGTTGCATATGACTGAGGGGACCCATTTGAAGCTACCAGTTCAATTCAGAGGCTCCCGATAATGGCACTAGAGGTATCATCAGATATTGTGATAATGGATGGACTTCCATTGGAGCGGCCATAATACCTGGAAAAATGCACCAACTTTGTTTAGTATAAATTTTTCTTCTACTAACAAGTACAGAAATACATATACATATATATGTCACGGATTTGAATCATTTATGTAGCAATTGAAGGTGGGAAAAAGAGATATTGCAAAATACTTATGTTGGATGTAATAACAAGACATCTTGATCCTACATCTCCAAATCCTAGACATTTCATTCAATAACTCCAGCAAATCCAATTTCTTCTTAGAATAAAGTTATGCAAGAGCAGAAATTTGTACTAAGGGCATGTCGACATTAAAATTTTCCTCCGTAATTTCTATTTTATTAATGTATGTATTAGGAATAGGATGTTGTTAAGTATGATATTAATGGCGTCCAATAGAAGATAACGGCCCGTCAGTACGGTGCCAACCAATAATGTAGAGTACGGTAACAGTCAAAGTACAATAGGAATGTTGTAAAAAGTAAATATTTGTCGTAAGTGGTCCGGTAATGTTAAAATGTCAAAGTTGGGATAAGTAGAGAAGTAGGGTCTACATGATTAGTAATTAGAAATATTATATTTGTAATAAGGACAGAGAGTGATGTCATAAATATTTGTATATTTTATTTGTGGAAAAAGTCTAAAAAGGTGGAACCCATGTGAGATGATAAGGTTTATCTTATCTTAGAAAGATAAGCCTACATGTAAAGGCAAGAGTTTAGGCATGGAATATGATTGGCCAGAAGATATTTCTATCCTATCTTAGAGATAAGGTGGATAAGCCTGAATTCCTATAAATAAAGAGGCCACCCCCCTCTCATTTAGCATAGAGAGAAGTAGTGAGAAATATTGTATGAGTAAGTGTGTAAAGGAAGCCATCATTTTGAAGGTGTGTTAAGAAGCCATTAAGAGGTGTAATTGTGAAGTTTCTCCCATAGTTATTGTTTGAAGGCAAGTGAAGTTAATAACACTTGAAGAACCTCATGGGTGAGATTGTACCAATTTCATGTTGATATTATAATTTACATTGATATTTCAGATTTATCATTATTCCTTCTTATCATAGTCTATGATATTCTTGTGTTATGTTTGTTGTTGTGTTTCCAGATTACATCCACCAAACTAAGAGTTGTGCATTAGTTAATAATCATAGCACGAGGAGTTCCCGGTGAAGAATTATCATAGTGCCGGATTGGTGTTGACAGGCACAACCTCAGCAGAACTTTTTAATATCCAGTAAAAATCAAAACAAATGTCCAGAACTTAGTACAAATAGCTGAACCTCAGTATAGGAGAATCCGAGAATATGAAAAATTTGTTATGGAAAACCAAAATTTCTAAATTCATAACAAGCTAGAACCCAAATATCGCTAGGAAATTGAAAATTTTATGACAAACAATTAATTAGATTTCTCCTTCAAGAACAAGAACAAATTACATACATAAAAATCAAAATATAATTCAAAGATTCAAAGAAATGGTAAAATTTCAGCACACAATAAAAAGGCTACGAGAAAGGCATAACAGACCAACACTGATGCTAAATATTGCAAATTTAAATGTAAATTATACATATAAAAATGAAAATATAAATTCAAAGATTTGAAGAAATGGCGAAATTTCAAAAAACAAGAAAAAGCCATGGAGAAATAAATAAATGCACAGCCTATCATGCCATGAGAAAATGTCACTTCCTTCAGGAGGGAGCTGCTGAGGGGTCCTTGTGGGTGGAAGAAAACGTAAAGACTGTCTGATATTCGCTTCTCTGTGCCAAACTCATAGTCGACCACCACATGGAACTTACAATTTCTAGCGCTGTCAAATATATGGATATAATGGATCTGAAAACACATACGTTGCATGTTTGTCAAGAATAAAGACAGAGCTTAAGCATCCTCAACCAAATAGATCTCCATTACACCTCCCAGGACTTCGATCGAGTGAATCTTACAAATACATGGATGACTAAATAAGATCAACTAAGATCAACTACAGTGAATATTGAGGAAGGTGGAGCCTCCCGAATGTAATGTTGAATCAAGTGCTCAAATATAGAGACTTCGATGTAAAAAGAGTGAGATGACAAGAGCATGATGAATGGAAAAATAGTAGCACCTTTATGCCATTTCTCGGATGGATACACCTGGTCACAAATCGGGACTGGCTGAAGGAACTATTGCCACTGTTGGAACTTCAATGTTATTTCCAATACAGGGATACAGATAATGCAATTACCAAGGAAGATACAATAGTTACTAATGAAAACTTTAACATCAAATTTTAAATTCAGATATTTGTAGCAATAGTAGAGATTCAACAACAAACGTAATAAGGCATAATACATCAGAAATGCTATGTAAACAGGGTCTTCATACTAAATACTTGAAAGAAGTCCCTCCTAAATAGCAATGTCTATGAATATGGTTAAAATAAAGATAGACAACAAATCCACCGCACTCTATTCCAAAGAAATCCTTAAACAAGAAAAACATTTCCAGTTTCAGACTTAGCAAACTACAATACTCAAAATCAATGTTAACGACCTGCAAAAAACTCTTTCTGGAATTATAAGTCAGTAAAAGTAAAGAAGCAAAAGTAGCTAATCTAATTGTGGAGATGGTGCGGATGAAAACTAAAAAAGCAGGGGTGTATTTATAGACAGAGAACAGCTACAACCATCCACTACTATTGCAAACAACCACAGTTATGAGAGGAGAGTTCCTACAGGAAAATCCCAATGTATTTATTGCAAAGCGGTGGATTTTTTATGCAGTCTGGTTCCTACGTAGCATGGGAGATAGATGGGACTATGAAGCAGGTGGCTGGGAGGGTCGGTGGAGTCTGGTGCAATTGCTTCTCTGTGATTTCTTTCTTGTTTCTTCAAACAACTATGCATACGTTGGTAATGGCAAACTTAATGTTGTAATGTTTGGGCACGAAGATATTTTAGATATTTTTAACAAATATATGGAGTTTTCCATATGTGTGTCACAAAAATTCATTTCATAACAGTTGGATAAATGGCGTATGCAGCTGTAATGAAGTCAAGTCATTGTTTGCTATTACTTTTACATATTAAAGGACCTGTCATTTCCTCTGCCTACTTTGTCTTCAAGGCAATCCAAGTATACACACTTTTCTTTGTTTTCTATTCTTTCATGTTGTGAGTTTTTTAAAAAGAAAAAGAAAATTCAATAAATATAAAATAAAATAAAAATGGTGGCCAGAAAATTTCAGCTGGAAAATAGAGTCACCCGGAATTTGATAGTTTCCAGCAGGAGCTTCTTCAAAGTGGATTGCCTCGTGAATTATAATGAAATTTAACATTCATACATACATAATTTAAATGAGAGTAGTTAGTATTGAAGTAATTAAATTCTTTGGCCCGCCGTAGGCAATGTAGAAAGGATTATAGTGGTAGGACTAACCACAAAAGTCACCACTTAATAATTGTAAGGTCGTATAATAGATAATTCATGGAGCCATGTATGTATTGTTGATCCAATACTATCTAAAATACACTTGTTTCCCGATAACAATCATAGTTAGGGAAAATGTATACTCTGCAAAAAAACAAACCTACTTTGTGGGTAAAAGGGTTTTCTGTGTAAGCGACTCAAACAATGTGGCAACTCCTTTCATGGTTGTGATTACACTATAGTAAATGCATGGCGTGGCTCCACTGCCTAATAGAAAAAACACTGATATGTTAAGGACATGTACATTGTGGGATCATCAATGAGTCTACTCTTTCATCATGGCTCTATACTCTGGACCCGACATGCATTATGGACCTTTTGTGCTCCAATGCCCTCATTATAAACAATAGTGTTGCAACGAGGATGCACTTGTTTATTATTTCAACCTCTTCAAAGTGGATCTTAGTCAGGTTGACATCGATATAGACTGTATTTGAGTTGGTTCTCTTCTTAGAGGGGATTAGTACTTTACGAGTTAAAAACACATCAAGGTGCCAACACCCACCTCTATCTTTCCCCGTTGGAGTATTTGAAACCTTCGGCAGAGGGGACCAAGGTAAATAAACACGGGCATAGTTCTAAAGTAAAAATATTCCTATAGAATGAGCTTATAACAGAGCAATGCCTCGGGTATTTGTGGCAACAAAGTCCGTAGTACATTCCCATCGACAGGTAGATGGCCTCTTTAGCATCGTCATTTCCACCGTCCTTTTTTTAAGATTATCATGTCCAATTCGGCTATATTATTCCCAGCCTTGCAACCAACCACAATGTCCAATTTTTACAAACCCAATACTCATATTAGTTCGAAAACTTGCATTTTTTTGGAGGAATTGTATCAAATAAGTCATGGATAGCATATGAGCTTTCCACATTTTTAGAAATACATACAATCCAACCAATTTGCAATATGACATACTTCCAAATCATTTTTTTCCATATATTTGTTATATGTCCTTCCTGCTTCAACCCAAAGCTCCCATTTTGTACATGCACGGTATGTTGGAGAATGCGTGTAAGTCTCACTTTAACACATTCCAATTGGCCTTTCTTCATATTTTCAAAGGCCTTTTTTATAAGAAGCCCATGTTTGTCATCCCCTATCATCACAATAGTCCGTGATCACAATGTTTTTGAGGTATTTTGTTAAATAGTTCCGATGATTTAATTATTTAATGGATCATTCCATGCGATGACTCTCGTTGAGGTATTTTCTCAAACAATTCACATCATTGTAAATACTTTCTCTTTTTCATTCATATCAACACGGGCACCTACCTTGACACATATGACCAAAAAGGTTTCGTGAAGTAATTTTCAAAGCGTCTTATTTTTCTCAGTTTCGGAGAATGTTCGAAAATATGAGGGCATTATTCAAATAAAAAGTAAAAATAAACATGTTCCATTACCCTATTCATGGTCTACCTACCTATTTTTCAGTATTTGTCATGTGTATTTTATATAATGGACCATTAGATAGATTATTTTTATTTTTTTCTTTTTAGAAATCAGCTTTTGTCATGTTTTGGATGTTACTTTCGCTAACATTATCCTCTCTACTCTATACAAATATCCTTAGCCACTAAATATTATAATTGCGAATTTACTTCATGGCATCATTGCTAATTTAAAGGTTTAATTAACTATGAAAGTACGCACTAGAACATGAAAAATCAATAATTTAAGGGAGTAAGTCAGAATCAATTTCTTACTGAATACAAAAGTATGGATGTGGTGCTAACTTCTCGTGTCCGGAATGATAATCAAAATAGTTGTTACTAAGAGGGAACATCGGGGGGGGGGAAATAACCATTGTGGGGTTCCTCTCTCTCCCTACATGGCCGAAATATTGTATCAATACAGTAGTAAGATTTTTATTTTTGGGTACGAGAAGTTGGCAATGAAAAGTGGAGAACCATTAGAACTAGAGCTAATCTATCATTGTAGCCCAGATGTTGGAAAGAATATCTAGCCGCACTTGTAATTCATAAATCCAACTTGGATTGTGAACACGGTCTCCAAAGAGCCACACACCTCGGCTAAATTTTGTGGATGGATCTTAGGAAGATTTTAGGTAAATTTAATGACTTTTAGAGATTAATGATTTTAAGATGTAATATACTAGAATATATTTGAAATGCAATTGTCTCAGCTCGCACATGTAAATTGCATATGATAGTCACCCTACACACACACACACACTCACCGCACGCACTCACTACGCACAACACCCACACCGACACACCACACACATCCACCACCACACACACACACACACACATCCACACACAAACCCCAACACACCCACAACACACACACACACACACACACACCACCACTCCCACAACCCCACACCACACACCCACACACCACACACACACACACGACACACCCACACTACACACACACACAAACACCCGCAATTTTCCCACACCCACACCCCACACACACACACACACACACACACACAATCACACCCACACACACACACGTCTTATAAAAAATAGCTTTTTTTTATAATTTTTTTTAATTTGTTTATCATACACACTTTACATTTTTGCTATACATATTTAAAAATACTCTCACCCAATAACTTTTGATAGAATAATGCAGCCATTAAAAATACACCTTTTCCTGACACATGCACTGAATAAATATTAGAGCATCGTGATGTTATGCCAAAAATTTCACCCAAAACCCTAACGAACACAACTAGAAAATTTAGGACAATATTTTTTTGATTAAAATAATATGTAAATAATCTTAATGCATAACCTCAATTTTAATATTACCTACTCAATACATTAATTTAAATACATTAATACCTTAAGTAAATCATAATATTTAAAGATACGACTTGTTCACTTGTTTTTACGACCCGCTTCCTTAAATAAATGTTTGTTTTATTAAGAACGTATTAACTAATAATAATCCCACGAATTTTTTAATTAAATTAATTAAGTCCTTAAAATTCATTTCATTTTTTTCCCGCCTTAAGTTATAACACTTTAAAATTAATTTTATTTAAAAATATTCTCTAACTTTTACTATTATTTTAACCCATTTAAGGTTCACCGTAAATTATTTGAGTTGCTTAGTTAACTTTAATTTATGTTCCTAAGATATAATACCCATGACACCCTTTAATAAATTAATTATCTACACATTTACTTATTCATTCAATTCCCCTTAGCAAATCAATAAACACTTCCATGCACCTATTTTATTTATTTTAATTTTAATTAAAAATATCCCAAGAGATTTTTGCGAATTTTTTTTTGAAGAGCGCATATGAGGTTGAGCTACCAAAAGGAGTAGATATTTCACCCATTTGGAATGTAAGAATTCGTATCCATATCATCCAAGAAAATATGAGGGAGGAAGTGTATATTAAAATGCATATTCAAAATTTATTTAAGAAAGTAGATGCCAAATATGTAATGCAAAGAGTAGAAAGGTTACTTGACACAAGGATTACTAAGAGAACACATTCCAAAATATTTGGATCAAAAGGCTTGAGATAATGAATATTGAATTAGATAAAACATTTGAAATCCGTAAAAACATGAATACCATGGGCATAACCATAAGTAGAACATTGCAATTTTATTTGCTATCAAATGTGTATGATGTGGGGACATCTAGGTTCACTTATAATTTTACCTTACCTTAAACATTTAAGTCACTGCATAGGTTTTAAATAAATTTGCCAAATCTTTATTTGTGTAGAATTTAATAAGTCCCATTTGCACTTGTCTTGTAATAAGTGTGTAGCCTATGAATGTGTAAGATTTTTTTGTAGTATTTATGGTATTAATAAACGTGAAAATATTTTAGTGTTGTTTTACACCTACAAATTGTATGTGTGTTTGTAATGTTCCTTTCAATCTATAGATGCCCGCAAGATCCATATAATTGTTCATAGTTGTCTTATGTCACAATATTTATCCAAAAGCACTAAGTAATGTTTTTGTGGTATATTTTTAGTCTAGAAAACCTTTCAGAGAGACAACATTAACACCCTGTATTTCAGTAATGTAGTGCATAAGTAGTTCAACTGCAGAGAATCATAATTTTAAGCATGGTATCACTAGGGTTTGTTTTTCAAAGGGATCATGTTTACCACCTTGATTTTCATTTTAATTGATGAAATCTTTTACCACTAAAGTCACGAAGGTCATTGGAGGTCGATTTAACAATGCACAAAGATTTTTTGAGAAACTAATGCATGGTCTTATGCAAAAAGGCATACTAGACACATAGATTTCAGAAATTAAAGTTTTGACATTAGAAGATGTTCTAGGAGACGACATGAGCTATGTTAGGAATGAATCACACATGAGCTAGAACCACAGTATATTGTATTATATTCAATCACATAGATTTTTCATTTAGAATTTCTATACTTGCAAAGGAAGTGAGTTAACAAGTAGATATTTGCAAATGTATTTGTTGTGGTGCATCTCAATAGTGAGAATTGAAAAATTTTATTTATCACCATGTATTTTAGTTAATTGTTGGAAATTCAATAAAAATTCAAGTTATCATTCTATTTTTGTGTTTGATTTGTGTTGCAATTTTATGAATATTTCATTATGTGATTATGTGTATTATGTGGTATAAGGTATCCCTTAATTGGGACCCCTAACCATGCTTGCATCATAATATAATGAAAAACCATATTACACGTGTATAGGAATATGACATTGAAATGTAAAAGTAAAAAAACATGTGATTATAGAAGCATGTCAAGTAAATATTCTTACCCATATAATAATTTGAGTACACAGATGCACAAAATTTACGAAATTTTTTACAAGGATTTATTTATGACCACAGTGGATTTGAAATCTACGAAAAACCATTGGAAGAAACCATGTAATAATTAAGGCTAAGGAAATCCAACATGGAAGAAAACAAACCCTAAAACAATCATATTAAATTACTAATGAATATAATATCATATCTAACCCTAGAAAGTAACGAAGCATGCAATACCATGCCATGTCACACAAAATTAGATATGGAAAGTGGTTTTACATTTAAAATGCATTACTACTATAAATACCTATTTTTGGTGCAAAACTAGTCCAATTTCTATGATATTAGAGTAGTTGTTGTGCATTTTTAGATCATTGATCAAAATAGATTTCTTAATGGTGTGTATTCTTGTATTTATCAATTTTATTGGATTTCCTTTCTTGTTTTTTTTGACACTTTCAACCTTACTCTTCAACTTTTCAACATCTTATTCTTGAAACAAATGAACTGAAAGGCCTAATCTATAATTAACTGATATCCATTTTCAATGTTGTCCTCTTTCTCTCTTTGAATTTTTCTATGCTCCCCTTATTTTGTATGGCTTATGACTATTTGAAAATGGTTTTCTGAGTTGATGACCACTTTTGCTTAAGTTGATGACCACTTTTGCACCATGGGAAAATGGTAATCTCTTAGAAATCTAAGTTAGCTCCTAGTGAAAATGGTCTTGTGTGTTTTTGGACCATAAGTTTCACCTTTGTGAATTTTTTTATTTTTTTTTTCCCCCTTCCCCCCTAAGGTGTTTTTCTTCTTGTGTGCCATAGGGTCCAAAATTGAATTCCAAGTACTCTAGAAATACAAAGGTATATAGTTCCTTGTATAGGACATAATAGAGATTACAAGTGACACATAGAACATATTGAGTATTTTAGAAAATAATATGTTATTTATGAAGTGTCCATGTAACTAAAAGATTTATTTTAGGCATCAAAATCACACATAATATCATATTTGTTGCATGAATTCTAAAAGATAAGGGTCAGGAAAGTCACACTCACATGAGAATTCTTGTTGAATACATTACATTATTTATTAATTGCCACTTTGATATCCAATAAGGGATAAGTAGTACTAAGAAAAATCTTCCTTTTCTCTAGTTTAGCACAAGCCCCAAAACACATTTTTTCCTTATACACAAGAGATTTCAAAAAAAGAGATTGATCTTAAATATTCATGAATGATCTAGAAACACTCAACAAGGTTCACACACATTAGGAGATGAAAGAATAACATATTCACGAAGTTGGATTTATTTTTTTTGCACAAAGCCAATTTTTCTAAGAAGCGATCATTGTCACTCAATGCGAAAATGGTCATCAACCAATAGAAATGGTTGTGACTACACCCTAAATAAATAAATAAGTTTTTGATGGTGGATTAGGATGTGGCAATTATTTATTTATAGGATTAGTGTTAACAACATGTAATATATTCAAATTATTAATACTTGTTTTACATATCAGAATATACTATTATTAACAATTTACAAGATATAATATTAGAAATGATGCTAATAAGGTGAAAACATAAGCAGGAGGGTGCCACTTAGCCTTTACAACTTAGGAAGTTGATTTGGAAGTGTTGTAAATGATTGTACCGACTAGAAATGATATGAAAGTTGCGTTTTCAGTTTACTAAACCTGAATGAGTGTAAACTTAGCAGGGACGAAACCATTTGGGGTTGTATAAAATCATCAAATGGTCATGTAATTCGTGAATGGTTTCACACCAATGATGAAATGACATGACATTTTACAACTTTTATGTGTCCTATTGATTGATTGTGATTGTGATTTTCTTTAAAATCTTAGGTGTTGCAAATGTGTGAAGAACCTATGCATGATGTGACATAACTTCAAAACCCTAATTAGGGGTATGAGACCCTACAAAAGGTTAGTGGTTGGGATGGAGTGCAATGTGCGATTGCATAACATGGAGCTTTTCCCAAGTGTGGGACCTTTGAAATCGGAAAAGCTCTCTCCGATGAAGGCCGGTTCCTATTCCTCTGTTCAGATGCACACATAAAAATGCAGAGGGTTTACTCAAAAAACCTAATCTAACTTGCCAAGGAGACAGGGTAAGAAGATGCATAAAAAAAAACCTAAACTAACAAAGGTGATCCCGAGGAATGAAGAAACACCTGTCTTGCCAATAAACAAAAACCATTAAAATGCAATGCAAGATCACGCACAAATAACTAGATTTGTAGTGAAAGATCAATAGGATGCAAATGAACATAGAGAGGGTTGAGAATCATCCACAGACATGCATTATTTTCTCCAAAGATTGACACAATACACTACAAAATGCCAAGAGGCAAAGTTGCATTACAATTTTAAATGGGAGGTTTGAACTCCAAAAATTCACCTGCCAAAGAGAAGAAGGGAGGGGAAAAACAAGAATGTCCAACCTTTAGAAAGAAGCCCCTCCTTACAATTTATAGGGAGAATGAGAGAGAAAAGAGAGAGGAATTCCAAATCTACCCCAACCACCTCCAAGTTACATTTAATTCATCTCATTATGGCGGTAGGTGAGGACATTAGCAAACCCAAAAAATGGTGAATTGTATTTTGCATTTTTGAATGAATCCAACCTTGCATGAATCCGAGCTCCCTGTGAAAAGTTATGGCCATCTGAATATCTGCGCAAGGGTTTGTTTCATGTCGGGATGTTAGTGCTCAAACTGTGTGCGCCTTCTACCTATGCCTTGGCACGAACCTTTTCATGTCGACACTTTTCTACCTGTACCAGGGTGCATCCATGTTCATGTCGACACTTTTTGACGTGCACCTTCTACCTGTGCCTTGGTGCGAACCTTTTCGTGTCGACACTTTTCTACCTACGCCAGGGTGCATCCATGTTCATGTCGACACTCTTTGACGTGTGCCTTCTACCTGTGCCTTGGTGTGAACTTTTTTGTGTCGAAACTTTTCTACCTGCACCAGGGCGCATCCATGTTCATGTCAACACTCATTGACGTGCACCTTCCACCTGCGCCTTGGCGTGAACTTTTTCGTGTCGACACTTTTATACCTGCACCAGGGCGCATCCATGTTCATGTCGACACTCTTTGACATGTGCCTTCTACCTGCGCCTTGGGCTATTGGTGACGCAATAAATATCGGGCTCTGAGTTTCTTTGATTTCCATATTCTTCTGCTTGTCTATATCTACTCGGGGGGGAGATATTTACAACAGGGGTTTGAGGGAAAAGTAAAATGGGAGGAGCAAGGTGGGGTTGTAATGACTCCTTTTCAATGCTAAAGGCCTAAGGGTCAAGTCGAATAGATGTCATGGTCATACCCAAGGGGCTGTGGACGTTGGGGGATATTGAGAAGGGGCCTCATGGTACTAATATTCATGTTGGCATTTGGGGGTCACTTTGGACCATGACGACTTAAACAGGAAAAAGTAACTTTAGTTACTTTTATTTAATTGGCCCCTCCATGGAAAGAAATGTGTGTAAGGTCTATTTGGGGCTCTTTTGACTTGGAGAAGTATATAAGGAGCTGGGGGAGAAAGGAAAAAGGAACTTTTTGGTCACATACATTTTAGCCTCCTTCATGTGCAGTTGTTGTTGCGCATCTACAGCTTGTGGATTCAAATCCCACAAGGACCCTAGCTTTAGTGGTGAGAGAGACACGTCCCTAACTAGCAGGGCATTCTTTCATAGTGAGAGATCTACTCTAGTCTGTCATTTTTGGAGCATCTTTCAGGGCTATGTCCCTGAGATAATAACAGAGGGTTCAGGGGATGGGTTTGAAGATTTTTGGGGGCATTTAGGGAAGATAATAGAGGGCTTTCCGATCAGATTCAGGACAGACATTTGGGCATGGCATGGCAGCTCGTTGAAGGCCTTTTCATTAATTCCCGCCCCTTTTTCCAGCTAGGTGACTTGTAGCCTTTATTTGGGGTTTTCCAAGTCAGCCATTTTCAGATCTGAAGGTGGAAACATTATTTCTTATATCTGTTAATGTTATTTCCAAAGACCCTTAATTTTTTCTCTTGTATTTAGAGAGTTATGAACCTCTGAAGTTTTTCTAGCTGTCTAGGGCACGCTGTGCATTTTTCTGGCAGCATTTTAATTTGTGTAAAATTCCAAAAAATAGTTTTTATTATGTCCTCTATAATAATATCAAGCTCTCTTTAAATTTTCAAGTAATGCGAGTGGATATTTTGGGAGATATTGATTTTATTTAGTTTGTTGTCCCTACTGTAAAAATCTGCATAAATCAATATTTTGTTTGGCTGCAAACTTTCAATATTTCATGTGCATTTTTTTAATTTAGTATCCCATGAGGGATATTACAGTTTGTTTGGGGTAACAAGAGGAGAGGGGACAGGATTTCCTTATTAGGAGTAAAACTAGGGAACGTTGGAGGATAAGACAAGGGGATGAAAAAGTTGTTAGGGCTTTAGGGTAAGAAGAGGGTTTGGCAGGGCAAAGGAAAAGAGGTGAAGGATCCTTATTAGGTGCAAAGGAGGAGGGATGGGAAAATTGAGAGATGGAATAGGAGTTTGGAGGTGGGTAAGAGAGGCGATTGAGGTTGGTTCAAAAAAGGAAAGAGGGGTTGGAAGGAGAAAAGAAAAGAGGAGAAGTTGGGGGGAAAGGAGTTTGGAGAAGAGTAGGGATGAAAGAAGTGTTTGTTTGGGTAAGAAGAAGGAGAGGGCTAAGGGATCTTATTAGGTGCAAAGCAGAGAGGGAAGTGATGTAGAGAAGAGGAGGGTGATAAAATTTTCATGGTTGGTAAGAAGAGGGGTTGAGGTTGGTACAAAAGGAAAGAGGGGTTGGAAGGAGAAAGGAAAAGGGGAGAGTAGCAAGGTGGAGGGAAAGGAAGTTAGAGGAAGAAGAGGGATGGAAGAGGTGTTTCATTGGGTAAGAAGAGGAGAGGGGCGTAGGGATCTTGTTAGGTGCAAAGAGGAGAGGGAAAAGGAAAAGGAGAGGAGCAAGGTGGGTAAGAAGAGGGGTTGAGGTTGGTCTACAAAGGAAAGAGGGGTTGGAGGGAGAAAATGGATTTTGAGCAAAGAGAAGAAGTGGAGAGAAGAGGTGTTGTGGGGTGGGTAAGAAGAGGAGAGGGAAGATGAGGGGAGAGGGGTTGAAGGGAGAAAGGTAGTGGGAGGAAAAAAGAGTGGTTGAGAGATGGAAGAGATGTTGGGGGTGGGTAAGAAGAGGGGTTAGAGGGAAAAGGAAAAGGGGAGGAGTAAGGTGGAGAGAAAGGAGTTAGAGGAAACAGGAGGGATGGAAGAGGTGTTTGGTTTGGTAATAAGAGGAGAGGGGCAAAGGGTGCTTGTTGAGTACAAAGAGGGAGCGATGGAAAGAAGATGAGGGATTAAAAAGGTGTTAGGGTTGGGTAAGAAGAGGGATTAGAGGGAAAAGGAAAAGGGGAGGAGCAAGGTGGAGAGAAAGGGAGTTAGAGGAAAGAGGAGGGATGGAAGAAGTGTTTATTTGGGTAAGAAGAGGAGAGGGGTGAAGGGATATTATTAGGTGCAAAGAGGATAGGGAAGTGATGTAGAGAAGGGGAGGGATGGAAAAGTTGTCATGGTTGGGTAAGAAGAGGGGTTGAGGTTGGTCAAAAAAAAGGAAAGAAGGATTTGGGGATAAAAGGAGTGTGAGGAAAGAAGAGTGGTTGAGAGATGGAAGAGGAGTTGGAGGTGGGTAAGAAGAGGAGAAGGAATAGGGAATATGAGAGGAGAAGGGTTTGAGGGAAAAGGAAAAGGGGGGGAGCAAGGTGGAGGGAAAGGGAGTTAAAGGAAAGAGGAGGGATGAAAGAGGTGTTTGGTTGGGTAAGAAGAGGAGAGGGGCGAAGGGTTCTTGTTAGGTGCAAATAGGAGAGGGAAGTGAGCAGAGAAGAGAGGGGGTGGAAAAGGTTTTAGGGTTGGGGAAGTAGAGGGGTTGAGGTTGATCAAAAATGAAAGAAGGATTTGGAGATAAAAGGAATGAGAGGAAAGAGGAGTGGTTGAGAGATGGAAGAGGAGTTGGAGGTGGGTAAGAGGAAGGTTTTGAGGTTGGTCAAAAAGGAATGAGGGGTTGGAAGGAGAAAGGGAGTGGGAGAAAGAGGTGTGGTTGAGAGATGGACAAGTAGTTGGGGGTGGGTCAGAAGAGGAGAGAGAGTGAAGATGAGAGGAGAAGGTTGGAAGGAAATGGAGTTAGAGAAAAGAGGAAGGATTGGGGTTGAAAGGTAGTGGGAGGAAAGGGGAGTGGTTGAGAGATGGAAGACGAGTTGGAGGTGGGTAAGAGGAGGAGCGGGGCTGGAGGGAAAAGGAATAGGGGAGGAGCAAGGTGGATGGAAAGGGAGTTAGAGGATAGAGGAGAGGGGAGAAGGGTTCTTATTGGGTTTTAATAGGAGAGGGAAGAGGTGTATCAAAGAGGAGCGGTGGAGAGAAGAGGAGGGATGAAAAAGGTGATGGCGTTGGGTAAGAAGATGATAGGGAAATGATGGAAAGAAAAGAAATGAAAGAGGTGGATCAAAGAGGAGTCATGGAGAGAAGAGGTAGGAAAGGGAAAAGGTGAGGAGAAAGGTGGAGAGTTAGAGGAAAGAGGAGGAATGGAAAATATGTTGGGGTTGTGTAAGAAGAGGGGTTGAGGTTGGTGAAAAAAGGAAGGGGGATTAGGGTGAGGAAGGGAGTGGGAGAAAAGAGCGATGGGTAAGAAGAGAAGAGGGGAGAGGGAAGATAAAAGAAGAGGGTTTGGAGGGAAAAGGAAAAGGGGAGTAGCAAGGTGGAGGGAAAAGGAGTTAGAGCGTAAGGGAAAAGAAGAGGAGGGATGAAAAAGGTGTTGGGGTTGTGTAAGAAGACGATATGGAAGTGATGGAGAGAAACAGAGAGGAAAGAGGTGGATCAAAGAGGAGCGGTGGAGAGAAGAGGTGGGAAAGGGAAAAGGGGAGGAAAGGGAGTTAGAGGATAAGGGGGAAAAAAGGAGCAAGGTGGAGGGAAAGGGAGTTAGAGTATAAGGGAAAAGAAGAGGAGGGATAAAAATGTGTTAGGGTTGGGTAAGAAGAGGATAGGGAAGTGATGGAGAGAAACAAAGAGGAAAGAGGTGGATCAAATAGGATCGGTGGAGAGAAGAGGCGTGAAATGGAAAAGGGGAGGAAAGGGAGTTAGAGCATAAGGGAAAAGAAGAGGAGGGACGAAAAAGGTGAAGGGGAGAGGGAAGATAAGAGGAGAGGGTTTGGAGGGAAAAGGAAAAGGGGAGTAGCAAGGTGGAGGGAAAGGGAGTTAGAGTGTAAGGGAAAAGAAGAGGAGGGATGAAAGAAGTGTTGGGGTTGGGTGAGAAGAGGATATGGAAGTTATGGAGAGAAATAGAGAGGAAAGAGGTGGATCAAAGAGGAGCGGTGGAGGAAGAGGCAGGGAAGGGAAAAAGGGCGAAGAAAAAGGAGTTAGAGCATAAGGGAAAAGAAGAGGAGCAAGGTGGAGGGAAAGGGAAGTAGAACATAAGGGAAAAGAAGAGGAGGATGAAAAGGTTGTGGGGTTTGGGTAAGAAGGAGGATAGGGAAGTGATGAGAGGAAACAAGAGGAAAGAGGTGGATCATATGAGGAGTGGTGGGAGAGAAGAGGGCTGGATAGGGAAAAGGGGAGGAAAGGAAGTTAGAGAAAAGGGAAAAGAAGAGGAGGAATGTGGAGGGAAAAATGTTGGATTTAGTAAGAGGAGGAGAGAGCGGAGAGGGAAGATGAGGGCAGAGGTATTAAGGGAGAAATGGAGTTTTGATCAATGCGGAGATTATGGAGAGAAGAGAAGGGATAAGAGGAAAGGAGAGAGAAGAGTTGTGTTGGGTGTGTGAATAAGAGACGGGAAGATGATGGTGGGGTTGTATAAGAAGAGGAGAGGGTTTAGAGGGAAAAGGAAAAGGGGAGGAGCAAGGTGGAGGGAAAGGGAGTTAGAGGAAATAGGAGGGATGGAAGAGGTGTTTGGTTGGGTAAAAAGATGAGAGGGGAGAAGGGATGGGTGCAAAGAGGAGAATGGGGGGGAATCGGTGGAGAGAAGAGGAGGAATGGAAAAGGTGTTGGGGTTAGGCAAGAAGAGGGGTTGAGGTTGGTCAAAAAATGAAAGAGGGATTTGGGGGAGAAAGGGAGTTGGAAGGAAAGAGGAGTTGTTGAGAGATGGAAGAGGAGTTAGAGATGGGTAAGAAGAGGGGTTGTATGGAGAAATGGAGTGGGAGGAAAGAGGGGTGGTTGAGATAGGGGAGAAGGGTTCTTGTTGGGTGCTAAGAGGAGAGGGACGAGGTGGATAAAAAAGGAGTGGTGGAGAGAAGAGGAGTGATGGAAAAGGTGTTTGGGTTGGGTAAGAAGAGAAGGGGCATAAGGGTTATTGTTGGGTGCTAACTGGAGAGGGGAGTGGTGGATCAAAGATTAGTGGTGGAGAGAAGAGGATGGATGGAAAAGGTGTTGGGGATGGGTAAGAATAGGGGTTGAGGTTGATCAAAAAATAAAAATGGGATTGGGGGCGAAAGGGAGTGGGAGGAAAGAGGAGCAGTTGAGAGATGAAATTGTTATCCCGTAAAATTGACAAGGGCATTTTACCGATAACCAGTACCGAAATTTGTTTCGATCCCTCGTTAGGGATCCTTCGCGTTCGAACATTGCAAAATCCCTCCCCAGGAATCTAGTTTTGAACTTAGTCTTTTGAGCCTTTTTTTGCTGGGGTGGGCATGGATTTTCCTTGTAACACAATAGTTTTGATGCACCCCTAAAAAGCCTTTGGCGCAATGATTTTTCCATGTTAGCATGCTTCTCGGTGGCGCCAAAAGGGCGCACATAATCTACCTGCAACACCAAGTTGGTGGCGCCAAAGGGCGCACATACTATGTTCGACAACGCATTGGTGCGCCAAAGGCGCCTCATTCTTCTGTTGTCAATTCTCCTTCCATGGCGCCATAGGGCGCACAGCTTTCCCCTGTCGACAGCTGTTTTCCATGCGCCATTTCAAAAGGTTTTGGTGGCGCATTGTATGAAGGTTTTCTATAATACGTGCGCGCCCATGTCATTTTCATTCTTTTATCAAACACGTGATGCTCTGGATTTCGTCACTCTGCTCTGTCGCTATCCTCGCCCTGTGGACCCGCTTTCAAATCGTTTGCTATATTTTTAGGTAGAGGTTCTCCCTCTTTCTATGTTTTATGCTTTCATGTTTGGTCTTCTGGGTTTGCTGGTCGGTTTGCAATGGAAGGTGTTTAAGCTAGCTTTCCCCCTCTGTGCTGTCCTGTTTTGTTTTCCTTTTTTTCTCTTCTTACTTCTCCCTCTTTCCAGATCTGCTGGAAAAGGAGTTGTTTGTCCAAGTATCTTTTGGGAATGGAAAAAGAAGAGAGAGCTTTTGAAGGCTGTTAGTTTGAGTGAGCTTATTTCAAAAGGCGCTTGGCGGCGCCTTGTAAGATAAAGATAGACGCGCCCACGGGCACCTTCCCGCCATGGCAACATGCTCAAGACCCGCGCCCAGGCACACCCGCCATCCTGCTATTTTGAATCATGCGCCCTCGAAGCGCGCCCTTTTTGCATGCTACAAGTTAAATCCCGCGCCTCCTTAAAAGCCTTTGGCGACGCTTTGTCCATGTTGATAATGTTTCCAGCGCAAAGGGCGCACCCAGTTTCCAATGTACACAAGCTTCTGCGCGCAAGTATAAAAGATTACATAGGCGCGGCGACCTCCTTTCAGTAACATGAATTTGTGTAAACCCTCCATGCGCTGCGCCATATACCTTTGGCGCATCATTTGTCCATGGTTACCAATCTTCCATGCGCTAAAGGGCGGCACCGAACCCTAATGTAACACGCATTTCCTATGCGCCCTGCTTAAATGCAACCATGCTTCATCATGCGCCATGCGCTTTGGCGCCAATATAACCTCTGCAACATTCCTTTTCTGTGCACCTTATCTATTTGGTCCTGTCAGTTGCATTTTTCCTGCGCCCTGAGCCTTTAAATATCTACTCCTTCTGCTAGCTTTTCCAATGGAAGATCAAATGACTATTCAAACCTTTTTGGATTGGGTTCTCTCTTCTTCTTCATGCAGATCAGCAACTGAGTTCGAAGAAACACATTCTACCGTCAAGCAAGAAAACCCACCAAACCAAGAGGAAAGGCTAAACTGACAGAAGAAGATATGAAATACAAATATCAGAGGGGTCAGGATGCCCGAATCACAGGCTGAGTGTAGTATGAATGTCCGAGACTCTGAATTGGGTCACATTGACATGGATGAGTTCTGGGTTAGAACTCAAAAAGTTAAAGAAGTCCATGGATGGACAAGTTAATAGGCAGTGCTCTGCATTCGCCGGAGGAATCCCAGTCAGGCGCTGTAAACAACGAATTCATGATGGTGGTTGCCCAGTGTTACAAACAAAGATGCAAGAATGTGTCGAGAACAGTAAGGGCGAGGTGTTCATAAACCTCACTGCCCGTCATTTTGAGTTATGCTTGGCATCCCTCACCACCCGGGAACTACGTGGCTATTAGCCAGCAAGAATGCATCAGGCCTAATAAGAACAACCGAGGACCAGTGCATGCAGTGTGGATGAATGAGGTCTAACCTTTAAGAACATAAGGTGGTGACCCGGTGGCCTTCAGACTATCCACCGAAAGAATTTCTCAGAGGAATCAGTGATACTATCACTTCTAAGCAGGTCTTTTCGGCTTTCAGATGCCCACTATTTCCTAAGTGGATGCTGGCGGTACTGGAAACATGAATAAGAATTACCCGAGGGGGAATAAAGGGAGAGTTGGAGGAAAGCGGAGGTGTTGAGGAATGGAAGAGGGAGTGGAGATGGGTAAGAAGAGGGGTGCCTTGTACGAAGAAAGGGAGTGGGGAGGAAAGGAAGAAGGAAAGATGAGTGGTTGCGATGAGGGAGAAGGGTCTTGTGGCTAAGCGGAGAGGGACGAGGGTGGATAATAAAAAAGGAGCGATGGAGAGAAGAGAGTGATGGAAAAAAAGGGTTTGCGTTGGGTAAGAAAGAAGGGGCATAAGGGTTATTGTTGGGTGCTAACTGGAGAGGGGACGTTGGTGGATCAAAAATTAGTGGTGGAGGAGAAGGGATGGATGAAAAAGGTGGTGGGGGATGGGAAAAGAATAGGGGTTGAGGGTGATCAAAAAAAATAAAGGGTTGGGGCGAAAGGGAGTGGGAGGAAAGAGGAGCAGTTGAGAGATGAAATGTTATCCCGTAAAAAATTGACAAGGGCCAAGGCAATTTTACCGATAAACCATACAGTGAAAATTTTTGTTTCGATCCCTCGTTAGGGATCCTTCGCGTTCGAAACATTGCAAAAATCCCTCCCCCAGGAATCTAGTTTTGAACTTAGTCTTTTTGAGCCTTTTTTGGCTGGGCGCATGGATTTTCTTCCTGTAACACTAGTTTTGATGCGCCCCCTTTAAAAGCCTTTTGGCGCATGATTTTCATGTTAGCACGCTTCTCGGTGTGCCAAAGGGCGCACATAATCTTACCTGCAACACCAAGTTTTGGTGCGCCAAAGGGTGCACATAACTTCATGTCGACAACGCATTGGGTGCGCCAAAGGCGCGCTAATCTCATTCTTTGTTGTCATTTCCTTCCATGAGCCATAGGGCGCACGCTTTCCCCTGTCGACCAGCTGTTTCCATGCGCCATTTCAAAAGGTTGGTGGCGCATTTGATGACAGGTTTTTCTAATAAATATCCGTGCGGCGCCCATGTCATTTCATTCTTTTATCAACACGTGATGCTCTGGATTGTCCAGCTCTGCTCTGTCGCTTTATCTCGCCCTGTGGATCCGCTTTCCAAATCGTTTGCTATATTTAAGGGTAAGAGGTTCTCCCTCTTCTCTGTGTTATGCTTTCTGTTTTGGTCTGTCTTGGTTTGCTGGAGCGGTTTGCAATGGAAGGGTTTTAAGCTAGCTTTTTCCCCCAGCTTGTGCGAGTCGGTTTTGTTTCCTTCTTTTACTTCTCTTCTTCTTCTCCCTCTTCCAGATTGCTGGAAAAGGGAGTTGTCTTGTCCAAGTATCTTTGGGAATGGAAGAAAGGAAAGAGAGAACTTTTTCGCTGTTAGTTTGGGTGAGCTTATTTCAAAAGGCGCATTGGGCGCCTGGTAACACTCACGATAGACGCCGCCCCACGGCGCACATACCCGCCAGCAACATGCCAAGACCCGCGCCCACGGCACACCACGCCATCCTGCTGCATCTAAATCCATGCGCCCTCGAAGCGCGCCTTTGATGATACAAGTCTAAATCCAGGCCTCCTTAAAAGCCTTTGGCGCACGCTTTGTCCATGTTGATATGTTTCCATGCGCCAAAGGGCGCACCCAGTTGCAATTGTAACACAAGCCTTCTAGCGCGCAAGTATAAAGATTACATAGGCGAGGGCGACCCTCCTTTGCAGTAACAGAAGTAACACCTTATGTGTGTAAACCCTCTCCATGCGCTGCCGCCATATACCTTTGGCGCATCATTTGTCATGTTACACAATCTTCCCATGCGCTAAAGGGCGCACCCCGAACCCCTAATGTAACACGCATTCCTATGCGGCCCTGCTATAAAATGCAACCTGCCTTATCCATGCGCCATGCTGCCTTTGGCTGCCAATATAACCTCTTGCAACATTCTTTCGTGTGCCACTTATCTATTTGGCCTGTCAGTTGCATTTTTCTGACGCCCTGAGCCTTTAAATATCTAACTCCTTCTGCTAGCTTTTCCAATGGAAGATCAAATGAACTAATTAAACCTTTTTGGATTGGGTCTCTCTTCCTTCTTCATGCCGAGATCCAGCAACTGAGTTCGAAGAACACATGTCTACGTCAAGCAAGAAACCCACCAAACCAAGAGGAAGAGGCTTAAACTGAAGAAGAAGAGACTGAAATACAAATATCAGAGGGTCAGGATGCCCGAATCACAGGCTGCTGAGTGCAGTATGGATGTCAGAGACTCTGAATTGGGTCACATTGAATGGATGAGTTCTGGGTTAGAACTCAAAAAGTTACAAGAGTCCATGGATGGACAAGTATAGGCCAGTGCTCTGCATTTCGCCGGAGGAATCCCAGTCAGCGCTGTAAACAACGACTTCATGATGGTGGTTGCCCAATGTTACAACAAGACGCAAGATGTGTCGAGAACAGTAAGGGCGAGGTAGTCATAAACCTCACTTGCCCGTCATTTTGAGTTAATGCTTGGATCCCTCACCACCGGAACTCACGTGGCTGTTAGCCCAGTAAGAATGCATCAAGGCCTGGGAAGAACAACGGAGACCAGTGCATGCAGTTGATTGAATGAGGTCTACCTTAAGAACAAGAAGGTGGTGACCCGGTGGCCTCAGACTATCCACGAAGAGATTTCTCAGAGGAACTCAGTGATACTATCCTTTCCTAAGCAAGTCTTCGGGCTTTCAGATGCCCACTATTTCATAAGTGGATGCTGCGGTCCCTGGAAACAATGAATAAGAATTTACCCGATCAGCGCTTCTGCTGGGGTGAAATAATAAGCAGCACTATATCTGAGCAGCTACAACAACTTGCCACAACAGGGGTATTTCATATGAACTCTATGTATTCTACGCTGCAGCGTCGGCCAGGGATTACCCAGGGCTCAACCGAAGTGGAGTATGGCCTCAGGCCAAGATATTGATTAACTACCCAGAGCTGAGGCTGGAGAAATAAGTATCCCTCCATTCGCTAAAATCAATGATGTTTTCTTCTACCACATAATGTGAATTGTTGCGGCCAAATTTGACTCATAGCGGACAACCAAAAATATAGTGGCAGTCACAGAGAAATGGGGAGCCTTGTTCACCCAATTTCCCACGTTCACCTATCTAAGGGCTGCCAACTTTTTGGGAGAGCCAACCAGGCTACCAAGGTATGCTGGACCAAGGCTGATTCTACTAGAATTATCAAGGCAGCTGGTCACATAACATGAAAAGTGCCTCAAAAGAAAGAAGGGCAGAACTCCTTTCCCCCTCACAGTGGGTCGGTACACATGCTCCTCCTATCACAAGGTGAAGGAAATGTTCGCAGAGCTGGAGTTACTAAATTTGAAGCATGACTTCCCAGCCAGACCTACCTTCGATCCTAGGGGCTGCCTGCCAAGGGCTAAGCTTGATCCGATTCATGTCCCTCAAATTGAGGATATTTACATTGACGTTCTCCATGAGGTGGAACTCAGAAGAAAGGATCACTCTCGCTTGGCATTAACGGAAATCATCCAATACGGAGTGGCCATTGTCCCCAAAGGCTTCCAAACTGCGGAAGACGAAGTGGACAAGGTGTATAATGACACGGAAGGGGATGATTGGCCCTTCCCGGACATTGACTAGAAGCAAGGCTCCTCAAACAATTGAGGAGAGGTCAAGAGACTATGCGGAGAACAGAAACATTGGTGTCGCATGAACGGACTAATCTACCTCTCGGGGTAACATTTCACAACTTCCCCTTTGGGCAGCGCACCTCCAAGGTCAAAGACAGCAGCTGAAAGGAAAAGGTGCAGAAGGTGAGTCTAGTACTACCCAAAAGGAGACTTCCGAAAGTCCTCCTTCCTCAGAGCCGGAACAAGTAATAACTCTGGATTCGCTAGAGAAAGAAGCAGCGGAGGATAGTCCTATACGCCCATCCACTCAGGATGTTGGCACTGCTACAACTTCAGAGGTCCCTTCTGTCCCTTCTTCTTCTCTTCCTTCCCCTCCTCGAGTGACTCAAGCGACCACCCCTTTGGTCGCGTCCTCTGCCCCTTCTTCTACTCTTTCCCCCGCCTCTTCATCTATTTTCTCCTCCCTCGCTGATTTGTCTTCTTCCATTTCTTCCCTCCTCTCCGAGCTCCCTTCCCTTCCTATCTCTTCTGCTGTTGCGGTTTCCCTTCCTCCCGTGGGCATGTCTTCGGCTATTCTTTCAATGCCGCCGCCGCGTGTCTCCACGTTTTTCCCCTCTTCTACCGTTGCTGCCGCCCCCTCTGTCTCTGGTCCTTCTTCTATAGGACCAGCTTGGATCTCTCAGCAGCTGAGCCAACAAAAGAGGAAAGTCCCCATCGCTCCGATGGACTTTTCGGTCATTCCGGCTAAAGGAGCAAAGAAGCACAAGCCGGTTACACGCATCTCAAAGAGCGCTGCAGGGGAGAGAGTCATGGAAATAGCGTACCCCGACCCTCTCAAAGGGAAAGAAGATCTGTCTCCGACGGATTTCACCGTGACTCAAGTCACAATGGGGACATCCTCAGAAAGTCTCCAGGGGGAAGCTCTTTCCGCAGTGGATGCACTCTGCGAAAAGCTTCAAGAAACGAAAGAGGAGAAAAGGCTACTGAAGGAGCAGAATAAATACCTGCTTCAAGCCTTACAGAAGATGGGAAGTGCACCTCCCACAACTGCCGCCGAGACTCCTGAGCTGCTCAGTCAGGAGAAGATCAATGAGTATTCAAAAATCGGTGAGCAAGGTATGGCTGTTTCTGCTTGGAGGAGCCAGATCCTCAAAGATAGTGAAAAAGTAATCGCCGAGTATATCAGTTTATACCTGAACATCGAGAAGGCGAATAAGGAACTCCAAGAATTAGCAAGTCCGATATCAGAAGAGTTAGAACATGCTAGACTCCATCACGAGACCTTCCAGCAAATGTTCGACTGTTCAGTCGAAGATCTGGTCAAGTTCGGAGTCTTCGGCCATCCAAGGGCCCTCAACAAAACTATGTCCACTTTGGACTATCAGATAGATCAGCTGGAGTTTGTTTTAGAAAAGATAGACAAGGTAAAGGAAGAGGCCCTGGATGCGATGCATCAAATGGAGAAAATTGTTCTATCTATGACTCCAGGGTTGCTCACTCCTTCCCTTACCTTGAGATCAGCTGATGACACTATCCGGGTTTTCAAGGAGATAGCCTCTCAAGGAACAGGGCCAGAGGTCACGTTCGACATCGAATCCATCAACAACCTACTGGCCTGTAGGGACTTCATCGGGTCCCTAATCGAGGCGGGTAAAGACTATTCCAAGATCCCAGAAAAGCTCATAGATGAGCGGGAAACTTGCGAAGCGATCAGTGAACGGCACAAGGATCCATCACAGGATCAATTTGGGCCGATGATTAGCAAGTTTTTGGAATACCGCGCTTAGTTCCACATATCATCACCTGAGCAGCATCAGAAACAGGCGACCCCTTTTCGGCCGCAAGATGATGATGATGAGTAGCTTCTTCTTCTTCTTCTTCTCTCTATTCTCCGACTTTCTTTTCGTAATATCTGAAGTAAGTTGATACAAACGATGACATCATCCATGTTGCATCATGGGATGATGTCATCCATCAAAGTTGTCAAAGTCAGCATGACTTTTAGATATTTTGTAAATATCTTTGTAAATAAGTGGTGGGTTCCATTTTGCCTTCTCTCTCCCTCATCTTCTATAAATATGAGAATATTTGTTGTATTCAGGGTGAACATTTTTTAGATAGAAATAGAAGTGAGGAGAGAAAGACTTTGAGCTTTCTTGTAACAGAAAAGAACAGTAATACAATTATTCAGACTTTGTGCTCAATAGCTGTGTTATACATTAGATCTTTCTTACGTTAGATCTGTATGCGTTTAATCTGTTGGATTCATATCTATTTTTCCGTCATTTGTTTATCAGTATTGCTTTGTTTATTTATGCAAGTAGGTTTGGCTCTGTTTATTACCAAACTAAAAAACATAAATCTTCTGACCTTTCCGCTTTGGAATCCATTTATTTTCTCCCTTCGGATCTATTCTTTCTCTTCTCCCTCTTTCATTCCTTTCTTTTCGCAGCCTGAAACACTCTACTGGGATGAGATCCCAACCCCGAAGGTAGAATCTGTGAGACTTGCATAGGTTCCTGCTAGTAGAAATAGCAATAAACCAATTTCGCTTTGCTGTCTCAAAGAGGGGCTAAGCCCTGCACACTGTTGGCTCGTCTATCCATAGATCTGTCCACGCGACAGATTTTCGGACCAACAGTTTTTGGCGACTCCGCTGGGGAACGGATAGATCTGTCAGATCTGTGCTGGTAATAAGATAAAAATCAGGAAAAATCAGCAGGTTGCTGCCAGTTTGCAAATCTAAACCTTTTTGTTAAAAATCCTAAAATTTGCAAAAGTACTCAAATCGAAAAATTTTGTTCTGAGAGTCATAGATCTGGGCCTGTTACAGATCTTTAGTTCGCTGAGTTTTTATAAAAATCATTATTTTTCCGTAGATCTGGATTTTTGACTATTTTCCAAAAAGTTTGAAACCCTCTGAAAAAGTAAAAATCAGATCTGAAAATCAGCTTACTATCTTCCCTGCCATCTTATCCTCGTTGCTATTTGTCATTAACCGCAATCGGTTTTTCGAAGAGGATAATTTTTAATATTTAGAAAAGTATTTGCTGCTGGTTTTTGTCAAAAAAAAAAAAAAAACAAGAAAATCAGCAAGTACACCCAAAAATAAGGTTTAAATCTGCGGGAAATATTGCAGATCTGGAAGGTACACTGGCGAGTGAACCTTTTACGCGCAGCAGGAGAGCCCGTGGAGAAGCTGATCCTACTTTCGATCTGCTTCAGAGGCACAATTTCAGCATAACACCGGCACGTTTTTCAGCGCTAAGCTCGGCTAGCCGGTCATCCAGGAGTGTCTCACCTTCACGAAGAAAAAGTCTTTTGCAAGGAGCGTCCACGTCCCTTTGTAGTGCCTTGCTACTCAGCGGAACTACACTTCCAGCTCGTGTTCTCTTTCCGGCTTTTCAAATGGCGGTACCATGGGGAAACGCTATGGGCCCTCTCGCACTGCCACATCCAGTTCACGCGCTCCCTCACGGAAACAGAAAGAATTTTCCTAAATTTGACAGGAGCGGAAATCAAAGCACGGATTCCCACATATCCGCTTTCATTATGTCATGCAGTATATTGGACGTGACTCACGAAGATGTGTCAGTTCGCCTTTTTCTGGAAACCCTACAAGGGCCTGCAGCTGAATGGTTTCAGCATTTGCCGGCCGGATCTATCACCAGTTGGGCTACCTTGCGGGATGCTTTCGAAGACAGGTATAAGCCTTCAGAGGATGCGTTTACTTTATTATCACGAATCACTCATCTGAAGAAGGAAGCAAATGAGACCATGCGCGATTTTATCACCCGGTTCAATGCACTAATCAACCGTGTCCCTACTGCCATGCTTCCAACGTCGGAGAATCAGAAGTGTTTCTTCGTGAATGCCATGAGCTCAAAAGTCAGCTTCTTGCTCCTTCAGGAGCGAGTAGCTACTCTACCTCTTTCTCAGGCTGCTGCCATCCGGATAGAAGACAATTTGATAATATCTGGCGAGTTGAAAAAGGAATCATCAAAGCCTAAGTCTTTGGGCCCTTCACCTACCACTTCGTCTGATCCAGCATTCCAAAAAATGGCGAATGACCTGCTTGCACTGAAGAAGCAGCTGGCCCAAGCCTCTCCCAGTTCCTCGTATCGGGACATCCCGCGGAGGAATTTTGTTCCTAACAATGCTTCACAAAGGCCGCGCTTGCCTGCAGCTGCCCCACGGTTGGCGCTTGAGGCCCCTCTGGTCAATGCTCTGGCCGAGATCGAAGAAGAAGAGCAGTACTATGAAGAACCTTCGTCTCAGGGCGAAGATGATCAAGATGTTGGTGAGCCGACTGGCGACTCTACTATTGGATATATGGAATTTGATGAGGATGAATCTGATGAAGAAGAGAGTACTCAGGGCTATGCAAGCGGACAATCCTACGCTGTTTTTACCCGCTCGCAAGGAAAGGAAGCGGAAATTGCTTCCCATGTACAGAAGGAGAAGGTCGTAGAAAACGCTCCTCCCACCATTGCTAGAAGAGGTAATCCTCTTCCTACTCAATTCCCTGTTAAGTCTGTTGCAAAGAAGTCTTTTCCGCCCATCTCTCTTCCGAATCAGCCCCCTTATATTCCTATCAAGATCAGTAACCCGGTTCCGCAATCGCGAAGTGAAGGACTCATTCCTTTACCAACGCAACCCTTGGTCGCATTCGATATAATAGATCATGCAAAAAAGACCAAGATCTAGATGTCTGAAGTTGAGTACCTTCAGTCAAACCCCGAACAACTTGTAAGATTGACTAAGTATATCCAAAGTCAAGCTGTTATATCTAATCAGGCTTCCCCAAAAGGAATCCTTTCCACTCCCCCTAAATCCCATATAAATGTTGCTTCAACATCTGCGTCAGGAAAAATAGAACCTTTCTATCTCTCTCTGCTGATCAATGGACACAAACTGAGTAATTGCATAATTGATTCTGGGGCTTCTGACAACGTTATGCCGGCAAAGGTCGCCCATGCTTTGGGCCTCACTCTTACCAAACCTTTCGGTAGATGTTACTCATTGGAGACCAAGCAAGTACCATTGATTGGCCAAATCAAAGACACGCAATTTGCGTTTGCGGCCTTCCCGGATAAAAGAGTAAAAATGACTGTCCTTGTCGCTGACATTCCGGCAGCCTATGGAATTCTGCTGGGAAGGAGATTTTGCAGCGAAGTTGGTGGAGAAATTCATATGGACTGGTCCAAAGCTAGAATCCCAGTCAAAGGCGTAATGCAAACTTTGGAGCCGGAATCCCAAAAGAAATACTTGGTCACTAGCTCTGAAGACCCCAAAGCCCAAATCCTTTTTGAATCATCAGGGTTGGGGAAATACTTCTTATCCACCGAGGCGGATACAAAGGATGTTTTCGTTCAAGAAAAGGATCTTAATGAGATTTGGACCTTGCAATTTGATGGGAGCTGCGCAACTAGTGGATGTGGCGCTGGGGTTGTGCTGATATCCCCTGAGGAAGAAGTCATTCCTCTCTCTTTCAAATTGCAGTTTTTCAATACGAACAATACTGCTGAGTATAAATCTCTGTTGCTCGGTATGCAAGCTGCAAAGGAAAGAGGAATTAAAAATATAAAAAGTTCAAGGTGATGCCGAGCTAGTTGTAAATCAGGTCAAAAGGATTTACCAAGTAAAAAATGAAAGGCTCAGGCACTACCGTAATGCAGTATGGGACAGCATCGAAGAATTTGACGCTTTTTCAATAGAGGCAATTCCAAGAGCCCAAAATGATATGGCCGACTCATTGGCCGTTTCAGCATCTCTCATGCTCCCGCACCCGGGTTTGAAAACGAACAAATACACCATTGAAGTGGTTTTCCGCCCGAGCGTGCCAGACAACTCTCAGCATTGGCAGGTATTCAACGATGATAATCACCTCATTGCCTTTCTAGAAAAATCAGAAAATTTTGATGAGTTGTATTTCGAAGGATCCACATCTACATGCCGTGAATCAATCAACAGTCAAAACCACGAAACAAAGGAGAACGACGGCATATGTCAGCTAAAGGGAAATAAAATTCCAAAGGGCTTGGTTTCTCTGGAGCGCCTGTTTGACAGGCATGACCGTTTTGTGAAAAAGAAGAGGCGAGATGATCCTGACTCATCTCCACAGACAGAACCAGTCAATATAGGTTATGAGGCACATCCGCAATTTGTGAACATCGGGAAATGTTGCACGCCAGAAGAAAAGCGGAAATTTGTCAAGTTGCTGAAAAGATATATGGATGTATTGGCATGGTCCTATGCCGATTTAAAGTCCTTCAAGCCAAAGGACGTTCAGCACGATATTCCCTTAAAAGACGATGTCAAAGCCTTCCGTCAAAAGCAGAGGCACTATAATCCCAAGATTTCGGGCACTATTCAGGCCAAAATTCAGAAGATGTTGGACGCAAGAATCATCTTCCCTATACATCACAGCACTTGGGTAGCCAATATTGTGCCAGTGCGCAAGAAAAACGGTGAAATACGCGTCTGCGTAGACTTCCGAAACTTGAATCAAGCTTCGCTGAAAGACAACTACCCTCTTCCCATAATGGATCAAGTTCTGCAAGCAGTAACTGGATCAGAAATGTTGTCTATGCTCGATGGTTTTTTAGGCTATAATCAGATTGAAGTCTCGCCTGAAGATCAATTTAAAACAGCATTCACTACTCCATGGGGTACATTTGCCTATAGCAGGATGCCTTTCGGCCTAACTAACGCTGGTGCCACTTTTCAGCGGGCCATGGACTTTGCATTCAAAGGCATGATGGGAAAAGTCATTGTAGTTTATCTAGATGACTTAACCGTGTTCTCTAAATGACGAAGTGATCATTGTGATCACTTGGAGCAAGTATTGGCCAGGTGCCGAGAACATGGAATTTCCCTAAATCCCAAAAAATATGTTTTTGGGGTAACGGAAGGGAAATTGCTAGGCCATGTGGTTAGCAAAGAAGGAACGAAGATCGATGCCAAAAGAGTTAAGGCTATCCAAATCCTTACTCTACCTACAAGCAAGAATGGTGTTCATTCTTTCTTCGGAAAGGTGAACTTTCTTAGGCGTTTTGTCCCTGATTTTGCTGAGAAGACTCGCCACATACTGAACATGATGAAGGGGTCACCCACTTTCAGATGGAGTGAAGAGGGGAAAAGGTCGTTTGAGGAGATAAAAACTTCTGTTGCTCATGCACCGGTCCTGGTATGTCCAGATTTCTCCAAGAACTTCATTATGTATAGTTACGCCTCCGAACATACTGTGTCTGCAATCCTAATGAAAAAGAACTCGGAGGATATTGAATCTCCAATCGCATTCATGAGTTTTCCTCTCAAGCCTCACGAACTGAAAATGACTCAGCTTGAAAAGCACGCCTTTGTCGTTGTCAAAGCAATGAAGAATTTCAGGTATTACATTCTAAATTCGCATACGGTGGTGCTGATACCTGACACAGCGGTGAAATCAATTCTAACTCAGCAGGAGTTAGGAAGTTTGAGAGGGAATTGGATCGCAAAGGTCCAGGAATATGACCTGGATATTAAGCCCACCAAGCTGGTGAGGGGTAAAGGCCTGTGTCAGCTAATGGCTGAAAATGAAAATTCAGAAGATCCCGATGAAAGGAGGAACTACACCAATGAAACACAAAGCCCTCAGGAGGAGCCTGATTCTCTTCCTCTGGTTTTATTTGTTGCAACCAGTGATGAGTGGTACTCCGACATCGCTTTCTTCCTTACCTACGGCGAATGCTCGATGCAACTAACTGCAAAGGAGAAGCGCACTATAAAGCTCAGAGCAGCTAAGTATGTCATCTAGGATGACAGTTTATATAAGCGCGGGATAGACGGTGTCTTCCTGCGATGTGTTGACAAGATGGAGGGACAGGGAGGAGTTAAAGGAAAGAAGAGGAATGGAAAAGGTGTTAGGGTTGGGTAAGAAGAGGGGTCGAGGTTGGTCAAAAAAGGAAAGAGGAATTGCAGGAATATGAGAGGAGAGGGGTTCAAGGGAAAAGGAAAATGAGAGGAGAGAAGAGGAGGGATGGAAAAGGTGTTGGGGATGGGTAAGAATAGGGGTTGAGGTTGATCAAAAAATTAAAATGGGATTGGGGGAGAAATGGAGTGGGAGGAAACAAGAGCACTTGGGAGATGGAAGAGGAGGTGTGGGTGGGTAAGAAGATGAGATGGAAGAGGGAAGATGAGAGGAGAGGGGTTCAAGGGAAAAGGAAAATGGGAGGAATACAATTTTGGGATAGGGAGGAGTTAAAGGAAAGAGGGGGAATGGAAAAGGTGCTAGGGTTGGGTAAGAAGAGGGGTTGAGGTTGGTCAAAAAAGGAAAGAGGGACTGTGGTGAGAAAGGGAGTGGGAGGAAAGAGGAGCAGTTGAAATATGGAGTTGGGGTGGGTAAGAAGAGAATAAGGGAGAGGGAAGATGACAGATGGAAGTGTTGGCATTTGGAAAGAAGTACATAGGGGATAGGAGTTTGTGTTGGGTGTGAAGAGAAGAGGGAAGATGAGGGGAGAGGGGTTGGAGGGAGAAAGGGACTGGGATAAAAGAGGAGAGATTGAGAGATGAAAGAGTTTAGGGTGCTTAAAAAGAGGAGAGGGAAGATGCGGGGAGAGGTGTTGGATAGAGAGAGGGAGTTTGAGCAAAGAGGAGAGCTAGAGAGACAAGGGATAAAAGAGGTGTTGGGGCTGGGTAATAAGAGTATAGGGGAGAGGGAAGAAGTGTTGGGATTTGGAAAGAAATGGAGAGGAGAGGAGTTTTTGTTGGGTGTGAAGAGAAGAGGGAAGATGAGAGGAGAGGGGTTAAGGGGAGAAAGGAACTGAGGGAAAAGAGGAGCGGGTGAGAGATGAAAGAGTTGAGGGTGGGGAAGAAGAGGAGATGGAAGATGAGGGGAGAGGGATGATGAGGGGAGAGGGTTTAGATAGAGAAAGGGAGTTTGAGCAAAGAGGAGAGATAGATAGAAGAGGGATAAAAGAGGTGTTGTAGCTGGGTAAGAAGAGGAGAGGGGAGAGGGAAGATTAGAGTTGGAAGAAATATTAGGGTTTGGAAAGAAGTGGAGAAACAATAGGAGTTTGTGTTGGTTGCAAAGAGAAGAGGGAAGATGAGAGGAGAGGGGTTAGAGGGAGAAAGGAACTAGTGAAAAGAGGCGGTTGAGAGATGAAAGAGTTGAGGATGCATAATAAGAGGAGAGGGAAGATGAGAGGAGATGGAAGATGAGGGGAGAGGGGTTGGATAGAGAAAGAGAGTTTGAGCAAAGATGAGAGCTATAGAGAAGAGGGATAAAAGAGGTGTTGCGGCTGGGTAAGAAGAGGAGAGGGGAGAGGGTAGATGAGAGATGGAAGAAGTGTTGGGGTTTGGAAAGAAGTGGAGAGAGGAGAGGATTTTATGTTGGGTGTGAAGAGAAGAGGGAAGATGGGAGGAGAGGGGTTGGAGGGAGAAATGAACTGGGGGAAAAGAGCAGTGGTTGAGAGATGAAAGAGTTGAGGGTGGGTAAGAAGAGGAGAGGGAAGATGAGGGGAGAGGGGTTGGATAGAGAAAGGGAGTTTGAGCAAAGAGGATAACTAAAGAGAAGAAGGATAAAAAGGTGTTGGGGCTAGATAAGAAGAGGAGAGGGGAGAGGTAAGATGAGAGATGGAAGAAATGTTGGGGTTTGGAAAGAAGTGGAGAGAGGAGAGGAGTTTTTTTTGGGTGCGAAGAGAAGAGGGAAGATGAGGGGAGAGGTGTTGGATAGAGAAAGGGAGTTTGAGCAAAGATGAGAGCTAGAGAGAATAGGGATAAAAGAGGTGTTGCAGCTAGGTAAGAAGAGGAGAGAGGAGAGGGGTTGGATAGAGAAAGGGAATTTGAGAAAAGAGGAGAGCTAAAGAGAAGAGGGATACAAGAGGTGTTGGGGCTGGATAAGGAGAGGAGAGAGGAGAGGGAAGATGAGAGATGGAATAAGTGTTAGGGTTTGGAAAGAAGTGGAGAGAGGAGAGGAGTTTGTGTTGGGTGCAAAGAGAAGAGGAAAGATGAGAGGAGAGGGGTTGGAGGGAGAAGGGAACTGAGGGAAAAGAGGAGTGGTTGAGAGATGAAAGATTTGAGGGTGTGTAAGAAGAGGAGAGCAAAGATGAGGGTAGAGGGGTTGGATACAGAAAGGGAGTTTGAAAAAAGAGGAGAGCTAGAGAGATGAGGGATCAAAGAGGTGTTGTGCTTGTGTAAGAATAGGAGAGGGAAGAGGGAAGATGAGAGATGGAAGAATTTTTTGTGTTTGGAAAGAAATGGAGAGAGGAGTTTGTGTTGGGTGTGAAGAGAAGAGGGTAGATGAGAGCAGAGGGGTTGGAGGGAGAAAGGAACTGGGGGAAAAGAGGAGTGGTTGAGAGATGAAAGAGTTGAGGGTGGGTAAGAAGAGGAGATGGAAGATGAGGGGATAGGGGTTAGATAGAAAAAGGGAGTTAGAACAAATGGGAGAGGTGGAGAGAAGGGGGAGAAAATAGGTGTTAGGGGTGGGTAAGAAGAGGAGAGGGGATAGAAGTTTGTGTTAGGTGTGAAAAGGAGAGAGAAGTTTAGCGGTTGAGATATTGAAGGAGGAGAAGGGAGGAGGAATTCAGAGGGAACGAGAGTTAGAGGAAGGAGGAGATGTGGAGAAAAATAAGGTATGAAAGAAGAAATGGGGGTGGGTAAGAAGAGGAGAGGGGAGAGGTTCATGTTGGATAAGAAAAGGAGAGGAAAGAAAGAGTTGAGGGTGGGTAAGAAGAGGAGAGGGAAGATGAGGGGAGAGGGATTAGATAGAAAAAGGGAGTTAAAGAAAAGGGGAGAGGTGGAGATAAGAGGGATAAAAGAGGTGTTAGGGGTGGGTAAGAAGAGGAGAGGGGATAGAAGTTCATGTTAGGTGTGAAAAGGAGAGGGAAGTTCAGCGGTTGAGATATTGAAGGAGGAGTTGGGGAGGAGGATCTGTATAGAAAAAATGAGGTATGAAAGAGGAAATGGGGGTGGGTAAGAAGAGGAGAGAGGAGAGGTCATGTTGAGGGTTAAGAAGAGGGAAGAGAAGAAAGATGACGGGGTGAAGGGTTGGAGGGAGATAAGGGAAAAGGAGGAGAGAGGAAATTGGAGAAGAAATATAAGTTTGATGAAGTGAAGAATAGGGATGGAAGCGGTTGTTAGGGTGGGTAAGTAGAGGTGAAGAGTTCGTGTTGGGTGTGAATCGGCGAGGGGGAGGTGTGAGGGAGCGTGAATGAATACAGGATAGGCAATTTGTAGTGAAGAAGAGGATGTTAAGATGGTTCGGGGATATGGATAAGTACAGGAGAGGAGTTCTGTTGGGTGTGAAGGAGGAGAGGGGGGAGGGAAGATGAGGGGTTGTTGAAGGGAGATAAGGAAAAGGATTAGAGGCAAGGGGAGGGAAAGGGTAGTTGGAGGAAGAAGATGAGTAGATGAAGTGCAGAAGAGGGATGGAAGAGGTGTTTTAGGGCTGGGTAAGTAGAGGAGAGAATTTTTGTTGGGTTGCCGAAGAGAAGACTGGGGTGGAGGTGTTAGAGTGTTAGAGGGAAAAGGAAAAGGGGAGAATCAATTTGGGGTAGCGGGAGTTAGAGGAAAGATGAGCGATGGAGAAAAGAGGAGGGAATGAAGAGGTGTTTGGTTCGGTAAAAAGAGAAGAGGGGAAAGGGGTTCTTGTTGGGTGTAAATAGGAGGGGGAAGAGGTGAAGAAAAGAGGAGTAGTGTAGAGAAGAGGAGGGATGGAAAAATTATTAGTGTTAGGTAAGAAGAGGAGAGGGGAAAGGAGTTCATGTTGGGTATGAAGAGGAAAGGGATGATGAAGGGAGAGGGGTTCAAGGGAGAAATGGAGTGGGAGGAGAGATGAGTGGTGGAGAGAAGTTGGGGGTGGGTAAGAAGAGGATAAGTGAGAGGGAAGATGAGGAGAGACGGTTTGAAGGGAAAAGGAGAAGGGGAGGAGGAAATTAGAGGGAAGAGAAATAGTGTAGAAAAGAGGAGGAATGGAAGAGGTGTTTGGTTGGGTAAGAAGAGGAAAGTGGAGTGGGTTTCTTGTTGGGTGCGAAGAGGAGAGGGAAGAGTAGAGTAAAGAGGAGTCGTATAGAGAAGATGATGGATCAAGGAGGTGTTAGGACTACGTAAGAAGAGGAAATGGGAGAGGAGTTCATGTTGGGTGTGAAGAGGAGAGGGGTTAGAGGCAAAGAGGTAGGAGGAAAGAGGAGAGGAGAGATGAGGGGAGATGGATTCAAGGGAGAAAGGGAGTGGGAGGAAAGAGGAGTGATGGAGAAAAGAGGATGGAGGGAAGAGGTGTTTGGTTTGGTAAGAAGAGAAGAGGGGAAAGGGGTTTGTGTTAGGTGTAAATAAGAGAGGGAAGAGGTGGAGCAAAGAGGAATAATAGAGAGAGGAGGAGGGATGGAAAACATGTTTGTGTTGGGTAAGAATAGGGGAGGGGAAAGGAATTCATGTCACGTGTGAAGAGGAGAGGGAAGATGAGCGGAGAGGGGTTCAAGGGAGAAAGAGAGTGGGAGGAGAGAGGAGTGGTGGAGAGGAGTTGGGGATGGCTAAGAAGAGGATGGGTTGGAGGGAAAAGGAAAAGGGGAGGAAGAAATTGGAGGGAAGTGCAGCAGTGCAAAAAAGAGGAGGAATGGAAGAGGTGTTTGGTTGCGTAAGAAGATGAGAGGGGGTGGGGTTCTTGTTGGGTGCGAAGAGGGGAAGGAAGAGTAGAGAAAATAGGAGTCTTGTAGAGAATAGGAGGGATCAAGGAGGTGTTAGGACTGGGTAAGAGGAGGAGACGAGAGAGTAATTCATGTTGGGTGCGAAGAGGAGAGGGAAGATGAGGAGAGACGAGTTGGAGGGAAAACAAAAAGGGGAGGAGTAAATTGGAGGGAAGAGCAGTAGTGCAGAAAAGAGGAGGAATATAAGAGGTGTTTGGCTGGGTAAGAAGAGGAGAGGGGATGGGGTTCTTATTAGGTGCGAGGAGGGGGGGGAAGAGTGGAGCAAAGACGAGTATTGTAGAGAAGAGGAGACGGTATATTAGTTCATGTTGGGTGCAAAAAGGACATGGGTTAGAGGGAGAAAGGGAGTAGGAGGAAAGAGGAGAGAGAAGATGAGGGGAGAGGGGTTTCGAGGGAGAAATGGGTGGGAGGAAAGAGGAGTGACGAAGAGATGGAAGAGGAGTTGGGGGTAGGTAAGAAGAGGATATGTGAGAGGGAAGAAGAGGAGAGAGGGGGTGGAGGGAAAAGTAAAAGGGGAGGAAGAAAGTGGAGGGAAGAGGGGACAGAGAAACAATGTAGAAAGGAGGAGAGATGGAATGTGTGTTATGTTGGGTAAGATGAGGAGAGGGGAGTGTGGATCTTACTGGATGCTTGTAGAGAAGATGAGGGATCGAGGAGGTGTTGGGGATGGGTAAAAGAGGAGGACGGGGAGGAGGAGGGTTCATCTTGGGTATGAAGAGGAGAGGGGCTAGAGGGAGAAAGGGAGTAAGAGGAAAGAGGAAGTTGGGGTTGGGTAAGAAGAGGATAGGTGAGAGGGAAGATGAGGAGAGAGGGGTTGGAGGGAAAAGGTAAAGGGGAGGAGGAAAGTGGAGAGAGAGGAGGGAGAAAGAGTAGCAGTGTAAAATAGAGGAGGGATGTAAGCAATGTTTGGTTGGGTAAGAAGAGGAGAGGGGAGTGGGGTTTTTGTTGGATGGAAAGAGGAGAGAGAAGAGGTGGAGCAAAGAGGAGTCTTGTAGAGAAGAGAAGGGATTGAGGAGGTGTTTGGGTTAGGTAAGAAGAGGAGATGAGAGAGGAGATCACGTTGGGTGTAAAGAGGAGAAGGGTTAGAGGGAGAAAGAGAGTAGAAGGAAAGAGGAAAGATGGAAGAGGAGAGGGGAGAGGGAAGATGAAGAAAACAAAAAATGGGAGGGATGGAAGGGTTGGAGGGAAAATAAATAGGGTAGGATGAAAGTGGAGGTAAAGGGAGTTAGAGGAAAGAGGAGACGAGAGAGGAGTCATTTTGGGTGCAAAGAGGGGTTAGAGGGAGAAAGGGAGTAGGAGAGGAAAGAGGAGAGATGGAGAAATGGAAGAGGAGAGGGGAGAGGGAAGATGAAGAAAAAGGAAACTGGATGGATAGAAGAGGGGTTGGAGGGAAAATAAAATGGTGAGGATGAAAGTGGAGGTAAAAGAAGTTAGAGGAAAGAGGAGTGGTGGAGAAAAGAGGAGGGATGGGAGATGTGTTTGGTTTGGTTTGAAGTAGAGAGGGTAAAGGGGTTCTTGTTTAGTACGAAGAGGAGAGGGAAATGGTGGAGCAAAGAGGAGAAGTGGAGATAAGAGGAGCTATGGAAGAGGTGTTGGGATTGGGTAAGAATTGGAGAGGAAAGGAGTTCATGTTGGGTGCGAAGATGAGAGGGAAGATGAGTAGAGAGAGGTTGGAGGGAGAATGATGGTGGGTGTAAAGAGGAGTAGTTGAGAGATGGAGGAGGAATTGGGGGTGGGTAAGAAGAGGAGAGGGAAGAGGGAAAATATGGGATAGGGAAGTTGAGAAGAGAGTAGGAGGAAAGAGGAGAGAGAAGATGAGGGGAGAGGGGTTCGAGGGAGAAATGGAGTGGGAGGAAAGAGGAGTGACGAAGAGATGGAAGAGGAGTTGGGGGTAGGTAAGAAGAGGATATGTGAGAGGGAAGAAGAGGAGAGAGGGGTGGAGGGAAAAGTAAAAGGGGAGGAAGAAAGTGGAGGGAAAGAGGGGAAAGAGAAACAATGTAGAAAGGAGGAGAGATGGAATGTGTGTTATGTTGGGTAAGATGAGGAGAGGGGAGTGGGGATCTTACTGGATGCTTGTAGAGAAGATGAGGGATCGAGGAGGTGTTGGGGATGGGTAAAAAGAGGAGACGGGAGAGGAGTTCATCTTGGGTGTGAAGAGGAGAGGGGCTAGAGGGAGAAAGGGAGTAAGAGGAAAGAGGAGTTGGGGTTGGGTAAGAAGAGGATAGGCGAGAGGGAAGATGAGGAGAGAGGGGTTGGAGGGAAAAGGTAAAGGGGAGGAGGAAAGTGGAGAGAGAGGAGGGAGAAAGAGTAGCATGATGTAAATAGAGGAGGGATGTAAGCAATGTTTGGTTGGGTAAGAAGAGGAGAGGGGAGTGGGGTTTTTGTTGGATTGGAAAGAGGAGAGAGAAGAGGTGGAGCAAAGAGGGTCTTGTAGAGAAGAGAAGGGATTGAGGAGTTGTTTGGGTTAGGTAAGAAGAGGAGATGAGAGAGGAGATCACGTTGGGTGTAAAGAGGAGAAGGGTTAGAGGGAGAAAGAGAGTAGAAGGAAAGAGGAAAGATGGAAGAGGAGAGGGGAGAGGGAAGATGAAGAAAACAAAAAATGGGAGGGATGGAAGGGTTGGAGGGAAAATAAATAGGGTAGGATGAAAGTGGAGGTAAAGGGAGTTAGAGGAAAGAGGAGACGAGAGAGGAGTTCATTTTGGGTGCAAAGAGGGGTTAGAGGGAGAAAGGGAGTAGGAGGAAAGAGGAGAGATGGAGAAATGGAAGAGGAGAGGGGAGAGGGAAGATGAAGAAAAAGGAAAATGGGATGGATAGAAGAGGGGTTGGAGGGAAAATAAAATGGGGAGGATGAAAGTGGAGGTAAAAGAAGTTAGAGGAAAGAGGAGTGGTGGAGAAAAGAGGAGGGATGGGAGATGTGTTTGGTTTGGTTTGAAGTAGAGAGGGTAAAGGGGTTCTTGTTTAGTACGAAGAGGAGAGGGAAATGGTGGAGCAAAGAGGAGAAGTGGAGATAAGAGGAGCTATGGAAGAGGTGTTGGGATTGGGTAAGAATTGGAGAGGAAAGGAGTTCATGTTGGGTGCGAAGACGAGAGGGAAGATGAGTAGAGAGAGGTTGGAGGGAGAATGATGGTGGGTGTAAAGAGGAGTAGTTGAGAGATGGAGGAGGGAATTGGGGGTGGGTAAGAAGAGGAGAGGGAAGAGGGAAAAGATGGGATAGGGAAGTTGAGAAGAGAGTAGGAGGAAAGAGGAGAGAGAAGATGAGGGGAGAGGGGTTCGAGGGAGAAATGGAGTGGGAGGAAAGAGGAGTGACGAAGAGATGGAAGAGGAGTTGGGGGTAGGTAAGAAGAGGATATGTTAGAGAGAAGAAGAGGAGAGAGGGGTGGAGGGAAATGTAAAAGGGGAGGAAGAAAGTGGAGGGAAAGAGGGGAAAGAGAAACAATGTAGAAAGGAGGAGAGATGGAATGTTTGTTATGTTGGGTAAGATGAGGAGAGGGGAGTGGGGATCTTACTGGATGCTTGTAGAGAAGATGAGGGATCAAGGAGGTGTTGGGGATGGGTAAAAAGAGGAGACAGGAGAGGAGATCATCTTGGGTGTGAAGAGGAGAGGGGCTAGAGGGAGAAAGGGAGTAAGAGGAAAGAGGAGTTGGGGTGGGTAAGAAGAGGATAGGCGAGAGGGAAGATGAGGAGAGAGGGGTTGGAGGGAAAAGGTAAAGGGGAGAGGAAAGTGGAGAGAGAGGAGGGAGAAAGAGTAGAAGTGTAAATAGAGGAGGGATGTAAGCAATGTTTGGTTTGGGTAAGAAGAGGAGAGGGGAGTGGGGTTATGTTGGATGGAAAGAGGAGAGAGAAGAGGTGGAGCAAAGAGGAGTCTTGTAGAGAAGAGAATGGGATTGAGGAGGTTTTGGGTTAGGTAAGAAGAGGAGATGAGAGAGGAGATCACGTTGGGTGTAAAGAGGAGAAGGGTTAGATGGAGAAAGATAGTAGAAGGAAAGAGGAAAGATGGAAGAGGAGAGGGGAGAGGGAAGATGAAGAAACAAAAATGGGAGGGATGGAAGGTTGGAGGGAAAATAAATAGGGTAGGATGAAAGTGGAGGTAAAGGGTAGTTAGAGGAAAGAGGAGACGAGAGAGGAGTTCATTTTGGGTGCATAAGAGGGGTTAGAGGGAGAAAGGGAGTAGGAGGAAAGATGAGAGATGGAGAAATGGAAGAGGAGAGGGGAGAGGTAAGATGAAGAAAAGGAAAATGGGAGGGATAGAAGAGGGTGTTGGTAGGGAAAATAAATGGTGAGGATGAAAGTGGAGGTAAAAGAAGTTAGAGGAAAGAGGAGAGGTGGAGAAAAGAGGAGGGATGGGAGAGTGTTTGGTTTGGTTTGAAGTAGAGAGGGTAAAGGGGTTCTTGTTTAGTACGAAGAGGAGAGGAAATGGTGGAGCAAAGAGGAGAGAGTGGAGATAAGAGGAGCTATGGAAGAGGTGTTGGATTGGGTAAGAATTGGAGAGGAAAGGAGTTCATGTTGGGTGCGAAGACGAGAGGGCAAGATGAGTAGAGAGAGGTTGGAGGGAGAATGATGGTGGGTGTAAAGAGGAGTAGTTGAGAGATGGAGGAGGAATTGGGGGTGGGTAAGAAGAGGAGAGGGAAGAGGGAAAAGATGGGATAGGGAAGTTGAGAAGAGAGTAGGAGGAAGAGAGAGGAGAGAGAAGATGAGGGGAGAGGGGTTCGAGGGAGGAAATGGAGTGGAGGAAAGGGAAAGAGGAAGTGACGAGAAGAGATGGAAGAGGAGTTGGGGGTAGGTAAGAAGAGGAATGTGAGAGAGGGAAGAAGAGGAGAGAGGGGTGGAGGGAAAAGTAAAAGGGGAGGAAGAAAGTGGAGGGAAAGAGGGGAAAGAGAAACAATGTAGAAAGGAGGAGAGATGGAATGTTTGTGTTATGTTGGGTAAGATTAGGAGAGGGGGATGTGGGGATCTTACTGGATGCTTGTAGAGAAGATGAGGGATCGAGGAGGTGTTGGGGAAGGGTAAAAAGAGGAGACGGGAGAGGGATTTCATCTATGGGTGTGAAGAGGAGAGGGGCTAGAGGGAGAAAGGGAGTAGGTAAGAGGAAAGAGGAGTTGGGGTTGGGTAAGAAGAGGAGATAGGCGAGAGGGAAGATGAGGAGAAGAGGGGTTGGAGGGAAAAGGGTAAGGGAGGAGGAGGAAAGTGGAGAGAGGCGGGGAGAAAGAGTAGAAGTGTAAAATAGAGGAGGGATGTAAGCAATGTTTGGTTGGGTAAGAAGAGGAGAGGGGAGTGGGGTTTTTTGTTGGATGGAAAGAGGACAGAGGAAGAGGTGGAGCAAAGAGGAGTCTTGTAGAGAAGAGAAGGGATTGAGGAGGTGTTTGGGTTAGGTAAGAAGAGGAGATGAGAGAGGAGATTCACGTTGGGTGTAAAGAGGAGAAGGGTTAGAGGGAGAAAGAGAGTAGAAGGAAAGAGGAAAGATGGAAGAGGAGAGGGGAGAGGGAAGATGAAGAAAACAAAAAATGGGAGGGATGGAAGGGTTGGAGGGAAAATAAATAGGGTAGGATGAAAGTGGAGGTAAAAGGGAGTTGAGAGGAAAGAAGGAGACGAGAGAGAGGAGTTCATTTTGGGTGCAAAGAGGGGTTTAGAGGAGAAAGGGAGTAGGAGGAAGAAGGAGAGAGGAAAGGAGAGATGGAGAATGGAGAGGAGAGGGTGAGAGGGAAGATGAAGAAAAAGGAAAATGGGAGGATAGAAGAGGGGTTGGAGGGAAATAAAATGGGGAGGATGAAAGTGGAGGTAAAAGAAGTTATAGGAAAGAGGAGTGGTGGAGAAAAGAGGAGGGATGGGAGACTGTGGTTTGGTTTGGTTTGCAAGTAGAGAGGGTAAAGGGTTCTGGTTTAGTATGAAGAGGAGAGGGAAAGTGTGGAGCAAAGAGGAGAATTGGACGATAAGAGGAGCTATGGAAGAGGTGTTGGGAATGGGGTAAGAATTGGAAAGGAAATGAGTTCATGTTGGGTGCGGAAGACGAGAGGGAAGATGAGTAGAGAGAGGTTGTGAGGGAGAATGATGTGGGGTATGTAAAGAGGAGCAGTTGAGAGATGGAGGAGGAATGGGGGTGGGTAAGAAGAGGAGAGGGAAGAGGGAAAAGATGGGAGAGGGAAGTTGAGAAGAGAGGGGTTGGAGGGGAAAGGAAAAGGGGAGAACGAAGTATGGAGGAATAGGAGTTGAAGGAAAGAGGAGTGGCAGAGAAAATAGAAGGGATGAAATAGGTGTTTGGTTGGGTAAGAAAAGGAAAGGGTAGAGGAGTTCTTGTTGGGTTCAAATAGGAGAGGAAATAGGTGGGGAAAAGAGGAGTGGTGGAGATAAGAGGAGGGATGGAAAAGGTCTTGGGGTTTTGTAAGAAGAGAAGAGGGGAGAGGAGTTTATGTTGGGTGTGAAAGGAGAGGGAAGATGAACATAGAGTGGTCAGAGGGAGAAGGAGTGGGAGGAAATGGGAGCAGCAAAGAGATAAAAAATTAGTTGAGGGTGGGTAAGCAAAGGGGAGGGGAGAGGGGAGAGGGATTCGAGGGAAAAGGAAAAGTGAGGAGAAAGGTGGAGGGAAATAAAGTTAGAATAAAGAGCAGCAATGGAGAAAGAGGAGAGATGGAAGAGGTGTTCTGGTTGGGTAATGATGATGAATCCATGAATAGACTTGTTATAAATCCACTATAACTAAAGAATTTGTTCATAAATACATTAATTAATGCATGGGGATGTTTTAAATAGTTGTCTCCAAAGTAAAAGTGATGCATTTCTCCTTATTTTGTCTCATGTGAAATACTGATCGTTGGAACTTCCACTAATTACCTTGTTGAGTGATTTGATGACATGTGCATATTGATAAAGCACATTTTTCTACTACTTTTGACCAGTTGCAGCCAATGGGACTGAGTCCTTTTCCCACTACACCATTTTGGAGGATTTACTCATAACAACCTACAACGAGGGTCCTATTTTAGCAGAATTATCAAGTGTCAATAAATATAGGTATAACTTATTGTTTATTTATTGGGCCATTGTTTACATTCCCCTCAAGTTAGTTTTGTGCATAAGTTAAATATACAATGCAGTTGATTAGAGAAAAAAAACCTTATTGCTTTCATAATAAAATATTCAAATCTTTGAGCTCCCCATTACTTTTCAAAATAATAATATCTTTGCTTAATGTAACATGCTTTTGTATTTTAGCAGAATATGGATCACTCCTGAGGAAAATGATGATATAATTCACCAAGACACACCCAAGATCAGAGACCAAAAATGGTTGTTTGATGGCTTTGTAACCATAAACAAGTGAGTATGCAAATCAAACCAGGTTATTTACTTTTATGATACGAAATTATGGAAATGGGCACATTGTATTCCAATTTTTTTATATTCATGCAACAAGGTGCATTACAGAATCTGCTAAACATTAACAAGTGAGTATGCATATTAAACCAATTTTTAATCCCTAATATTATTTTGGTGTGTAGTGGGGATTTTTCCTAAAAAAAAAAACTTGGTAAGTTTTGTGTCAAAGATTTATTGTTTAATTGTTTAGATAAGGCTTCATTGTCTATTCCATTTTTGTGTTTACATATGATCTCTTAGATTTGCAAAACAATGTCACTCTTCCAAAGGCACCCAATTTTATTTTTCTGTCTATATTTTGTTTTTGCAAGGAGGAACATCTATACCCATGGCGACCCATTTGGAGATTGAGCTCCTCAATGCTTCTGCTTTTTTCGATCACTCTTTCATCAACAAAAACTTCATATTTTTCCATCATGAACTATGATCTCATAAGAGATGCCAACATTATGCAGGTAGTAATGCTAAAGTCCAAGATTTATTATTTTCTTGCATTATATGGAAATCCAATTTTCAGGTGATACAAGTTAAATTATCTTTCAAGATCTAAACAATATAACTTCCTCATTGGATTTAGAGTTCATTGCTTCCATATCTCAATAAGTGCAAATAGAACGACATATTCCCTTGTTTGCCGCACATGAAGCATTTTAGATTATCCTTACCCCATTTCTTAGCAATGTTGTGGTCACATTGCAATCACATATTGTACATCTTCAAATAATTATTTCCAATTAATAAATTTAGGCTACAATGGTTTACATTTCTTCTCTTCCACAAACTCTTTTTCCTCTTTCCATAGATGCAATTATTTTCTATAACTATTCTACTATTGAATATGTTCTGTGTTTTACAAAATTTTCTCCATTTGTTATTTATTTTTCCCGATTTTTTTCATTTCATGCGTATTATTTCACTCTCTTCAAAATAAACTTCGTCATCACTGCCTCCAATGTCAAACCTATCTTGTGTGCTGCATATCAACATTCTTTATTACACACTTTGGTGTAATTTTTATCAATTACATAATTCACATGTCAGCCTTCCATAATTTTTATCCACTCTGGGAGTTCTCAATTGTATTTCATAAAAAAAATTAATCACTCTTATGTAGATGTAAATTACTATGCTCACATTATACATACTATTGTTTACCATTACCACTAGCAATTGAAATGAGTTGCAAATTACGCCAGAGATAGTAGCAATATTTAGTTTATTTGAGTTGCATTTCGGGTTGATATTGCATGGATGTCTATATGTGTTGTAAAGCTCTTATTTTTCTATTGTCCATATTTGTAAGACACAATTATGATAGTCGCCAAACTAATCATGTTTCATCATTTGGTCAAACACCAAACATTTATCTATTAAATCTTTTGAATCTCAAAAACTTTGAACAAGATATACGACCAATATTATTTTCCAAAAAGTAAACTATAGAATTTACTTTATGAAGAATAAAATCAAAATTAGAAAACTTTTTGAATCTCAAAAACTTTGAACAAGATATATGACCAATATTATTTTCCAAATAGTAAACTATAGAATTTACTTTATGAAGAATAAAATCAAAATCAAATATCTAGGATAGTAAATATCTAGGACTATAGAAAAATATCTAAAATTTGGCAACCATTAAAATATATAAAATCCGGCAAGACAATAAATATTGGAGCTGCCGGAATTGACAGTTTCCAGTAAGGGCATCTTCAAAGTAGATGCTACTGGTGAAAAATAAAATCTATGTTTTACCACTTTTTAATTATTTAGCCTTAAGATAAAATTTTAGAAAAAGTATCCATGTTGTACGATAACATATACCCAAACCATTTTTTATCATATAAGTAAATTGCACGCAAAAGAATAATGATTTATAAAGTATATCTATTCTGAAAACTAGATGATCAACGCACATTCACATAAATGGTAAATAAATTTTAAAGCCACAGATCATGTGCTTTCGCCACTTAATTTTAACCGTTTATAGTAGATTACCTGGTGCCAAGGTGGAAATGGGATTGGGTTGATTAAAAAACACAAGGGGGCCACCGGGCCCAAAACAGAATAGTTTGCGGGAGTTTTATTTATAGTTTTAAATCGCGACACTCTTAAATGGCTTGTAAAAATTTTCAAAAAACAAGATGGCTATGTGGAATTATGGCCCACTTATTTGGCTCCTTTACACAAAAAAAAAAACAAAAAAAACAAAAAAAAATTGAGTGTTTTCTCTTGCCCACGTACTAATAGTTTTTTTGAATTGTTATATAAACGTTTAGGACAAATTATGTGGGAGGTGAGGTGATATTGTGAAATATATTTATAATGTTATGGTATAAATGAAGATTGGGAAAATATATTGATTTGTAACATTTTACGATGTATTGGTATAGTGTGAAAAATATTTCATTTGTAAAGTTTATGACAGATTGGTATATTTGATATTGGAACAAAATTAGGGAGATTAAAAAACAAATAACATAAATACAATTCCCCCCCAATACATTATGTCACAAATCTCAAAAAGTTTCATATGATTTGATTATTTCCATTTCTTCTTTTATTGTAGGCAACAGGGTATATCTCTATGATTATTATTATAATAAGGATATCATGTATTACGTAAACTCTATTGTTATTATCTTGCCGAAGGCATGTATATTGTCTTCACCTTACCAATGAAAAACATTTGCATTGTTTCATCGGATTGTGACATCTGATTCAATGGGGCTCAACTAAAAGTTTTAGGTTTTGATTAATTTATGTTGGCAAAATTTTATTGGTCATTCCCTTATGTTAGCACTGTGTCATGGAAAAGAAAAAGTGCAACAATTGGAAAACAAATTTAATGCATTGACTGTAATTGTAATGGTATAGATTAGGTAGTTTGAGAGTGGGTCAAGGGGAAAATAGGTGTCTTCCTTTCAGGCAAGTTTAACCTTTCATTTCATCTGCCCGCCAGGAGGGGTAAAAGCAGTCTGAAGGAGCAAGTGATAATGATGCCAGTGAAATTAGTTCAACAATTTTGTTATGTTAATTATTTGTGTTTTTCTATGTTTAGTTCTTACGATTTGAAGTTGCTTGTAATTATGAATGATATTTTTTGGTGGTTTTTTGTTTTTTTAACCTTTTGCGATGGTATCTGCACATTATTGCTAGTGCTTCCTGTTATGTAGTTGATTGATTTGTAAGCATTCTAAAACCCTTGGCAGTTCACTCCTGGAGACCACTCACATGAAGGTTGGGAACTCAAGGTTTACCATAGGTCCTGGGACGTTTTTTAAGGTAAACCTTGAACTACTGCCCTCACAACTTCTTCATTTTGATACTCAAATATCCTATTCGATTCCGTGTCCGCTCTTTCTCCTTCTTACTTCTGTACAACCTTTGTGAGGCTGACTTGCAATCAAATTGCACTCAAAACTTCTATTTGAGAGCTTTAAATTGTTTTTCTCTCCTGAAATCACAAATATTAGGTGCCCAGATGATGTCCACTACGTTGTTTCATTCTTTTTATATTCAATTGATTTCTAATAGGTGAATAGAGACTGTGTGTATAACTTGTAAGAAGAAGGGATATTCATCCACAGTACTATCCTGAAGCTAAAGGTACTGCAATGGAGGAGCAGGTGATGGTTACAGGAGGAAGCTTGATAATATCTGGCGTAGTTGAAAAAGACTCACAAAGCCTAAGTCTTTGGGCCCTTCACCTACCACTTGTCTGATCCGGCATTCCAAAAAATAGGCGAAAGACCTGCTGCATGAAGAAGCAGCTGGCCCAAGCCTCTCCAGTTCCTCGATCGGAATCCGGGAGAATTTTGTTCTAACAAAATGCTTCACAAAGGCCGCGCTTGCATGCAGCTGCCCCAGGTTGGCGCTTGAGGCCCCTCTGGTCAATGCTCTGGCGAGATCGAAGAAGAAGAGGAAGAGCAGTACTATGGAAGAACCTTGTATCAGGGCGAAAGGGGGGGATGATCAAGATGTTGGTGAGCCGCATGGCGACTCTACTATGGATATATGGAATTGAGAGGATGAATCTGATGAAGAAGAGAGTACTCAGGGCTATGCAAGCGGACATCCTACGCTCTGTTTTTACCCGCTCGCAAGGAAAAAGGAGGACAAGCGGAAATTGCTTCCCATGTACAGAAGGAGAAGGTCGTAGAAGAAAACGCTCCTCCACCATGGCTAGAGAGAAGAGGTGTTTGGTTAATCCTTCTTACTACTCCATTCCCTGTTTAAGTCCTGTTGCCAAAGAAGTCTTTTCCGCCCATCTCTCTTCCGACATCAGACCCCCTTATATTCCATCAAGATCCGTAACCCGGGTTCCGCAATCGCGAAGTTTGAAGGGACTCATTCCTTTACCAACGCAAACCCTTGGTCGCATTCGATTATAAAGATCATGCAAAAAAGACCAAGGATATAGATGTCTGAATTTGAGTCCTCGTCAACCCCGAACAAACAACTTGAAGATGACTAAGATATCCAAAGTCAAGATGTTATATCTAACAGGCTTCCCCAAAAGGAATCTTTCCACTCCCCCTAAACCCATATAAATGTTGCTTCAAACATCTGCGTCAGGAAAATAGAACTTTCTATTCTCTCTGCTGATCAATGGGACTACAAAACTGAGTAATTGCATTAATTGATTATGGGGCTGCTGACAACGTTTATGCCGGAAAAGGTTCGCCATGCTTTGGAGGCCTCACTCTTACCACAACCTTTCGTAGATGGTACTCATGGAGGACAAGCACGTACCATGATTGGCCAAATAAAAGGAACACGCAATTGGAGTTTGCCGGCTTCCCGGATAAAGAGTAAAAATGACTGTCCTTGTCGCTGGTGACATTCGGCAGCCTAGGAATTGCTGGGGAAGGAGATTTTGCAGCGAAGTTGGTGGAGAAAGGAAATTTCATTATGGACTGGGTCCAAAGCTAGAATCACAGTCAAGGGTAATGCAAACTTGGAAGCCGGATCCCAAAAGAAAAATACTTGGGTCACTCGCTATGAAGACCCCAAAGCCCAAATTTCCTTTTTGAATCATCAGGGTTGGGGAAAACTTCTTAATCCACAGAGGCGGATAAAAAGGTAGGTTTTCGTTCAGAAAAGGATTTCTAAGAGATTTGGACCTTCAATTTGATGGGTTGATGGGGGAGCGCGCACCTAGGGATGGGGCGAGGGGGTTGTGCTGATATCCCATGAGGAAAGAAGTCACCTCTCTCTTCAAATTGCCGTTTTCAGATTACGAACAAATACGATGAGTATGAATATATGTTGCTCGGTGATGCAAAGATGCAAAGGAAAGAGGAATAAAAATAAAGTTCAAGGTGATGCCGAGCTAGTGTAAATCAGGTCAAAAGGATTTACAAAGTTAAAAAATGAAAGCTCAGCACTACCGTAAGCGTAGGGACAGGAATCGAAGAATTTGACGCTCTTTTTTTTTTCAATAGACGGCAATTCCAAGAAGCCCAAAATGATATGGCCGATCATTGCCGTTTCAGCATCTTCATGCTCCCGCACCAGGTTTGAAAACGAACAAAGCAACTTGAAGTCGGTGGTTTTCCGCCCTGACGTTTGCCAGAACAACTCTCAGGGCATTGGAGGTATTCAACGATAGATAATCACATCATTGCCTTTCTAGAAAAAAAATCAGAAAAATTTTGATGAGTTGTATTTCGATAGGATCCAATCTACATGCCGTGAATCAATCAAAAGTCAAAAACAAAAAGCAAAAACACGAAACAAGGAGAACGGACGGCATACATTTATGTCAGCTACAAGGGACATAAAATTCCAAAGGGCTTGGTTTCTCTGGGACGCGCCTGTTGGACAGGCATGACCGTTTTGTGAAAAAGAAGAGGCGAGATGATCTTGACTCATTACCACAGGACAGAACCAGTCAATATAGGTTAATGAGGCACATCCGCAATTTTGAACATCGGGAAATGTTGCACGCCAGGAAAAGGAAAAGCGGAAAATTTGTCAAGTGCTGAAAAGATATATGGATGTTTTGGTAATTGGCATGGTCCTATGCCGATTTAAAGTCCTTCAAGCCACAAAGGACGTTCAGCCACGATATTCCTTAAAAGACGATGTCAAAGCCTTCCGTCAAAAGCAGATGCAATATAATCACAAGATTTCGGGCACTATTCAGGCCAAAAATTTCAGAAGATGTTGGACGAAAGAATTCATCTCCCTATACATAACAGCACTTGGGTAGCCAAATATTGTGCCAGTGCGCAAGAAAAACGTGAAATGTTGGACAATGTTGGTGGAATTGATGAAATACGCGTAATGCGTCGACTTCTCGAAACTTGAATCAGCTTCGCTGTGCAAGACAACTACCCTATTCCCATAATGGATTATCAAGTACTGCAAGCAGTAAACTGGATCAGGGCAAATGTTGTCTATTGCTCGATGGTTTTTTAGGATATAATCAGATTGAAGTCGCGCCTGAAGATCAATTTAAAACAAGCATTCACTACTCCATGGGGTACATTTGCGATAGCAGGAGGCCATTTAGGGCCTAACTAACGCTGGTGACACTTTTCAGCGGGGGCATGGACTTTGCATTCAAAGGCATGATGGGGAAAAGTCATGTAGTTTATCTCGATGACTTCTTAAACCTTTGTCTCGTTTTTTTTTTTAAATGACGAAGGGATGCCATTGTGACACTTGGACGCAAGTATTGGCCAGTGTGCCGAGAATACATGGAATTCCTAAATCCCAAAAAATATGTTTTTGGGTGGTAACGGAAGGGAATTGACTTAGGCCCATGTTGTGGTTAGCAAAGAAGGAACGAAGATCGAGCCCCAAAAGAGTTTAGGTATCCAAAATCCTTACTATACCTACAAGCAAGAATGTTGTCATTCGTACTTCGGAAAGGTGAAATTCTAGGCGTTTTTGTCCCTGAATTTTGCTTGAGAAGGATGGAGAAGACTCGCCACATACTGAACATGATGAAGGGGGTCACCCACTTTCAGATGGAGTGAAGGGGGGAAAAGGTCGTTTGAGGAGATAAAAACTTCGTTGCTCATGCACCGGTCCTGGTCAGTCCAGGATTTCTCCAAGGAAACTTCATTTAGGTATAGGTACGCCTAGAAAATACTGTGTGTCTGCAATCCTAATGAAAAGAACACTCGGAGGATATTGAATCTCCAATCGCATTCCTGAGTTTTCCTCTCAAGCCCACGACACGAAAATGACTAAGCTTGAAAAAGCCACGCCTTTGTCGTGTGCAAAGCCAATGAAGAATTCAGGGGTATTACATTCTAAAATTTCGCATACGGTGGTTGCTTGATACCGACACAGCGGTGAATTGATGTGATGTTGATGTTGAAATCAATTCTAACTAGCAGGAGTTAGGGAAAGTTTGAGAGGGAATTGATCGCAAAGGTCCAGGAATATGACCTGGATATTAAGCCCACCAAGGGGTGAGGGGTTAAAGGCGTTGTACAGTAATGGCTGAAAAGAAAATTAGAAGATCCGATTTGAAAGGAGGAACATACACCAAATGAAACACAAAAGACCTCAGGAGGAGCCTGTGATTCTCTTCTCTCTGTTTTATTTGTTGCAACCAGTGATTGAGTGGTACTACGGACCATCGCTTATTCTACCTACGGCGAAATGCGCGATATGACAAACTACCGCAAAGGAGAAGCGCATATAAAGCTCAGAGCAGTAATATGTCATCTAGGATGGACAGTTTATATAAGGCGGGATAGGACGGTTGTCTCCCGCGGATGTGTACAAGATGGAGGACAGGGAGGAGGAAAGGAAAGAAGAGGAATGGAAAAGGTGGTGTTAGGGGTGGGGTAAGAAGAGGGGTAGGGGTTGGTCAAAAAGGGAAAGAGGAATTGAGGTGACTAATGAGAGGAGAGGGTTCAAGGGAAAAGGAAAATGAGAGGAGAGAAGAGGAGGGATGGAAAAGGATTGTGTGGGGTGCGGTAAGAATAGGGGTTGAGTGATCAAAAAATTAAAAGGATTGGGGAGAAATGGAGTGGGAGGAAACAAAGAGCACTTGGGGAGATGGAAGAGGAGGTGTGGGTGGGTTAAGAAGATGGATGGAAGAGGAAAGATGAGAGGAGAGGGGTGGTTCACGGAAAAGGAGAGAAAATGGGAGGAATACAATATTTGGGATAGGGAGGAGTTAAGGAAAGAGGGGGGGTAAGGAAAAGGTGCTGGGTTGGGTAAGAAGGGGGTGAGGTTGGTCAAAAAAGGAAAGAGGGACTTGTGGTGAGAGAAGGGAGTGGGAGGAAAAGAGGAGCAGTTAAATATGGATTTGGGGGGGGTAAGAAAGAGAATAAGGGAGAGGGAAGGAAATTGACAGATGGAAGGGTTGGGAATTTAGAAAGAATACATAGTGGGATAGGAGTTTGTGTTGGCGGTTGGGAAGGGAAGAGGGAGAGCGGGGGAGAGGGGTTGGAGGGAGAAGGACTGGGATAAAAGAGGAGGACGAGTGAGAGATGAAGAGTTTAGGGTGCTTAAAAGAGGAGAGGGAAAGATGCGGGGAGAGGGTTGGATAGATGAGAGGGAAGTTTGGCTAAAAAGAGGAGCAGCTAGAGAGACAAGGTATAAAAGAGGTGTTGGTTGCTGGGTAAATAAGGTATATGGGAGAGGGAAGAAGTGTTGGATTTGGAAAGAAATGAGAGGAGAGAGAAGTTTTTGTTGGTTGTGAAGAGAAAGGGAAATGAGAGGAGAGGGTTAAAGGGGGAGAAAGGAACTATGAAAATTTGATCTTGTGAGAGATTAATATTTGATGTTTGGGACGAAGATGAGCATCTCCCTGAAGATGAGGGGAGAAGGATGATAGGGGAAGGGTTTTAGATAGAGAAAGGGAGTTTGAGCAAATGAGGAGAGATAATAGAAGAGGATAGAAAGAGGTGTTGTAGCTGGGTAAAGAGATGGATTTGATATGTAAGATTGAGTTGTAATAAATCTTAGGTTTTGTGGAAAGAATGGAGAAACATATTAGTTTGTGTTGTTTTTCAAGAGAAGAGGGAAGATGAGAGGAGAGGGGTTGGAGAAAGGACTATTTAAAAAGATGCGGTTGAGAGATGAAAGAGTTTGAGATGCATAATAAGAGGAAGAGGAATATGTAGGAGATGTAAGATGAGTGGAGAGTTTTGGATAGAGAAATAGATTTTGAGCAAATATGAGACATATATAAGATGTCTAAAAGAGTTTTGTGGCGGCTGTGTAAGAAGAGTAGAGGGAGAGGGTGATGATAGCTTGAAGAAGTGTTGGGGGTTTGGAAAGAAGTGAGATAGGATGAGGATTTATGTTGGGTGTGAAGAGATAGGGAAGATTTGAGTAGAGGGGTGGAGGAGAATGACGTTGTGGGGAAAAGATCAGTGTTTGAATAGATTAGAGTTGAGGGTTTTGGGTACGAGAGGAGATGGGAATATGAGGGGATAGGGGTTGGATAGAGAAAGGGAGTTTGAGCAAAGAGGATTCCTAAAGAGAAAAGGTATACAAAGGTGTTGGTCTAGATAAAGAGGCTAGGGAGGATTTAAGATGAGACATATGGAAGAAATGTTTGTGTTTGGTAAAGAGTTGATAGAGAGAGTAAAGTTTTTTTTTGGGTGCGAGAGAGAGGGAAGATAGGGTAGAGGTGTTGGATCGAGAAGTGAGTTGAAGCAAAGATGAGCTAGAGAGAAATCAAGGGATAAAGAGTGGTTGCAGCTAGGTAAGGAAGAGTGAGGGAGGAGAGGGGTTGGATAGCGAAAGGGAAATTTGAGAAAAGAGGAGAGCTTAAAGAGAAGAGTGATACAAGAGGTGTTGTGGCTGCGATAATGAGAGGAGAGGAGAGTAGGGGAAGATGACGATGGAATAAGGTTTGTAGGTTTGGAAAGAAGGGAGAGAGGCGAGGAGGAGTTTGTGCTTGGTTTGCAAAGAGGAAGGGAAAGATGACGAGGAGAGGGGTTGAGGGAGGAGAGAGGGAGAAGGGAACTGAGGGAAAAAGAGGAGTGGTTGAGAGATGAAAATTTGAGGGTGGTAAGAAGAGGAGAGCAAAGACTTGAGGGTAGGTAGAGGGGTTGGATACAGAAGAAAGGGAGTTTGAAAAAAGAGGAGAGCTGCTAGAGGAGATGAGGGATCAAAGAGGTGTTGTGCTTGTGTAAAAGAATAGGAGAGGAAGAGGGAAGATGAGAGGAGATGGAAGAAATAAGAGAATGTTTTGTGTTTGGAAGGAGAAAATGGAGAGAGGAGTTGTTTGGGTGTGAAGAGAAGAGGTAGATGAGAGCAGAGGGGTTGGAGGGGAGAAAAGGAACTGGGGGAGAAGGGGGAAAAGAGGAGTGGTTGAGAGATTGAAAAGAGTGAGGGTGGGTAAGAAGGGGGGATTGGAAGATTGAGGGGATAGGGGTTAGATAGAAAAAGGTACGTTTAGAACAAATGGGAGAGGTGGAGATAAGTGGGAGACAATAGGTGTAGGGGGTGTGGGTAAGAGAGAGAGGGGATAGAATTTTGTTAGGTGTGAACAAGGAGAGAGAAAGTTTAGCGTTGAGATATGGAAGGAGGAGACTGGTGCGTGAGGAATTCCAGAGGGAACGAGAGTTAGAGGAAGGATAGATGTGGTATAAAAATACGTGTATGAAGAGTCAATTGGGGTGGGTAAGAAGAGGAGAGGTGAGAGGTTCATGTTGGATCCTCCACACTTCGCGGAAGCAACCGTTGAGGGTGGGTCGCAGCGAGCCGTGCCGATGCGGGGAGAGGGATTCGCTCGCCACCAGGGCTTCACTAAACTTGTCTCTTTTTCTCTCCATCAGTGCTCCCCCTTTGTTATTGTTGTGGTCCGCCTCTCTTGCTTGCTCGCCCGTTCTGTTCGGTGTGACAGAGAGTAGACGTTTCAGCTTTGCGCTTTGCCGGAGCAGTTTTGGTATCGGTCTGTATCGCAAACTGCGGTCATTGCCCGGCGGCCCTCTGGGGGTTTTCGCTGCGGAGACGCGCGGACGTTCCATTTGGGTCCTCCGCTCGTCAGCAAGCTGCGGGGCCCGGGTTGTCTTGGATTCCTGGCCCCGGAGAGGAGGAATTGGAGCCCCTCTACTTGCTGCGTGCCGCCTCGGGAGGAAGGGTGTTCGGTGGGTCCGTCTCACGGTGAGGCGTTCGTGTTGTGTTCTGCCTAGGCTCTTGTGGGAGGGTGTTCGGGGAGGGATTTATAAGGATTATCCATTTAGTGAAGAAGCGGGATGGTAGATCTTTCGGGTGGATAATCCCGGACCGGAGTTCCATTATTGGGTGTGCCGCTGCACTCGTGGGTTGGACGCTGCGGGGGTTGAAGGGCGCATCCGGGACCAGGCTAGGCGGACGTTGCGGGACAGGGAGTTGGAGGAAAGATGAGTGATGAATTAATACAGGGATGGAAGAGGTGTTCCGGGTGGTACAGTAGAGCGAAATTTTTTGGTGGGTGCGACCTGCATGGGGTGGAAGGTGTTCTCGGGGAAAAGACAAGGGAGAATCAATTTGGGTAGCGGAGTTAGAGTACAGATTACCGATGGAGAAAAGAGGGGAATGAAGATTGTGTTTTGGGTTCGGTAAAACGAGAAAGAGGGAAAGGTGTTCTTGTTGGTTGTAAATAGAGGGGAAAGGTGAAGAAAGATGTTAGTGTAGAGAAGAGGAGGATGGAAAAAATTATTAAGTGTTTAGTTAATAAGATGAGAGGGGAAGGATTCATGTTGGGTATGAATGAGGAACAGTGATGATGAAGGGATAGGTTTCAAGGGATAAATGTAGTGAGGAGAGATGATGGTGGATAGAAGTTCCGGGGGTGGGTAAGAAGAGGATAATTGAGAGGTGATATGATGAGAGACGGTTTTGAAGGGAAAAGAGAAGGTAGTTAGAAATAGAGGGAAATACATAGTGTAGAAAAGAGGAGTAATGGATAGATGTGTTTTGTTTGGTCATAATATTAAAGTGGAGTGGGTTTTCTTGTTGGGGGGTGCGAAGGAGAGGGAAGAGTAGCGTAAAGAGGATTCTTATATATAAGATTAATGGATCAAGGGGTTTCGGATCGATCAGACGAGGAATAGGGAGAGTACATTTCAATGTTTGGGTGTGAAGAGGAGAGTGGTTGAGGCAAAGATGTAGTACGTGCAAAGCGGAATTAGAGATGAGGAGATTGATTCAAGGGAGAAAGGGAGTGTGGGAGAAAGATGAGTGATGGAGAAAAGAGGATGGAGGGAAGGGTGTTTGGTTGGTAAAGAGAGAAGATGGGAAGGGGTTTTGTTAGTTGTAAATAATAGATGGAAAGGTTTGCAAAGAGGAATACTATAGAGAGGAGGAGGGATTGATCACATTTTGTGTTTTGGTAAGAATCGTGGAGGGAAAGGAATTCCATGTCACGTGTGAATAAGGAGAGGAAGATGAGCGATAGGTTTCAAGGGAGAAAGAGAGTGGAGAGAGATTATGGTGGAAGGAGTTGGGATGGCTTAAGACGAGATGGGTTGGGTTGAAAGAAAAGGGATTAAGAAATTGAGGTAAGTCAGCAGTGCAAAAAAGATGAGGATGGAAGCTGTGTTTTTGTTGCGTAGAATATGAGAGGTGTGGGGTTCTTTTGTGGGTGCGAAATGGGATGAAGAGTATATAAAATAGTAGTCCTTGTTAGAAATATGAGGGATCAAAGGAGTTTTATACTGGGTAAGAGGAGAGACGAGAGAGTTATTCCATGTTGGGTGCGAAGAGGAGAGGGAAGATAGGAAGACGAGTTGGAGGGAAAACAAAAAGGGGCGGTAAATTGGAGGGAAAAGCAGTATGCTAAAGAGGAGGAATATAAGCGGTGTTTTTTCTGGGTAAGAATCAGAGAGGTTATGTGGGTTCTTAGAGGTGCGAGGCAGGGGTGGAAGAGTGGACAAATAGCGTATGTCTATAAGATGAGACGGTATATTAGTTCATGTTGGTGGCAAAAAGGACTGGGTTAGAAATGGACAAGGGAAGTATGTAGGAAAGAGGAGAGAGAAGATAGGGAGAGGGTTCGAGGAGAAATGAGTGGGAGTAAGAGGAGTGACGACGGATGAAAGAGGAGTTGGGTCTGTAAGAAAGGATATGTATGAGAGACAGAGGAGATAGGGGGGAGGGAAAAGTAAAGGGAGAAAAGTGGAGGGAAAGAGGGGAAGAGAAACATGTAGAAAGGGAGTGAGTAGATGGAATGTGTGTTATGTTTGGGTAGATAGGAGAGGGGGATGTGTATCTTACTTGGATGCTTGTAGAGAAGATGAGGATCGAGAGAGTGTTTTGGGGATGGGTAAAAAAGAGACGGAGAGGAGTTCATCTTGGGTATGAAGAGAGAGTCAGAGGGAAAAGGGACGTTAAGAGTAAAGAGGAGTTTGGGGTTGGGTTAAGAATATGGTGTAGAAATGAGGAGAGAGGGGTTGGAGGAAAAGGTAAAGGGGAGGGAGGGAAGTGGAGAAGAGGAGGGAGAAAGATTAGCATGTAAAATAGATGTAGGGATGTTAAGCAATGTTTGTTTGGTTGGAGAAGAGAAAGAGGGTAGTGGGGTTTTTGTTGGTATTAAAATATAAGAGAGAAGAGGTGGAGCAAAAGAGGAGTCTTGTAGAGTAAAAGAGAAGGGATGAGAGGTGTTTGGGTAGTAAGAAGAGGAGATGAAGAGATATCACGTTGGTTCTAAAGAGGGAAGGGTTTAGGAGGTAGAAGAGAGGTATAATGAAAGAGAAAGATGTGTAATAGGAGAGGGGAGAGGGAAATAGAAAACAAAAAATGGGAGTGATTGAAGGTTTTGGAGGAAATAAATAGGGTAGGATGAAAGGGGAGGTAAAGGGTTTAGAGGAAGAGGTAGAACGAGAGAGGGATTTCATTTTGGGTGCCAGAGTGGTTAGGAGGGAGAAAAGGGGATTAGGAGGAAAGAGGAGAGATGGAGAATGGAAGAATGAGAGGTGAGAGGAATATGAGAAAAGGAAATGGATTTATAGAAGATGGGTTGTGGAGGGAAATAAATGGTGAGGATGAAAGTTTGACTTAAAGAAATTTAGAGTGAAAGATGAGTTGTGGAAGAAAATAGGAGGATGGGAGATGTGTCTTGGTTTGGTTGAAGTAAGTAGGGTAAAGGGGTTCTTGTTTTATCACGAAGAGGAGAGGAAATGGCGGAGCAAAGGAGAATGAGATAAGATGAGCTATGGAAGATGTGTGTGGATTGGGTAGAATTGGAGAGGAAATGCAGTTCATGTGGGTTGCGAGATTTAGATTGGAAGATGAGTAGAGAGATGTTGGAGTGGAGAATGAGTGTGGGTGAAATAGGTAGTTAGAGATGGAGGATGAACTGGGGTGGGTAATAAGAGGAGACTGGAAATGAAATTTATGCGTGGAAGTTGAGAAGCAGTAGGCGTGAAAGATGGAGAGAGAAGATTAGGTATAGGGTTTCGAGGCGAACTGGATTGGGAGGAAAGAGATGACGAAGAGATTGAAGAGGCATTTAGGTAGGTAAATGATGATGTGCGAGTTAAGACGAGAGAGAGGGGTGGAGGGAAAGTAAAAGGGAGAAGAAAGTGGAGGTAAAAGAGGAATATAAACAATGTATAAGGAGGATATATGTAATGTGTGTTATGTTTGTAAGATGAGGAGAGGGTAGTGGTGGTCTTACTGAAGCTGTTGTAGAGAAGATGAGGGATCGAGAGTTTTTGGGATGTGGTAAAAGAGGAGACGTGAGAGGAATTTCATCTTGGGTGTGAAGAGGATATTGCTTAGAGGGAGAAGGGAGTAAGAGGAAGAGGAGTTTGGGGTTGGGTAAGAAGAGGATGTCTAGAGGTGACGATGATGAGAGAGGGTTGTAGGAAAAATGTAAGGGAGGAGGAACGGGGAGAGAGAGGAGGGTAGAAAGAGTATCATTGTAAAATAGAGGAGGGATGTAAGCATGTTTTGGTTTGGGTAAGAAATAGGAGGGAGTGGGGTTTTTGTTGGATTGGAAATATGGAAGAGAATATTTGGAGCAAAGAGGAGTCTTGTAGAGAATATAAGGGTATTGAGGATTTTTTTGTTTTCGGTAATAAGAGGAGATGAATAGGTATCACACTTTGTGTGTAAATGAGGAGAAGGGTTAGAGGGAGAAAAGAGAGTAGAGGAAGAGGAAAGATGGAAGAGGAGAGGGGATAGGAATGAAGAAAACCCAAAATTGGAGGATGGAAGGGTTGGAGGGAAAATAAATAGTGTAGGATGCAAGGGGGCGTAAAAAGTGCAGTTAGAGGAAAGAGGAGCCTAGATAGTGATTTTCATTTTGGGTGCAAGATGGTTTTTATAAGGGATGAAATTGAGTAGGAGAAAGAGGAGATATGGAGAAATGGAAGAGGAGAGGGGAGAGGAAAGATGAAAAAAGGAAATGGGATGGATAGAAGAGGGTTGGAGGGAAATAAAATGGGGAGGCTGAGTGAGGTAAAATAATTAGAGGAAATAGGAGTGTGTAGAACAGAGGATGGATGGGAAATGTGTTGGTTGTGGTTTGAAGTAGAAGAGGGTACAGGGTTCTGTTAGTACAAATGAGAGGGAAATGGGTCGCAAAGAGGAGAAGTGGGATAAGGAGCATGGACCTATGTGTTGGGTATTGGGTAAGAATTGAGAGGAGATATTTCATGTTGGGTGCGCAGACGATAGGGAGATTAGTATAGAGAGGTGGAGGGAGAATGATGGTGGGGGTACAGAGGATAGTTGATAGATGGAGGAGGACATTGGGGGTGGTAATAAGAGGATGGGAAGAGGGAAACGATGGATAGGGAAGTTTGAGAAAGAGAGTAGGAGGAAAAGAGAGATAGAAGATGAGTGAGAGGGGTTCGATGAGAAAGGAGTGGAGAAGAGGAGTGACAGAGATGGAGAGGAAGTGGGGGTAGTAAAAAGAAGAGGATACTATTAGATAGAAAGAAGAAGGAGAGAGGGGTGGAGGGAAATGTAAAGGGAGGAAGAAGGGTGAGGAAAGAGGGAAAGAGAAACAATTAGAAAGGAGAATAGATGGAATGTTTGTTACTGTTTGGGTAAGATGAGGAGAAGGGTAGTGGGATCTTAACTGTATGCTTGTAGAGAAGGATAGTGTTCAAGGCGGTGTTGGGGATGGGTAAAAAGAGTAGACAGATAGATGATATCATATCTTGTTGTGTAAGTAAGAGAGGTGTCTAAGGGAGAAAGGGAGTAAGAGAAAGAGGAGTTGGGTGGTTAAGAGAGAGGATAGGCCGAGAGTGAAGATGAGGAGAGAGGGGTGGAGGGAAAGGTAAAGGGGGAAGAGACAGTGGAGAGAGATGGCGGAGAAGAGTAGAAGTGTAAATAGAGGAGGATGTAGCAATGTTTTGTGGTGTAAGAAGAGGAGAGGGAGTTGGGGGTTTATGTTGGATGTAAAGAGGAGAGAGAAGAGTGGAGAAAAGGAGTCTTTGTAGAGAAGAGAAGGGATTGAGGAGGTGTTTGGTTTAGGTAATAAGAGTAGAATGAGAGATGAGATTCACGTTGGGTGTAAAAAGGAGAAGGGTTAGATGGAGAAAGATAGTAGGAAGTACAGAGGAAAGATGAAAGTGTGAGAGGAGAGAAGATTAAGAAAACAAAAAATGGGAGTGATGGAAAGGGTTGGGGAACATAAATAGGTAGGATGAAATTGGAGGTAAATGGGGTAGAGAAAGAGTAGACAGAGAGGAGTTCATTTGGTGCAAAGAGGGTTAGAGGGAGACAGTGAGTAGGAGGAAGATAGAGATGGAGAAATGTAAAGTAGAGGGAGAGTAGATGCGAAAAAGGAAATGGGCAGGGATAAGAAGAGTGTTCGGGTTGGAGGGAAATAAAAGGGGAGGAAAAGTGAGTCAGTCAGTTAGATGAGAGGATCAGAGGTGTTAGAACAGATAGATTGAGATGTTTTTGGTTTTGGGTTTGGAAGTAGAGAGGGTAAAGGGGTCTGTTTAGTACTGAAGAGGAGATTGAAATGTTGGACAAAGAGGAGAAGTGGAGATAGAGGAGCTCTGGAAGAGGTGTTTGGGATTGGGTAGAATTGTATAGGAAAGGAGTTCATGTTTTGGTGCGAAGACTAGAGGAAGATGATAGTAGAGCTGTGAGGGAGAAGATGGTGTGTGTAAAGAGGGATTTGAGAGATGGAGGAGGAGAATTGGGGTTGGTAAAGAAGAGAGAGGGAAGGGGAAAGATTGGATGGGAATTTAGAGAGAGAGCGGAGAAGGGAGAGATACGATTAGGTGAGATGGTTCGAGGGAGAAATGGAAGTTTTATGAAAGATGAGTGACGAAGAGATGTAAGTAGGAGTGGGGTCGGTAATAAGGATATGTGAGAGGGAAAAGAGGAGAGTGGTGGAGGAAAAGTAAAGGGGGGAGGCAAGAAAGTGAGGGAAAGAGGTGAAAGAGAAACAATTTGAAAGAACGAATGGCCTGTGGTTGTTATGTTGGGTCAAATTAGGATGTATTGGGGTATCTTACGGGATTCTTGTAAGAATGAGGGATCGATGAGTGTTTGGATGGGTAAACAGCGGGAGACGAGAGATTTTCATCTTTGTGTGTAGAGGAGAGGGGTGCTAAGTTAGAAAGGTAGATGAAAAGAGTATTGTGGGTTGGGTAAGAGAGTATAGGCGAGAGGAAGATGATGAAGAGGGGTTGTAGTAAAGCTAAGGGAGGAGGAAGTGAGAGAGAGGAGGGAGAAAGAGTAGAAGTGTAAAAGAGGGGGAAGGGATGTAACAATTTTGGTTGTTTAATAAGAGGAGATGTAGTGGTTTTTTGTTGGATGAAGAGACAGAGAGAGGTGGAGCAAGATGAGTCTTTAGAGAAGAGAAGGGATTGAGGAATGTGTTTGTGTTAGGTACGAAGAGGAATGAGAGAGGAATATCACGTTGGGTGTAAAGAGGATACGGGTTAAGGGATAAAGAGAGTATAAGAAGAGGAAAGATGGAAGATGATAGGGAGAGTGAATATGAAGAAAACAAAAAATGGGAAGGATGAAGGGTTGAGGGAAAATAAATAGGGTAGGATGAAATTGGAAGGTAACTGCGTTATAGTGAAGATGAGAACGAAGAGGAGTTCATTTGTGTTTTCAAAGAGGGTTAGAGGGAGTAAAGTATTAGAGTAACGAGCGAGATGGAGAATGGTAAGAGGATATGGAGAGTGAAGTGAAGAAATGAAATGGAGGGATAGAAGAGGGGGTTTGGAGGGAAATAAATGGGGCGGCATGAGTGGATGTAAAGAAGTTATAGAAAGATGCATGGTTGAGAAAAGAGAGGGATGTAAGATGTGTTTGTTTGGTGGGGGGTTTGATTAGAGAGGTTAAAGTTGTTCTTGTTTACGGTGATTAAGAGAGGGGAAAATGGTGGAGCAAAGAGAGAATTGGAGATAATAGGAGCTATGGAGAGGTTTTGGGATTGGGTAAGAATGGAGAGGAAATGAGTTTCGTTGGGTTCTCGACGATATGTGAATGATGTGTATATAGAGAGGTTGGAGGGGAGAATGATGGTGGGTTGTAAAAGAAGGAGCAGTTGAGAGATTGGAGGAGGAATTGGGGGTGGGTAAGAAGAGGGAGAGGGAAGAGGGAAAAGCATGGGATAGGGAGAGTTGAGAAGAGAGGTGGTTGGGGGGAAAGGAAAAGGTGAGAACGAAGTATATGAGGTAATAGGAAGTTGAAGAAGGCAAGAGGAAGTGCAGAGAAAATTAGAAAGGGATGAAATAGGTGTTTGGTTGGGTAAGAAAAGAAAAGGGTAGAGGAGTTCTTGTTGGGTTCAAATAGGAGAGGAAATAGGTGGGGAAAAGAGGAGTGGTGGAGATAAGAGAGGGATGGAAAATGTCTTGGGGTTTTGTAAGAAGAGAAGAGGGGAGAGGAGTTTATGTTGGGTGTGAAAAGGAAGGGAAGATGAACATAGAGTGGTCAGAGGGAGAAAGGGAGTGGAGAGTGGGAGGAATGGGAGCAGAACAAAGAGATAAAAACTTAGTTGAGGGTGGGTAAGCAACGGGGAGGGGAGAAGAGGGAGAGGGATCGAGGGAAAGGACAAGTGGAGAGAAAGGTGGAGGGAAATAAAGTTAGAATAAAGAGCAGCAATGGAGAAAAGAGGAGAGATGGAAGAGGTGTTTGGTTGGGTAATGATGAATCAATGAATAGACTTGTTATAGCATCCATATAACTAAAGAATTTTTTCCTAAATCATTAATTAATGCATGGGGATGTTTTTAAATAGTTGTTATCCAAAGTAAAAGTGATGCATTTCTCCTTATTTTGTCTCATGTGAAATAATGATCGTTGGAACTTCCACTAATTACCTTGTTGAGTGACTTGATGACATGTGCATATTGATAAAGCACATTTTCTACTATTTTTGACCAGTTGCAGCCAATGGGGACTGAGTCCTTTTCCACTACACCATTTTGGAGTATTTACTCATAACAACCTACAAACGAGGGTCCCTATTTTTAGCAGAATTATCAAGTGTCAATAAATATAGGTATAACTTATTGTTTATTTATTGGGCCATTGTTTACATTCCCCTCAAGTTAGTTTTGTGCATAAGTTAAATATACAATGCAGTTGATTAGAGAAAAAAAAACCTTATTGCTTTCATAATAAAATATTCAAATCTTTGAGCTCCCCATTACTTTTCAAAATAATAATATCTTTGCTTAATGTAACAGTGCTTTTGTATTTTAGCAGAATATGGATCACTCCTGAGGAAAATGATGATATAATTTCACCAAAGACACACCAAGATCAGAGACCAAAAATGGTGTTTGATGGCTGTAACCATAAACAAGTGAGTATGCAAATCAAACCAGGTTATTTACTTTTATGATACGAAATTATGGAAATGGGCACATTGTATTCCAATTTTTTATATTCATGCAACAAGGTGCATTACAGAATCTGTTAAACATTAACAAGTGAGTATGCATATTAAACCAATTTGCAATCCCTAATATTATTTTGATGTGTAGTGGGGATTTTTCCTAAAAAAAAAAAACTTGGTAAGTTTTGTGTCAAATATTTATTGTTTAATTGTTTAGATAAGGCTTTATTGTCTATTCCATTTTTGTGTTTACATATGCTCTCTTAGATTTGCAAAACAATGTCACTCTTCCAAAGGCACCCAATTTTGTTTTATGTCTGTATTTTATTTTTGCAAGGAGGACATCTATTACCCATGGCGACCATTTGGGAGATTGAGATCCTCACTGCTCTGCTTTTGTCGATCACTCTTTCATCAACAACAACTTCATATTTTTCCATCATGAACTATGATCTCATAAGAGATGCCAACATTATGCAGGTAATATGCTAAAGTTCAAGATTTATTATTTTCTTGCATTACTATGGAAATCCAATTTTCAGGTGATACAAGTTAAATTTATCTTTCAGGATCTTAAACAATATAATTTCCTCATTGGATTTAGAGTTCATTGCTTCCATATCTCAATAAGTGCAAATAGAACGACAATTCCCTTGTTTGCGCACATGAAGCATTTTAGATTATCCTTACCCATTTCCTTAGCAATGTTGTGGTCACATTGCAATCACATATTGTACATCTTCAAATAATTATTTCCAATTAATAAATTTAGGCTACAATGGTTACATTTCTTCTCTTCCACAAACTCTTTTTCCTCTTTCCATAGATGCAATTTATTTTTCATATAACTATTCTACTATTGAATATGTTCTGTGTTTTACGGAATTTCTCCATTTGTTATTTATTTTTCCTGATTTTTTTCATTTCATGCGTATTATTTCACTCTCTTCAAAATAAACTTCGTCATCACTGCCTCCAATGTCAACCTATCTTATGTGCCTGCATATCAACATTCTTATTACACACTTTGGTGTAATTTTTATCAATTACATAATTCACATGGTAGCCTTCCATAATTTTTTATCCACTCTGGGAGTTCTCCAATTGTATTTCATAAAAAAAATTAATCACTCTTATGTAGATGTAAATTACTATGCTCACATTTATACATACTATTGTTTACCATTTACCACTAGCAATTGCAAATGAGTTGCAAATTACGCCAGAGATAGTAGCAATATTTAGTTTATTTGAGTTGCATTTCGGGTTGATATTGCATGGATGTCTATATGTTGTTGTAAAGCTCTTATTTTTCTATTGTCCATATTTTTGTAAGACACAATTATGATAGTCGCCAAACTAAATCATGTTTCATCATTTGGTCAAACACCAAACATTTATCTATTAAATCTTTTGAATCTCAAAAACTTTGAACAAGATATACGACCAATATTATTTTCCAAAAAGTAAACTATAGAATTTACTTTATGAAGAATAAAATCAAAATTAGAAAACTTTTGAATCTCAAAAACTTTGAACAAGATATATGACCAATATTATTTTCCAAATAGTAAACTATAGAATTTACTTTATGAAGAATAAAATCAAAATCAAATATCTAGGATAGTAAATATCTAGGACTATAGAAAAATATCTAAAATCTGGCAACCGTTAAAATATATAAAATCCGGCAAGATAGTAAATATTGGAGCTGCCGGAATTTGACAGTTTCCAGTAAGGGCATCTTCAAAGTAGATGCGTACCGGTGAAAAATACATCTAATGTTTTTACCACTTTTAAATTAATTTAACGCCTTAAGATAAAATTTTCTGAATAAGTATCCATGTACGATAAACATATACCCAACCATTTTTTATTCATATAAGTAAATTGCACGCAAGACTAATGATTATAAGTATATCTATTCTGAAAACTAGGCATGATCAACGCACATTCACATTAAATGGTAAATCAAATTTAAGCACACAGATTCATGTGCTTTCTCCACTTTAATTTTAACCGTAGATTACTTGTGCCAAGGTGGAATGGGAGTGGTTTGATTAAAAAACACAAGGGGTCCACCGGGCCAAAACAAATTATTATGTTTTGCGGGAGTTTATTTATAGTTTTAAAATCGCGACACTCTTAAATGGCTTGTAAAATTTAGACAAAACAAGGAATGGCTAGGTGAATTATGGCCCACTTTATTTTGGCCTCCTTTACACAAAAAAAAACCAAAAAAACAAAAAAACTTGAGTGTTTTCTCTTGCCCACGTACTTAATAGTTGATTTTATTTATAACGTTTTAGTACACATTATGTGGAGGTGATATTGTGAAAATATATTTTATTAATGTTTTATGGTATAGATGATATTGGGAAAATATATTTTATTTGTAACATTTTACGATGTATTGGTATAGTGTGAAAATATATTTCATTTGTAAAGTTTTATGACATATTGGTATATTTGATAGTGGAAAAAAATTAGGAGATTAAAAAACAAAACATTAAATACAATTCCAACTACATTATGTCACAAATCTAAAATTTCATATATTTTATTATTTCCATTTTCTTCTTTTATTTGTATGGCACATGTATATCTCTATGATTATTTATTTATAAAGGATATCATGTATTACTTAAACATATTATTGTTTATTATCTTGCCGAAGGCATGTATATTGTCTTCACCTTACCAATGAAACATTTGCATTGTTTTCAATCGGATTGTGACATCTGTATTTAAATGGGGCTCAACTAAAGTTTTAGGTTTTGATTTAATTATGTTGGCAACATTTTATTGGTCATTCCCTTTATGTAGCACTGTTCACTGGAAAAGTGCAACAATTGTAAAACATTAATGCATTGACTGTAATGCGTATAGATTAGGTCAGTTTTGAGTGGCTCAAGGGGAAATATGTGTCTTCCTTTCAGGCTGTTTACCTTTCCATTTTCATCTGCCCGCCAGGAGGTAAAGAAGTCTGAAGAGCAAGGTGAATTTTCATGCCAGTGAAATTTAAGTTCAACAATTTTGTTATGTTAATTTTTTGTGTTTTTCTATGTTTATGTTTCTTACGATTTGAAGTTGCCTGTACATTATGAATGATTTTACTTTGCTATGGATATTCTGCAACATATTGTAGTTGCTTTCCTGTATTGTAGTTGCTTGATTTGTAAGCATTCTAAAACCCTTGGCAGTCACTCCTGGAAGACCACTCACATGAAGGTGGGAACTCAAGGTTACCATATGTCCTGGCGTTTAAGTAACCTTGAACTACTGCCCTCACAAACTTCTTCATTTGATACTCAAAATCATCCATGATTTCTTGGTTTTCTATCAATGTGATGTTGACCTGCACTCAAAACTTGCACTCAAAACTTCTATTTGAGAGCTTTAAATTGTCTTTGCTCTCCTGAAATCACAAATATTAGGTTCCCAGATGATTTCGCTAAGTTCATGTTTCATATTTTTATGATTCAATATGATTTCTGATATAGGTGAATAGAGGAATGTGTATAACTTGTAAGAAGAAGGATATTCATCCACAGTACTATCCTGAAGCTAAAGTGTACTGCAATGGAGAGCAGGTGATGGTTACAGGAGGAAGCTACAGAGAGGGTAGTGACAGTGTCTATTAATTATTGTGAATAGTTGTGCATATCACCGACTAGTACTATGCTTATGGAATATGCCATTTGAAACATTCCCTATGTCTACTGATATCTTTTAATAGAATGCAAAGGGCCATTTGATTTTCTTCGCCAGGAATTATTTTTCCTTTTCGTAGCTTTTCTTGAGCTCACATAGATTTGAATTTGTCATCATTATCCCCACACACTCTAAGCTAAACTAAGAAAGCTGCACAAAGTATGGTGTAAAAGAAACAATAGATAGCAAAAAATTCTGTTAATTAAAGCGGAAATCATAGCATGTAATTTAAGGTCTTTTCTATCCATTGCATATCTAAGTTTCATGATTGATGATTGTTATGTTTGTGGAGCCTATTTTCATGTTAGAGTATGGTACACCTTCCATGTGTTACACTAGGGTATTTTTACGATAGAAGGGGGTTCGGGGGCGAAGCCCCCGAAGCAAATTTTCATGGGTGGTTTATTAACCCATGGGTAATGGGTAACCGTTATGGGCTGTTTTTTGGGCCCATGGTTTTTCCGGTCTTTTGCCCATTGTTTTGATACCCATGATTTTTTCCCTTGGTTTTGATACCCACGGTTTTGTATCAAACTGCTTAAGAAGTTGTCTTTTTATATGGTCTTATGCGTATGATAGATAGACAAGCAAATGTATTGCAGATGTGTTTTGAATTCGGCTGTGAATTCTGTAGAGTTTGTTTAGCATAGCTCCAAACGGATCTGGGTATTGTATTGAGAGAGCAGTGGCTTGTAATAAAATCTGAGCAAGTGATTCTTGGTGGACGTAGCCCAAATTGGGTGAACCACGTTAAATATTGTCTCTCTATATTGTGTTATTTTATTCTGTAATTTTATTTGAGATCTGTAATAATTTCTGCATATTAGTTTCTACTGTTGCGATTCTGTGAGGGATTATTCCGCATATTTTATCCCTTATTTCCTAACAATGATATCATCCTCCTCATTTACAATCTAATAATATGTTAATTCAACTCTTGAATTAACTAATTAGGCAACCAACAGATTTCTATTTTCTCGTGTCCTTTAATTTATATTAAACAAATTGGACGACATATAATTTTCTCACTTGACTGGAAACCATATTCTCCAACTACATAAACCTTTGATAACATACACCTCCTAAAAAGAGTCCCCCTCTGGTCCATACTTCAACAAGTTTGAGACGAATAATTAACCCACAAATTTGGCTTCATTGCATCTCCATATTGAACACTGCAGTTCACAATATTTCCTTTTAGAATCCTGGACAACTTTTCCTCCTGCTTCCCATGAATGTTCTAAGATGACCTTTTTAATTAAATAAATTATGAGGAATTACCATCCATTTTTGCTTTGTAATTCTCTCCTCGGGACTATACTTTAAAGGGATAGCAGATCAAATATTATAGAAAGGGAAAGTTTCTTGTTTAACATTACATAGCTTGACAGCTAGGGTTTGTACTCAACAGTCATGCCAGAGTTGAAATGACTCAAGATTGTTCCTCTTTTTGCAAAGGGGTCAATTGTTTGATTGTTCTGTTGCAAGTTTACTTAGATATGCATTTATGTCTTCATCATTTATCCATAAGTGTTAGACTTGGTCAAATTAAGTGTTTTTGTATTTATCACGTGCATTATAAGTTCCTCAGTTGCATTAAGTCTTGGCATTGGAAGACTAAATTTTATACTTTACAACCTTTATCCTATCCTAAGTGGAAGATATCCCTGTAACAAAGATGGTTGACCTTGAGTTTGAAAGGGTTTTTTGTGTTTTTAGTCAGACAATCCCTTTCTCGAGTTCAAGGGAAAAATTTCATCAATTTTTGTATGGGCAATGATCAGGCTCTTCCGTAATTAATACTTTATATATGCAATATAACATATCCATAGATGCTACAATCTCCATCTCTTAACATGGATGCAAATTGGTGTTGTTGGTTTCATAAGATTGCCGTACTGACTAAGTATTAAAATGACCCGAAAGACTTGGCATTAAACTCATTCCAATTACAATGTCAGAATTTCTAATCTTTTACTTAATATATGCACCGGGCATATGATATCTTCAAGAATCAAGAGATATAGTTTTAAAGAATTTATAACTCATCGCCTAATAATAAAATTAAAGAAATATTTAGCATAGCAGGAGTCTCTTATACACGAGCACAATCGTATCATAGCAGGAGCCTCTTATAGATAAGCACAATCGTATCAAGGATAAAAATTCCTTTTGTATAGCTCTTAATACCTCAAATGCAGTCCTCTGTAAATGTAACCTTAATTCCATTATAGGAAAAAACTATTAAGTTGCTTTTCATTTCATCTAGTCTTAACTTATGCAGTCCTCTGTAAATGTAACCTGAATTGCATTATAGAAACAAACTATTAAGCTGCTTTTCATTTCATCTAGTCTTAACTTTTTGACACAAGTCATGAATAAGGATACCTTGTAGCATACAAACGAGCAATACCATACATTGCAATGTGGACAACTATACTGTGAAAATGGTTTCTGCCACCTGCACAGGATAAGAGCCATCAAATCATTATTCTTCTTGAAAGAAAATGACAACATAAGTGCATGCCTTAGTGTGCTGCTAGAAAGAGATGTTTTCCTGATGCTTTCTTTGAAGTTAACACACACCACAATTTTGGATAGAATCTTGTCAGAAATACTGAACAAAGAAATGGGCACTTTATTAAACATTCTTAGTGGATTGCTTAATCAATTAATTCACATGAAGGATGTTTATGGCTGAATCAAATTAGTTGTCAACATGACTGTAGAACATTTTAGCATCTGTAGAAATTTTTTGCTTGTGCTTGGGTAACTCTTAGATTTAGGTCCTTGGAATTTCCACCATTGGATCACCTAATTTTCTAATGCCTCTTGTGAAGAAAAAAGATCTTACTTCTGTTTGTATCATAATCAAGAATGATCTTATGGGTGAGAAAGTTTGACTACTCTAGCGGAAAACAAGTAGACTTAACTAGGTGAATGGGCAGATCTATTATGCCCGCTCAAATCAGTTATCGAAAAATGGGCATCTACAAAAAACTATTTATGTTTAACTAATTTTATTATATGCTCCAAAGCACACGCCCTATAACATTTTAAAATGAAAGGTTGTAAGTCCTCTTCTTTCCACTTTTAAATATGTTGTTATAACTGTTGTAGTTTCTCCTTCCTATTTTTAACGCTCATCTGACTTTATTAAAATCCATGTTTTCCCCACATTGATTATGTATTTCTCTCAAGCACAATATGAATTTCATTGATTTTAAATGACTGCTACTATAAATGACTAATCTTTCTTGTGTATTTCATTCTACTACTTGCTTTATTGTATGTACAAAGATTCTTTTCCTGCCTACTTTTGTTTGCAATACTGACTAAATGCATAACATCTATTGTGTACATTTCAGATTCGTGACAAAAGCAAAATCATAGAACCAGAGATATTTCATTGCTGCTTGTTTGGATTGCTCATGCTCCATTGGAAAAGGTATAAACATTAGTCTTTTCTTCTATACTATGTTGAGGAAACCTTTTTTTGTAACAAAGAAGAACAAACCAAACGCAAAAAAACAACCATGGCAACCACACTTGTTGATGTAGAGCAATATACATTATCAAACCGCGTCATAGAATGCATATAAAATGTGTTGCATAGGTTTAACATTTTCCAAGACTATGCTTTCAAATACAGAGTGGGCGATTGCTTGTTTGATTCCTTCGTAGTTCTGTTCCATTTCTGATACACATCTCTTGAACTTACAAGCGATGTCATTGAGCACTTTCAGACTATGCTCTCTCTATCTGATCCTGTAGCATTGGCTTCTCTACAATTTGAACTAGATCCTGAAAGCCTTTTTCTTTTTCACGGTGTTCATAGCTTGGAAACATATTTACATCACATGAAACTATCTGTAGTGTACTCACCCAAAGGTACTGAACAAGGCCTATGGGGCGACATCTTTTGCATAAAATGGCTTTCCAAATGGCTTGACTTGCCGATATGGGTTTGGTCTGCAACAAGAGGCACAAATTATTTTCAATTCACTCCAAATAGTCAGATACTGCCATATTGTATTCTTTTCCATGATTCCAACCCTCTTAGTGGGCATTATGAACCCTTATTATGGAAAAAGTATGTGTAATACCCTGAACCAACAAACAATGCTCATCTATTATTCCTTCAAAGTTATGTAGAAATGCTTTGGAGGGGCTTATTTGATCAACTACAGCATCTACGCCTTGTTAGGCTGTAAACAAGTGACAATATCTGTGCTGATAGCCTTTTCACTTCTATTTTCCGCATTCGCAACAATGAATTTGACCCTCACTACCTACGCAAGTATGCTGCTCAGGCTTTTTGCAGTTTTATTCTTCGAGAAGACCATATAACTATTCAATATTCTCCATACCTGGCTTGACCAGAACCCAATAACAAACATACCGCACATTAGCACGTGGCAAGGTCTTGTAGTAAACATAGCCACGTTCCATGACCACAACAATATAGACACAAATGACTTCAACATCCATTGGTTATGCCTAATTTTTGAAATAAATATTTAATTGTAGCATTCACATCCTTTCCAAGTTTTTAAGATTAATTTTAGTAATGCACCGCTTGAAAAAACATACAATCTCATATGATTTTCACTTCTTGAAGGACATTTTCATTATGAACTATTGGCTACAAATTCTCACTATGTTCCGATACTCGCTACTACGTATACATATAAAAATACAACCGCCCAAATGGATACAAAAATTGAAATCATATCTTCGGAAACATGTACAGAAACCACTGTGCACAATCAGAATGAAAAATAGTTGACATTTTCTGTTTGCTCAATAAAAAAGCATATACGAAAATAGACACATCAAAGAGCTATAACAGATTCCAATGTTATACATGCCCTGCTACTCAAAGGCCATTCATGTACCGATTTCTTCACTGCCAAAATAGCTTTCATGTCCACATCAATTGAAGCTGGAACAAATGACGTTCTCTCCACTAAAAACTCAAGTGAAAAGAAAACGACTCTTTGCAACCACAAATGTCAACCAACATAAAAAAATGCGATCCAAAAATGCCGAAATTGTCTCTACGAAAGTTAAAAACAACTATACGTAAACATACACAACAAACAACCAACTCTGCGCAATGTATTGCTCATTTTCATGCTCGAACAAATGACACACCAATCCATACATGTGAAATTTGTAACCAGCTCCACTTCAAGCACAACCTGACATATTTTACAAATGCAACAAAAAAAAACATATCTTCAACTCACATCAACGAAAACAATGCCCAAATTCAATAAAATTTGTCACCCATGCTCAATAAGCTTATTAAATGGCAAGTTGCCAAGATTAGCATGCCCTCAACAAATCCAATTGATTCCAATGCTTCCAACAGTTACAATGCTTTCTGACCTTGGAGAAAGCCTCCTGTCTCTTCGACTCACATTTGGTCAAATAAGGTGCCAAAGTCATAAACGTCCTCAATACACGTTAAAGGGAGCAATTATAAATGTTCCAACAAATATTGATATAATCCAACAAGCATTGCCAAGATACCCAGAAGAAACAAAAATAATTACTATGGCACTTAAACTGACATCTTGAATACATAAAAGCATACCATTCGGGAAATGTGCACCCCATAATCACTATGGCTGCTCTTAAACAATTATGTGCAACAACATTATATCTTATGAATGAAATCAAACTAAACCATGACTGGGATTAAACACTTTCTAACGCGCTGAACTTCGAAATGATTAACAATGAAGAGCATGAATATATCCCCTTAGAGAATAGCTCTTCTGATGATGACATCGATAATGACAATGCGCACAACACACTAATTCATGGTTTCACTGACTCCTCAACTATCCACTATCTTAAAGACAAGATCATAAATATCACTCCTTCAGAGGGATTTACACCATTGGGTGTTTTTCAAGACAAATTCTCAGAAGAGATGAATTTCCCAACTTTTCTTTTTGGCCAACCTCACAATGAAACAACTACAAAAACAATTCCATATCAAAAAATAGCGCAATGGGAGTTAATGCACTCAGATCGTATATTTTCTTATCACATAACGAATATATTTTTCAAAGCAATAAAAATACTAATTGACCAAGTGGGTCATTCAATATGGCTCGGAATCAGAAAGGGACAATTAAAAGGTCGAACAATATTTACAAAATATGTCAACTACAAACAAAATCTAGAAAACATCTTGAGATCTGATATCAGGTACATTGATTTCAAAAGAGTACGCATTTCCCCAGACTATATGCAACAAACAAGGAAAAACCTTTTTGCCATGATTCAACAGCTCGGCCCGCCTACCTTCTTTGTGAAATTCTCAAATGCAGAACATTGTTGGCTACCACTAACAGAGACCCTCAATAATTTATACGCCCGATATCAAAATACTATCCCTTTAGAGAAGCCAAGACGTTCAGATTACAACGACTCTAAATTTTTTGTAAAAAATGATCCCGTTACATGCACTCGTTACTACAAGCATAGACTCCATGCATTGAAACAATTACTTTGTAAAGACAAATCCTTCTTTGGCCATATAGAAGATTACTTTTGGGTCACGAAATTCCAAAACAAGGGGAATGCTCATAGCCATTGGCTAATTTGGACAAAAAACGCACCGGTCTTTCGAAACAATGCCAATGACATTATAGAGTCATACGTTGATCGCTACATTACATGTGATACTAGTTCATTCCCTCAACATATCACTCAGTTGCAATGCCATCACCACACGCAAAGCTGTAAAAAAATAAAATCCAAGTGCAGATACAATTTCCCCCAACCTCCAATGAAGTGTACAAAAATACTTGAACCTGTAGAACAACCAACACAATCTACTATTGCACTTGCACATTCCATTTTCTCTGTTCTAGAGAGAAAACGATACAATACTTGCATTGCACATGATATTTTCCTCCAAGAACTAGGTCTCAATGAAATAACATACATAGAAGCAATACAATCAACACTCAAACAACCAACATTTCTCTTCAAAAGAAAACCAACTCACGCATGGAATAATAGATTTTCCAAGAAAATGCCCATGATTTGGCAAGCAAATACCGATGCTCAATATGTGCTAAATGCTTATGCAGCAGAAACATATTGCTACTCCTACATGACTAAGATTGACCAAACAATGACGAAAGAATTCACTAGAATTCGGGCTGAGCACCAAAAAATGCATCTCGATGCCATTCAGATGATTCAAATCCTAGGCAATGCAATGCTAAATACCCACCAAATGTCTACACAAAAAGTAGTCCACATAGTCCTTTCCATCCCTTTAAACAATACATCACGAAAATGTGTTTTCATAAACACTTAAAATCCCAAAGACTGTACATTCATTCTAAAACCTCCAAGTCTACTTCAAAAAGAACCAGATGAATCAACGAACATCATGTGCTGATCTGTCATAGATCACTACATAACATGACCTCATTCTTTGAATTCCATTTACTTAGCTGACTTTTTTTCCATTTACAATGCTAGTAAAAATAAAAAACCTCGAAACAAGCCACTCATCATCAAGTCTGTCAACTACAACAAACATCTTGACATAAACAACTATTGTCATGAAAATCTTTTGCTTTACATCCCTTTTACAAAAAATGAACACACCCTGAAATTAAAATTTGCAACTTGGAAAGATGCATATGCATTTCACGAACACACCATCCATTCCAATGAATCCAAATTCCGCTACACTACCAACAAAAAATGGGGTGACATGGACACAACAATTCACGATGTGTAATTGTCTCTCCAATCCTCTGAGAAAACGACAATGATAACTACACATGAACACCTCCCCTTTGAAGAATATGACATAGAGCATGATTTTCCTTTCCATAATTGACAACAACATTCAGACATTGCAAAGAAATAATTTCAACTAGCAAAACACCCAGGCATCCAAGACAACACAACATATTTCAAACAAATGAAACTTCTCAATAAGAAACAACAAACCATTGTGAAAGACATCTCCTTTCAGAAAAATAAAGACCCATCAATTGCTATCTATCTTTTCCTAATAGGAGGCGCCGACACAGGTAAAACATTTGTTGCAAAATTGATATTTGAAATATTGGCTCGTATTTATGATAGCTCCATGCACAGTGACCCCTTGAAAATCAAAGGCTTGATCTTGGCATTCACGAGAAAAGTTGTTTACAATGCCGGTGGAATAACACTTCATTCTGATTTCCTCTTGCTTTTCAATCGATCTGAACTACGCCCGTTAACCAATGAACAATTGGATTCCTTGGCAAAGCACTACCAACAATTACAACTTGCTATAATAGACAAAATATCCTTGGTCGGAGGTCAACTTCTATACTTCCCAGACCAACAACTTCGTCAAATAAAACACATGCCCATAACTTGGTTTGGAGGAATTGACATGTGATATTTTGTGGAGGCTTCTACCAAGCACAACCATTCAATGACTGTCTTGTATTAAAAACCCCAAAATTTCTAGAGAATTGATTAGCTATGACTTCTGGAATACACATGTAAAAATATTCGAATTGACTGAAACAATGCGTCAAAAAGATGTTGCCTTTGTCTCCATCCTGAACAGAATTTGCATTGGAAAAAATTCAGAATATGATCTTACATACCTCAATCATACCTATATTCAGCCAGTCCCAGTTGATCCAACACTTCCATTCCTTTTCTACAAAAACATAGATGTTCTTCAACACAATAAAAAAATGCTTGCTCTTACTCCAGGCCAGAAAATTGTCATCAACTCTATTGATGAACAAGATACAATAATCGAACAAATGGAAGCCTACTCTAAAACTATAGAATTGCCACAATATATAGAGCTCAAAGTTAATGCTAATTGAACTTTTCATTGGGAACTATGACATCCAAGACGGATTGGTCAATGGTTCTGACGGAGTTTTCAAAACATATACAACAACAAATGACTTCGATGCCATATGGATAAAATTCAATGATCCCTGTATTGGAAAATAACAAAGATCTAAACATCCACAATTGTAGACAACGAGAACAAAACTTGATTGGAATCCAATTGTTCATGTGGCTAGACCCTTGCGTAGAACATCGTACAAGACACCGGTTACAATAAGAAAACAATTCCCTGTACAACTTTGTTCCGCACGCACAATACACAGAGCACAAGGCCTCACACTAGAATGTCTTACTTTCAGCCCCCTTGGCATATCGTCACATGGCCTATCATATACATCTCTATCACGAGTGAGAACCATTTCCAACCTTTACTTGCTATCCCCGCTTATGAAAAAGAATTTCAGCATTAAACAAACAATTAGCACAGAAATGGAACGACTCTGAAACGAAGCTAAATGGAATATTCAACATGCCTTGTCCATAGCTGATATTTCTTCCTCTATTATAGTTTCTTCGCTAAATACCCGAAGTCTTCATGCTCACAAAGAAGCCATTCTCCACGACCATGAATTAATGCAATCTCACATTCTTTGTTTACAAGAAACTCACATTGCTTGCCCCATTGCAATTGACTACCTTGACGGATACCAATGATTTTCTACACACCATGTACATGGTCTAGCAATTTTCATTGCAAACAATTTTGCTCTCCTAGAAAAACATTACTTTCAAAGCACACACGTAGAGTCACTACTCGCAAAGATATTACTGCAACATCAATGAATAACAATTGTAAATTTCTACGTTGTGCCAAATGCACATCTGGAAAACATCTTCATCATCCTAATACCATTCAAAATGCAACCCAAAACTAGCAACACAATATCCATCTTCCATAATTGACATTTGTGCAGGAAAAGTTGCAACTGTCTTTGAAGGTGATGTCCTGGTCGTCTATGGACCAACACATGCAACCAACATCTCCCCCTCAAAATCTGAAATCCTCCATGCTGATTTGGTTGAAAAAAATGGTCAAATGACAATCACTTTGAACATGAGAAACACCTTCGTGCACAAATTTGCATCCATTGTAGTTTTTGGCTGCGGTCTACGTGTGACTAGTTTCTTCGACCCTTTAAATGATGAACCTACAAAAACATTTTTACAATCTCTCATAAACACAAACACAGAGGCAAGTACACTAAAATTTCTCTTTTGTAAGTTATCTTGCATCAACAATTTTTCATCTATCAAATATGCCTATTAACAATAAATCCCTCTAACAACTTCATCTCCCTTGTGCAGATTGCAAGCGTACTTTACACAAAGAACATATACCTTTCTCCTTTCCAAGCATTCTATGTAGAATGTGACCATCTCACAGAACCTGATCTAGCTGAACTGAAACAAAATTTCCTTTGTGCAACGTGCAATACATCAAAACCATATAAGTATAAGCACTTTCCCCATTGCACTTTGCAAACAAGAGATGACTCCCTTCACTGCACACTGCAAGAGCCATTACTGGGAAAAGTCTTCCCTCATCTTTGTCAAACACAGTATTAAGAATATCAGAAGGACATCTCAAAGGCTGTATTTCTTCTCCGTCAATTCCAAATCAAGGGTATATTCACTTTGACAGTTGATAACTCAATATCCACAATCAAAGAAATGTAGCTTTCTCTCTTCTCTGGTAAGCATCTGCATTTTCTAGCTCTATTCATTACATTTCAGTTTAATTCTTTGTTTCCAGTCTAGCATACCCGTCATGTTCTTTCAGATTCCTGGAATGATTTTACAACCCATCCACGTACATGAACAAATTTCATGGCTCCCCGTATGACCAGGAACAATCCATTATTATCGTCTATGTTTTTGGCAATATTAACAAAAAGGCAAAGCACACTTGCAAAGCATAACAGTCACAGAGAAAACAAACAATTGCCTATGTTAAACAGATTTTGCAATGACTACATACATCTCTCTTTCCCACCAGCCTACTTGTTACATATTTTTGGCCTTGCTTTTGTTTCAGCCTTTTTGTAATTATGTTATTCTCAAATGACTAAAACAAAGAAATCATAATCCGAAAGAAATATTGGCAACCATTATTCTCTTCTTGTGTCTAATTTAATTACTTTTTACTTTCCTGCCATTTGCTTACATATCTAACTATTACTTCGCTGTGTATTTTTTCTATATTATTATAACTAGTTTTTAAAATAGACTAAACTTAAAACTCAACAAATAGCCACAACAGACCTTGTTTTTGGCAACATTTAAAAACATGGATCTAATATCTCTAAAAAAAATTTCTAATATTAATACATTAATTTTTGTGGCCTATTTTTTACTGTGTCACCTACAGGTGTTTGCTATTTGTTACAGATTTGTTGTATGTCAAACATGCATGACTGTCTCAGTAAATTTACATAAATGCAATCCAATCATTTAAACTGTTCACTGGCTGTTGAAGAGTTTTTCCTATTGGAGAAAGGATACAGAACATAAAACCCATAAGAGAAGATCCATCTTTAAAACTTTATGTTTTTATTTTAGCTACATTTTTATGTATTCTCTATATCAGTTGATGTTTTTAGAAGAAAAACTTAGAAATCCAAATGTATAGTTTTTAAAATTACTATGGACTTCATTCTACAAAATTTTATTACAATTACCCACTTTCAAAATTATAATTTAAGTTTTTTTAAAGAAGTCTATGGACTAGATTATAATAGGGAAACATCAATTAGAGTGGTGCCAAGACTGGTGCAATATACTCTTGTGAATGGAGATGAGATGCCGTTGCACAAACTGGTTACCGAATACCATCTTGGAGAAGAACTAGAAGGCGTATCTAATGGAAACCAAAATACATTGTAGCCAAAGCAATAGGTGCAGAACGGACTTAAAAATCATGAGAGGCATGATGAAATCCTTCTAAGGAGAAAATTTTTCTAGTGTTTTGACAATAGAAAACCAGGGGGCACAAAAAACCTGCAATCACAAAGGTGCTAACAAAATGTAAGTCTATTTAACTAGTTATGCATCTCTACCTGCCACTCATTTTGTTGGATTGTAAGTCTATTTTCTAGTTGTCTGATCACTGGAGTGATCTATGTCCAAGCCAATCACTACTACAAGCAATGAACACAACTAGAACAATATATTCCCTACTCTTCAAGGTAGCATCAAGGTGAGTTTTAAATTCTTGGATTCATATAACCTATACCCACTTGAAATTTAAGCATCATAGTATATTTTTTAATTGGATTTCAAGTTCTAGTTTGTACCATTCATATCCAAATTTGGAAACTGACAAATTGTTCTATACAGTTGGGTTGTATTGCCAAGGTTAGACAATTTCAAATTAGTCCCATCTTTATGTTTGTGACCTCTGTGATCCATATTATCTGGGGAATGATTAAAAGAACAAACCTACACAAATTTTGAGTCTTAAATGTCACCAGCTTAAAAACAAAACTAATACACATAGATTTCAGGCCTATTATATGGGTGAAATTTGGTCCCTAATCTAAAGGCAGGCCGACGGAGCAGACTACCTGGACTGGAATATCTTTACTATAAAACAATGCAGATCTATTTCCATATATTTTCTGTAAAGCTACCTTATTCTCTTCATTTGTTCACATAGTTACATCCATGTAACAGGAAAGAGATAACAATATTATTATCAATGAACTTTGGATTTTCCAAACAGAGGAGAAACAAAGCCTTACTGCAACAATATGCTCTTTAATAAAACATTGCAATTACAGGAAACTAAACTTACCTTACCCTAACTAAACCTTGTTCTTCACGCCATGCTCCCTACACCATTCACACCTCCAACTTAATGCACCATGAATCCAACACATTCCACAAGTTTTACATTTCATGCCAGTGAAACTACTTCAATTATGTGTCTGCCTTATCAGTTGAACAACATAAACAAACATAAATAAATTTCCAATGTAAGCCGCTGCCTGACACATGTTGCTTTAAAAAATTGACACTGCATAGAATATGGCACGTTGTTATGCATTTCAAATTCAATTTACTATTCATTACCATCATATCAATATTCACCACAAAACAATGAAAATAGTGTATGTGCCATTTTCAATTTTTTTATGTTTCCTCTTCCCATTTTTAGAATATAATATTTCAAACACACTAAATAAAATTTTTCGATCTACAAAAAATTGTAACCAAATTCACAATATGCTTTAATCATACAAAAGAAATTGGATGTTGATATTTCTCTCAAATTCCATAGCAGATTCAGGTACTGCCCCAAACAACATATATCGTCCATTCAAGTTCAACAATACATGTACAAAAACGTTTCCTCCACAAAAGTAAGACAACATCACAATCAAATGAACAATAACTCCTGCACTCAACAAACAATCAGAAATAGAGTACCACTTCTTCGATCGCATTGCTTTCCATAGTAATCATTAGAAACTTAGCTATCTCAACAAAATATCATTGACTTCGGCAGAATTTGCCATATCATGGCCTTGTTTTATTCTAGACTTTAACATCTAAAAAGTGATGTATCATGTATTATTTAAATATGACTTATATGTATGCATAGAAAAAATTAGAACAAAAAATAAATACAAATAAATTGAAGTGATAGGAAGAAAGAGGAGAAAAAAAGAAATGTGACAAGCCATATGTAATAAAAAAAATGTAATTATTTATATTGCATCCAACTAAAAAACACATTTAAGGAACTAAAAAACACATCCATAAGGCAACACACATTTAAAGTTATGAAAGTATTTTCTCATTATAATCTATAATAAACCACATTAGAATTTTAACCTTAACATTTTACACATAAACATTCAAGAGTACATTTAAACACCAATACACGTATACATTCATAATACACTTAAATACTAATGTACATAAACATTCATAATGTACTTAAACAACAATATATCATACTCCAACATATAAGTTTTCAAATAAAATTATTGTAACCTTTTGTGAAAAATGGTATATCATCATATAACGTAGCTACATAATTATCATAGTTAAACAATTCTACTCTAAATCAAATATTTACAATCACTAATCATCACAATTCTACCATATCCATTAATATTTACTATCATCATATGCCTAAGTATAACCATCTATCACAATTCATATTTTACGATAACCATGCATTTTATACATCCACTGTAACTTATATCTATCTAGATTCATTCAACTACATATTACTGATCACCTATTATCATCAAATTTTTAATAAATCAAAACATCAATGTGCTCATATGGTTAGTCCAATCGTCTAACATAGTTATCACTATCAAGAGTCCAAGATGTCAACATATAACAAAATAACACTAAATCATCATAATGTACTGAAATATCTATCAATGTCTTCTAGGAATCCATACAATCCATAATAAGAGTCACAAACAAGCTAATAATGTCCATATTGTTTAACATGTTATCTAAATTATCATAATAATGTCCATGTCACTAAGAAACTAATAAACATGATCATAGAAAAATAGGTGTCGAAGAGGAGCATGCACTACACCCTCGTTTTTGTTTTTTGTTTTTTTTTTCTTTGCCAATTTTAGAAAGTTAATCAAACAATAATTAAAGAAATTTATGATTTAATTTTTGTTCCAGAAAAACCCAACTGACTTAAGGATAATGGTGTACTTCTAGAAAGTAGGGAATAAAAAAAAGGGGGCAATAATAATCTAGCCATTAATTACTTTTTTTTACTCAGTATATTCTAGTTTTAAATGATTGGATCCATGGATTTGCTTAGGCTTTAAAGAAGTAAATATCCTTAGATATAATAATAATATTGCCATTGATATACATTTTTGTCACTAATTTGGATAATGCATGGACTTAATTTCCCTTTGTTTTTTCTCCTTTTTCAATATATAATTTTTATTTGGGAAAATTAAGGTCTAATTTCCATAGTATGTTACATAATATTGAATCTTAGCAATGATAATCATGTCCATGGCTTCAATGGGTTTTGTTTCGACTTTGAGTGTTTTATATTCTGGTTGTATGCATGTATATTTTGAAAACTTACATGTTGTATATATATTTTCTCTTTGCATATCATTCATGTTTGGATAGGTATCCCCATGAGTTATGTTCCTCTTTTTCAATATTTTTTTGTGATCAATGTAGAAAGACGACTTCACGTTTCAATACAATATAGTTTGTACTCAGTTTATTGAGAATACTTTAGATTAAAATTGAGCTAATTTTTTGTCATTGATATCTAGAATCTTGGGTAAATACTAAAATTAGAGTTCAAGATGAGGGGCTAAAAAATTCAATCTATATGTAAATAGAAAAAATATTTTTATCTTGAAGAATGCTAAAATTTAGGAACTTGACAACAAATTTTATTTGACCTATATGCAACATTTTTCTACCATATATGGCACTAACTTCTTAAATTTCAATGTTTAATAAAATTGATGTAGATCTCATCCAAACTATTAAACTTATTGCTAAATTGTAGAGAATTCTCATGATCCAAACTAGTGAGAAATTTAACTCCAAGGAGATACAATTTTAGTTGAATGAGGGAGTCAACAACAAGCTTCAAGAACCACAAAAAGTAAAAGTAATACAACTATATATTGCTTCATGTAAGTACTACATTACCATGTGGCTCTTATTTCCTTTCCTGTCATATGTGAGGGATATAAAAAATTTATTGTGTTTTATTTTTTAGGACATAAAATTATTATTCGGGTTGAAAAATATATTTATCTCAAATTCATGTTCATTTACATGTTTTTGAGTACAAACTATATTAATTTCTATTTATTGTGTGTGTGAGAGAGTGAGAGAGAGAGAGAGATTTTGGGTTGCAACCACAAAATTATAATGATCTTGAACCCCTATCATTGACTAGATTAATACCACTAGTCACAAAATGTTACTAAGGAGAGATGAGCTATAATAGTATTTGAAAACTTGTATATTAGAGTATGATAGTTTATGTGTGTTATGTATCTTTATGTAAATTGGCAATTAAGTGTATTATGAATATTGTATATTGGTATTTAAATTAAATTTTGAATGTTTATGTTCAAAATATTAAGGTTAAAATTGTAATGTGGTTTTTCTTTATAGATTACAATGAGAAAATTATTTTATTACTCTAATCGTGTGCTTCCTTATTGGCATGTTTTTTAGTGCCTAAAATATTTTCTTTAATTAGTTGTGAGGTCAATAATTATATTTCTTAACTGCACATGGTTTGTCACATTCCTTTTTTATCTTCTTCTTCTTACGAACAATTTATTTGTATGTAATTTCTATTCTAATGTTTTCTATACATACTATTATCCAAACCCAACGCTAGCTATTTTGGTGTATTAACAAGTCATGGTGTTGTCCTGGATCAAATAATTTGGAAATTTAAAGAAAATTTAGCTATGCGAAAATCTCATTTTTTTTTTGGGAAATTTTCAGTGTTTTGGAAATTATCCTCCTTCTTACTAAGCTCTATTTCCCATGAGTTAGTCATTTTTGGGAAAAACTCAAAAAAATCAGCTTTTGGTGGAACACAAGGAATAGTTCCATTGTTTCGTAGGTTCCTTGCATCTCCAACAAAGCTGCATTACAAAAGAAAAATAGAAAATGAGATTTTTTGGGAACATAAGGAATGAATCTATATTTTTTCAGTTCTCTAAACATCCACAATGACCTCATATGAGAAAAATTTTCATTGATCAGATAAAGATGTCAATTTGGGAACTCGTGGAACAATTATAACTCTCTCTTGGTTCTCCAACCACCTACCAACTCTGTGCAAAGAATAAAATCAGTAAAATTGGTACTTAGTGGAGCATGATTAATTTAAATGTGATGTTTATATGCATAATTTTAATGTTGTTATAGCAGTAAACAATCAATAATTAAGTATAGAAATAAACCCAAGAAAACTAAGAAATAAAATATGAAACCCTAATTGTAACGAGGAGAAGAAGGTACTTAGTTGATTCGTAATAAAATCTAGAGTTTACCAAAGTGCTAATCAGGTAAACAGAAAGGCAAGAGCATCGCATAGAGACCTAGAAAAATGCAAATATAGAGGAGCAGGGTGGACAGGGGTGTCCATAAAGGGGCAGGGGCGCCTACAGATGCTACAAACTGGAAATAGGCGCTTGAGTCTATTAAAATGATTGGAATTCCAAATTTTTAGGGTTTCAAGTTATTCGTTGTTGTTCACCTTTTTTTTCTATGAAGCCACACAAAAATTGCCAAGCTCACTAGAAACTTGCAATGAAGTAGGAACCTACAAAACTCTCAAATAGACATCAAATCCCATAAAGTAAGATGTAGAATGAGGGTTTGGACTGTCATCAGCTGTCACAATGGTGAAATTATGACTGATCATTGCACTGCATATCAGACCCAATGTAGTTCTATGTGTGTGTGTGTGTGGAATCGTGCCCTAGGTAGCTTTTGTGTGTGTCATACTTGATAGTGAGTAAATAGCTAGATGTAAATAAATGTAATAGATGTGTGCATGGAATAGAATGAACTTCCATCCTATGAAGTGTATGTAGAATGACCATCCCTTGTGTCCCTTGTGATGGATTCTAGAATGGATTCTTTGATGCTCTTAGATGCTTGATGGATGCAACCTTAAGTGGTGATAGCTAATGCTTAGTGCTTGGTCCTTTATTATAATCATATAAGTTTATATTTATATGTTTCATTTGCTTGAATTTCATAATTAACTCTAAAAAGGATGATTACCAAAAAGATAAGATACTCAAATGGCTAGAAAGGACCCAAAAAGTGTGATAAAAGTATAAAAGAGTTAGGGACACCCAGGGGATGAGGGCATCAAGCACTAACATCCAAGATAGGCATTGGTATTCAAGATGATAAATGTCAAAGTATAAAAAGGAATACTGAGAAAGTAAGGGTGGGAGACCAAAAGTAGCTACAAAAAGCAAAGAAATGTGACCAAATACATGGGTTAGTTAGTACTTTTCTTACTTAGGAATCACATGAATAGTAGTATGCAACCAGGACTAGATAATTACCCAAAGTGTGTGATTTAGTGTCTACATTTTCCCCCACTTTATGTTGGTGAGTGCAAAGATCAGTAACATAAATTAGATAGAGATGTATAGTTGATAACCATGTAGATCGATGTAGAAAGAGTGTGTCAAGGGACAAGAAAAAGTGTGGAGTAATAAAATTATGAAGCATGGATACTAATGATGAGGAAATGTAAAAAGTGATTAGATGATGAACCTAGGGTGGAAACACATGTGTAGATGTCACGATGTGCCTATTGTATTTTTTAATGTCAATATTGTTGATGTTGTTGTGATGTAAATGTTTTTGTGAGGTTGAGTGATGTTGACTACTACTTTCCTTACGGATGGACCTAAAACACAGAAGAACGAACAAGTAGTCAAATATACATGTATATGTATAAAGATTATGTAAATCTGAATGTAAAAATGGTGAAAATGTGAAAAAAGAAACATGTGCACCTGATCCGTGATTAGAAAAAGAGTGTTGAAAGGATCCTAAAGCTATTTTAGATGAACGAATTTTTGAGGAAATCTCACACCAATTGCACTGGCCACGAGTTTTTGGGTTGATCTCACATCAATGATATGGAATAAGTGTAGGGAAAAAAGTTCGATATTATCTTTGAACCTTTAACCGCTTCCTGTAATGTATAACACCATTGGAGATGGTGTGCATAAATTTAAATACTAAGGATTATATGCCATGTAAAATCCATTGTGCGTAGTTCTCAAGAATTTGCTGAAATATCAATCGTTGTGTAATTGCCCCTAGTTACAGACATCTAGGAATGGTCACTCTGTGTTAAGGAACCAAGTATAATTCTGAGCCCTGAAACTAAAAAGTGTGATGTATAATTCTTTATGGGGTGATTGCTTTACCCAATTGATGCCGCCCTTGTTTAGGGTGTATACTACATCATTGAAGGAGTATGTGACCCAAAGGAGGACCAACCATTGTGATGATATTGTGCCCTGCAAGGGGAAGGGAATGTGCTTGTTAAAAACCAAGGAACACACAAAAAAAGTGGCTAGGAGACAAGTGTTAGTACAAGAAAAGACAAACATGCATGTAGAAGATAAAATGTGAGATAAGTAGACAATGTGTATGCTAAGACACAAGACGATACTGCAAACATGTAAGAAGACAATATAGACCGTGACAAGTGGGTTACAAATGTGGGACACCACTCATGATGTCACAAGAAAATCAAGACAAAAAAAATCAAAAGAAGACAAGTGTGCACACAAGACAAAAGGCAAAATTCGTAAACAATGGAAAACAAGGATAAGCAAGTAAAAACAATGTAACAAACAACCATGGTAGCAAATAGGAGTGTAAAACAAATACTGCACATGAAGCACCCGTTAACATGTTAGAAAGATATAAATTATATCAAAGTGCATATAATCTGATATAGTAGTGTTCTATGAAACAAAATGAAACAATAGCACATGTAATGTAAAAATTTGGAAGACCCCAGGAACCAGTTTTGGACTGGTAATGGGTACTGTGCCAAGCATAAATGTTGCATGTAATAGATCTATAGGATATACAATCACAACTAGAAAGCAAGTGAATGATCATGTGTGTATGATGAAGATAATGACATATAATATATCTAACTAGAATGTGTAATAAGATGTGCATGTAACAAATAAATGTAAGAAATACTAAGTGCATCCATGATATGTAGTATCTTATGGAATGTAGGATAGATGGAATGGAATGCAGAGTGAGTGTGATACGAGCCGCATGCCTCTTGAGTGAATGGATTTGTATACAGTGAGGCTCATTTATTTATGCCCCCTCAACATTCAATAATGACCTGTGAATGAGAGTGCGTCATCGAGAAAAAAATTGACTTGTGTATATGCGAAAGATGTGAGCGTCAAAGCACAACACATAGAGTGTAAGTGTGTAAGTGAATGATCGAATGATTAAACATGTAAGTGTAGTGAGTTTCATTTCAGTTGTAGACCCCCAACATTTGAGTATGGACCATGGGACTAGAGTGTTTCATAGGGTAGTGTATTATGTTGGTTGTGTGAAAGTTGTGCGGTGTTTAGTTGATTATTAACGAAAGACAATAATTGTAGAATCATTGAGTATGTGATGTGTATTATATAACACGTTATGTTGATTATGTGCAAGAGAGATGCGTTATGTTTATTATGCGTAAGAAATAGAGTTTTTGTGAGTGTACTGTTGATTGTATAGTAAGATGCGCAAGATAAATATGTCATAAGAGTGTCATATGTGTAGTGTGTTATAGACATGTAGATTTTATAAGAGGTCTATGTTGATCTCGTGTAAGATAAATGTGTTCTATAGGAGATTGATTGTGGCATTTTATTATTTGTTGTATATTGTAAATATTTTGAACATGTAGTAGGGTGTATTATGTAGTGTGTTGGGTGTTTTGTATTGTGTGTGAGGTTCATGTGTATAGGATTCCCTCAATGGTCAAGTGTGAACCAAAGCACAAGAGTGTGTCATTTGGTAATGACGATACAATCGAGTATCAAGATGTATGTGGTGTATGTGATAGACTATATGCAAAGTGATAAGAGCATGAGATGATGATCGATGCTAAGGGGGGTGAGTAATAAGTGATGCCACCAATGTATGAAGGATGAGAATATTCAAGTAATGCCATCAAAAATGTCCTCATCGTCATAATCAAAGCCAAATGGTGAAGGATTTGAAACCTGATAAGCAATAGTGTCATATTGGTAGCGTAAAGCACCATCTAAGCGTAATTTGTACATGCCCATAGTGTATTCCTCATCAATAAAATGAGGCAATGGAAACCCATGTTCATACCAACGAGTGAGATTAGGTGAATAGCTAAGGAATGAGTCATTGTAAATTAAAATGTGAGAAAATGGCATGGGGAAAGGTATATCATTATGTTCAGGATCTAACGTGCCCCCAAGTAATCAAGAGAAGATTTCCCGAGTGTAAGTGGAGAAGCACAAGGAGCACACATAAGAAATATTGTGAGATAGAAAATGTGAAGACCATAAGCAATGGTAATGGAGATAGAACCATAATAGAGATAGGAGTCATGAGATATCGATGAAAAATCCTAGCCTAGCCAATCCATTATGTGTGCATATAGATTTATACAGATTAGGATTAAATGGAATATGATCCCAATAAGAGTCATTCATGAAAAGTGTGCATGCAAATGGATGGCATGCTAATAAATATTGCTCATGTGAAGGTACAAGGGATAGATTGATGTCCATGGACTTGACAAGCCCCCGATAAAGAATCATATCTGTAGTAGTAGTAGGTGGAGGTGTTGGCATAGATGAGATAGTATATATCATGCAAATATCACCTTTAAGTGGTTGAAAATGAGGCGGAGTATCCACAGGTTGGGTTCATCCGTAGTATCAGTTCTTGGAGTATGAAGTGTAGTATTTGGATCATGGTCGCAATATTTGTATGGATGACAGTCACAAGGAATGGTATACTTGATGCCCTCGTGTATGAATTTAACACAATGGCGTAATGTAGAGGGAACCACTTGCATGGCATGAAGTAAACAATTGTATGAAATGGGGAATTCAATGACAAACAAAACCATGTTAAGAGTTTTTGGTCTAACCGTAATAGGCATAGTAATGTGACCTAAGTATGGACGAACAGATAAATCATATGCATGAAGAGAAAGACATAATGGACTAACATTAGCATTTGAAAGGCCAATCTTTTCAAGAAATGACATAGGACAAATATTGAGTTCAGATCCATTATTGATTAAAGTACGCTTCACACACACATTATAAATGTGAATCATGATATGCAAGGGTGGATCATTGTCAAAAATAGTAAGATCGACATTAGGATTAGACGGGAAAGTAATACGCTGAGAAAATGCATCGACAAAAAACTAATATATTGAATCTGGATGCATATTAGTAGGAATGCAAGTGGTTGCAAGGAGAGTCTTGAACCTATCTCTTAATTCAAAATTAATAAGCAAGAAGTAATTAATTGAGATACTCATGATGATAAGACCCTAGAAAGATGAGCAATATAGATCCTAGGAGCATGTAGATCGAGTTCAGGTTCACCAACATGATTAAGCTAAATGTGATGTTTATAAGCTTGATTTGAATGCTATTGTAGCAGTAAATAATCAACAATTAAGTACAAAAATAAACCCAAGAAAACTAAGCAATAAAGTATGAAACCCTAATTGCAAGGAGGAGAAGAAGGTACTTAGCTAATTTGTAATAAAACCTAGAGTGTACCAAAGTGTCGACTATGTAAATAGAAAGGTAGGAGCATTGCATAGAGACCCTGAAAAATGTAAATCTCGAGGAGCATAATAGATAGGGGCACCTAGAAAGGGGTAAGATCACCCACAGGTGTTACACACTAGAAATAGGCACCTGAGTCTGTGAAAATGCTCAGAAGCCCAACTTTTAAGGGTCACAAGTTGTTCATGTTAGGAAATTAGTATATACAATGGGTAAATATCATTTATTGTTACCGTGAGTAAATACGGTAATATAGTTAGTAAGTAGAATTGTTATATTGTTGTATATAACAATAATTTTTCGTATATAGGTTTGTTAATAACCTACGAGATATTATAGGAAATTTGATACTTAGTGATATTCCTAGATTATAGAAAATCCATTTTCCTATAAGTATGTAAGTTTCCCACGATGAATTAATTAAGAAGTTTATGTGAATCTACTCTGTGGTGATTTTTGTGCAAATCCTAAACCAAATTTTCATTTGGTACGAAATCAAAATTGTCTTTGTGCCTATGATGGAAATATAATGCAATTGCAAGGGGAAACCGTTTTATTTGGAAATGCCCATGTTGATGAGTCTTTTATTCAGATGTCGTTGGTAAATTGTGGGTTTGATATAAGAATCGCAGCCTTGGCATTTTGTATAGACTTTCAGATTTTTTAATTTTTTTATAATTCAGCCTGTGAATACTTCAAGATATCCTGCACCTGGACGTGTTCAGCAAGTGAATACACTATAGATATAAGAGAATCTTCAATTCGTCTGCACTATTTATGGTACGTTAAAATTCAAAATCCTAGATCTGTGCATCGAAGTATGGTTTCCCTTGCAACGTGATCAAATTTTTATCTTGTCTGAGAAGTTGGGTTTCTTGCATTGGGAAAACTCTTCCTTCCCAAAACACATTCTCTGTTTCACTCGGAATGTTTCGTTCCTTTTAGAAACAGATAAGGGTTGGGGCTAGGAGGAATACATTTTGAATGTCGAGATGGTGTGCGCGTACCGTAGAGAGAGATCAGGTTGACTGCGAAGAACTCCTTTTTGTCTTGGAAGGACTACCTGCAAATAAGAACACAAGACCACAAGATTTTGATTAGACAATAAATGAGGAAACTACCTTGGGCCCAGGAAATATAAAACTTCCTTTCGAAGGTGGTCAGTTTCCCTGCTAATATGAATTAACACAAAAGACTGTAAGATATCAATTAAATTGCTTCGTTGAACTGGGTAGGGGAAAGGCTGGTTTTCTGGTTTTTGAGCCACAATAACCGATGCCGGTTACTGATAACCGATGACGGTTACTGATGACCGATAACGGTAGGGTCTAGGATTTGTGGGTTGGTCGTTTTATGGGGTGGTTGTGTCGTAGGGTAACGTTGTTGTTGGTAAGGCTGTATATAGGTGATATTAGGAAATAAGGTGATGAGAGGTAGATGAATGATAGTTAGATGCAATAGCACGCTGGGTAGTGGATCCAGGAATGGATTCATGAGGATTGTACTTCAAAAAGTCTAAGAAATGTTATTAAAGATGACATGCAAGATGTAACTTACTGGTTATTGACGAAGATGCAGGTCCAAGAACTCTGATGACAAAGGTAGAACTCTAGGTAGGATGGTTGGACAAACAGAAGATGAAATATCTCCCTCCCGATGATCAGCTGAGTATCACAGGTTTTTGGCTATTTAGTTGCAGTCTTGGGCTTGATCTCCTTTTGCTGCAACTCTTCTGGTTTCTTCACTCGTCTCTGCTTGGCAAAGTAAAGATCCGGGTTCTCTTTGATCGCTCCTGCTGACCTCTGTTGATCCAAAAATCCTTCTCTTCGATCAAAAATGAAATTCTGATCCTTTGTTTTTGGTTTGGGGAGACCATTTACAGGGAACCGATGGCGGTTACGTAATCGACGGTGGTCGAGTAGGAACCGGCATCGGTAAGGAAAAAGTAGGCTATTTTTAGTAAATAGCCCACCTTCCCTGCTTTTTCTCCCGAGAGATTAGTTGCGGGCTTGGTCAAGTGACTAGAAGGTCAGTTTTGGGTGCGAGAAAGGGGTCATTAGTCATGGGGTGTAGGTGTAGACCAAGTTATAGGTCTAATTAGGTTAGTTTAGGGTTTAGGGCTAGGTCATGATGAAGTGGCAGAATGAAGTGGCAGGTGAGATGATGTGGATTTATCAATTACAAGGTAATTAATAAATAATTGTGTAAGGTTTAGGTGATGAGTTTAGGTTGCGAGATGAGATGCGGGTCACAAGGGGGTCGTAAGACACAAATTTGGTGTCTAAATACTCAGTCTAATTATCCCAACACTTCACATATATAAGTCGCTGCAATATTTCATCTTTGCACCTTTGAATCTGCTCTTCTTCTATTACTCTTCTCTCTTCACTCAAAAAATTCAATGTGTGTGCTTATCTAAAACAAATGATTCTATCTCCTTATATATCCTTCTCACATCCTTTCGAAAAGACACATCATTCCAACCAACACAACATTTCCATTATTTAATTAAAAAAACATAATTAAGTGCATTAGTCGGCTAAAACCAAAAGTAATTAGTGCAACCCATAACAATTATTAAATGGACATTAAACAATGCAATCAACCCATAACATAACAATTATTAGATTGATCGATAGTCATAAGACTCGCCAAAATGGAGATGGCCAAAAATTGGATAAACCAGTCAGAAAAACCTAGCTCTGATCTAGTGAATCGGCGTTTCCAGTTGGGAGAACACAATCCGTAAGATCTCGATTGAATGGCCGACTGCAACCCTGTAATGAACATGGAGGAGATGAAATATGACATAGAGTACCTTAACGATGATGCCATAACAACTCTGCGTGCATAGAAAACATAACCAAAAATGAAAAATCAAGACCAAACAAGCATAGATTGACGCTAAAATTTAAAAATAACAAAATAAAATAAAACACCTTGAATGAGGCTCTGAATTTTATTTGCCATTTAATGTGAACACATGTTGATCTTGCCTAGTTTTGAGAATGTATATAATGTACTCATTACTTTTGTGTGGAATTTATTTAGATGAATAAAAAACTGGTTTGGTATATGTTTCGTAGATGGAGAATAATTGGGTAGATTTTATTAAATGAATTTAAAAATGGTAAACACATTATTTAATGTGGATATGATATAGGTAGTATTTGGTAAACGATAAATTTTAATAAGAATAATGTGAACATAGTAATTAATATTTGACGTAAGAGTTTTAAAAATTCTAATCAAATAAAATTGGAGAGAAAAGAAAACACATTTATGTGAACTAGATAAAGAACACGTGGAAGGCTATTATGTGAATCATATACTTCGTAAAAAAAATTGAAATATGTGTATATATTATGGATTATATTGATTTAAAAATTGTAGAGTAGATAAATATGAAAGGTTGGTGTAAATGGTTTTTTTTTATAGATATCATATTCTCGTAAAATTATTCCAAATCTTATAAATTCTTTACTTATACAAAATCTATTTACAGGATGAAGTTAAGATAGTGTACTATGTCTAAAATCAAGATTTGTAGTCTTGTAGGTTCATATGATCACGTATTACAATCAAGCCAAGATTTGGAACAAATGGTGATGTTGAAGGTGAAATACTAGGAACATGTAACCCTAGCATGGTCATAGCTACATAAACAAGAGATGCACTTCCAAATAATCCAACAATATTTACAAATTCAAATTCAAAATTTGGGGCATAATGAAGTAGAAATGATGCAATAAGCATTAAAAATAAATTCAATAAAATATTTTTTATTGATGGTAAATGTGGGTTGAGGGGCCCTATCCCGTAACAACATAGTCCAATGGAGACAACTATTTAACAATGAGGATTGATTGTGGCAAAGAGGAACAAAAACACAATCCAAACCAACAACAATAGAAGCAGAATTAAAAAAAACAATTGGTTTATCCCCTGGGACAGACCTTCTCATGGGATTCTTAAATGCATCAATGAGGATCATTAACAAATTTCCCTTTCGTCTTATTACCCACAGTAATCCATCCAGCACTGGAATTCAGATTTGTATTTCATTAGTGTGCATAGGTATGATGATTTCAAAATTCTCCTTATCGCCAAGAGTTTGAAGCTTTGTCGATACAAGAGGGAGGGAGTTAGTGTCCTCAACATCATAACGTAGAAGGGAAAAATTTTCTACAAGAGTATGAAAATGACTTGCCTCATCATTCTTAGGACCTAAAACAACAAGCCATTATCTGAATCTTCCTCTAAAACATTATCCAACTAACTGTTAACAACCAGGTGACAAGGGTCTAAATTATTCCACCAAGATGTTCTACTTTCATCAACAATTTTTTTCCCCCATCTAACAATCCGAAACTAAGTGACCAAGATAAATAACGATTTCTACACATGAACGGGAAACCTTCAAGATATAGATTTTGAGTCCAAATTCGGTCCTCCACAATGAGTTCAATAGAGGCCATAAGATCAACATAAGTATTCATATCTACCACTATGCAAGCATATGTGGTAAAAATCACATGAAGACGTCTTTGGATGAATGACAAACACTTACCCAAGCTATCTCTTATTAAAACTAAGCATTTCTTGCTCCAAAATTGGAGAGGCAAATATGGCAAACCAATCCAAACAGTTTGACATGAAAAGTATCAGTCACGGGATTAAACAAGGGGAACTATAGTTTCATAAGCAAAAAGTGAGACTGAAAGTCCCAAACTTTCCAAGAATCATATCTTTATTAGTGATTTTATCAAGTATAATAATGAAAAAACTTTTAAATTTGGGTAAATGTCCATTTTACCTTCCCTAAGAGGGTCTCGCTGAATCCATATCCATTCATGAAGCGTAGGAAGAATCGGGCATAGATTAATTGAATCTAGAAATGAGGCTATTTTTATTATAATATGCTTCTGATTTGAGCTCCTTTGCACCAAAAGAGACTGAAGATGAGGTCTTGGAATAAGCAATAGGCTTGGAAGTAAGTCTATCAGGCTTAGCAGCTTCCAAATAGCTCCTGCCACCAACAAACAAAATTTGTTGGCTAGCTGCTCCCACTACCTCAACCGAAACCTTAGTCGTTGTCTCTGTATCCACAACCACGAAAGGGGTGCTTCCCACGACCAAGGAACAATAGATCATGGTCACTACCTTGGATGAAGTCATATGCTCTAACATCAACACCCCAATAGTAGTTATCATGGCCTGAACTGGCGCCAACCCCTACCGCGACAGGCTTAAATGCACAATCAACCTATGAAAAGGAGTCGCCGAAACCATCTTTGGAAGACTTGTCCATGTTAAAGGCAGACGTAGGGGTCGAGGAAAAACATCTTACACAGAGTCATTAAGAACACTCGACTGGTCATGCTTCCAAGGAGAGCCACCACTCTACTTAGATATGTCACCGCCACCATGCAAAAAGTCCATGTTTATGGTTAGGGTATGGCCTAAGCCACTACCAATGGGAGACATTGTGAAAAATCAATTCAATAAATTATCATATTCACATTAGACGGGAAAATTAAGAAAATCAAGACCATGTAGCTACACCAGTCCTATGTTTTTAGCATGATAATAATTCTAGATCGAGCATTGAGAGACTGCACTAGAAGAAACTTTAGCTTATTAATAGTATTGCTATGCAAATTTTATTCAAAAAAAAAAATAACAAGCTATTTGATAGAAGTTGATAACATGAATATATCTAACTTACCATATCAGGGCATGATTATAATCGAAGTCACCAAAATTTACACCCAATATCTTGTAAATGATTTCAGAAAAACATTGTTGAGACTTATTTTCCAGTATAGACAAAAAATTTAGCATCTAAGGCAAAATATTTAATTTGATAGTTTGAGCATTAGAGTGTGATCAAGAAGAAGATGACTAGATATTTCTATTTCCATTGGAATTGGCATTTTGAAATACGACCTTGGTTTTTTATATAGATCTATATAGAAAATCTAGAGATATTTTTTCATAAATAAAATTGTTTAAAAAGTATAGACAGTCATTAAATATGAAGATTCGATGCAAGTGTTATAGGTATAGTAAAATATATAAGAGAGAACAAGTATTCTACGTAACCTTTTATGGTTTTCCTTTGTGAAACTTGGTGCTAAAGACCCAACACCTATAGAAGAAAAGAAATAGTTAAGTCCCTACGAGGCCATTAACTTGGTGAACTTTATAATTACATTACAACAATGTGATAACTTCTTGGAAAAGTAAGATGGATTCTAAAATCTATTCCATATGTCTATTTTTCTAATTCCAAGAAATCTAAAGGAAATACTTACAAAAAAATATTTTATAAACATGTGTAGTCTACGAAACGTAATGATTTTCTCCATCTAAGACATAGAGGAGAGTTTTCTTTCCTGCACCACTAACTCCCATAAACGTTGTGAGAACACATATATAAATTCCTCAATAACATCCCATCGATGTTGAAGCTTATCTTCAATTACATCTTGTTATTTCATTTCCTATAAACAAAGTGAAATCTTACAAGCCACCTCAAGTAAAACAACCTTTAAATTAAGAAAATAAATAAATCAAGTTAGAGGTCTATCTAAGGGGGTCATTTTGCATACAAGATGCATTTCCAATAAGTATTTTACATCTTAAAAAGGACATGGCTAGTGGTTGAAATGGCATAACCATTCCTCATTTTAGTAATTACTATCACAATGTCTAATCCTAACTCATCATTTCTTTCCAATCTAATTGATTGGTTGTTCATTGATTTCATTTTCATTTCAAATATACATAAATAATTTGTGGCCAAATTATTAATTTCTTAATCATTCAATATAATAAAGTTAACAACTTTCTTTAGTTCCTTATTTATCAAGGCCTTCATGTCAGTGATCGTCTGAGTCACATCGTAATTCCCATTTCAAATGCCCTTTCTACTCCAAGCCTGAATCTTTAAACATTTTTTTTGGTCTTGTCCTCGTGCTCAAGCCATCTAGTATTGGATTCATTCATTATTCCAACCCTACCACCTTGTATTCTTTCATTGGCATCTAGCTTTGTTTGGAGATTTAAGTCCTTAGCCTAATTATATTGATACTCTATGGAAATTATTTAGAGCTTGTATTCTGTTTTATATTTGGAATTCAGCTCAAAATCATATGATATTTCAGATTGATTAGATATGTTGCTTTATTCTCCACAAATGACAAAGCGGTTATTTTTTCAATTGTGCGCATACATATTAAAGATCAAGAAAAATATGTTTATCTGAAATTCACTCATTTGTAGCAATTACTCGCACACTGAGGAGTTACTCCATACATGATGATTCAGGTCCCTCCTAACCCTTTTTCACAACCACCTCGGCCATCTCCACCTCAGTATCAACCTCTTCTTGGACCGTGTCGCAAAGTATGCTCTCACAGTCACCATTTCACCTCTCTGAGGTCTCCCTTCAGCTCCGTCCTTTTATGTGTAAGGCCATTGAAGGATATCCACGCAGTGGGCCTCTCCTCCGCTTAGATTTTAAACGCTTGTTGTATCTCTGCCCCCCTAGTTGGGGAATTATTGTGCCTTTACAAATACAGATGTCAAATCAAGATGGCTGGGAGGTTTATCCTCCTTCAAATGAGTCATCAAGTGGAGCTTTCATCCCTCATCAGGATGATCCCCTCCTCCTCTCGGAGTGGTGGCTTGTGCTTATTTCTCTCTAATTTTATGTAATTCTCATGCTTTCTGTTCTCCCTTTGGTTATTTTGTGGGACCACAATTTTTCTACTCGCCCCTACTCTTGTAACTCTCTTATATTTTAATAAATATATACGGTAGTTCTAATAGAAATGCAGTTCCTATGTAATCTGCTCAAATTCAATTTATTCAAGTATGAATAATATTTGAACTAGTGCATTTTGAAATATCCCTCGAGCATTATTGTCATATGTGGAATAGATTGACCATGGAAGCAGCCATTTTTTTTTTACCTAAATGATTTGGTTGGAATTTTATATATTTGAATTCTCATTCTCTATTATATTTATCCACGCAAAATGAAATGTATTCTACAATTTGAGGGGTATATAAGATACATAATAATTTTAAAAATATATAAGAACTCACTCTAATTATATAGTTCATGTATTTTATACTCTTGTTTTAATGTAAGTTGAAAATCACATATGTAAGTTGTGCATTACGGAGCACCTTATCTAGCTGATACATTTTATGTTAGGAAAATTATTGTTTACATTGTATAGGGTATTTCCTGTATGGTAAATATTATCTAACTGTGGTAAGTTAGTTAAATATATTATTATGGTGTAACAATAATATACATATTATAAGTTTGTTATAATATCCACATATGATTCACTCAACTCACTAATTTAGGATATTGTTAGATATTTGTTGAGGAGTTGTATCAACTTCCTAGAATATAGGATCATTGTGTCCTACATATATATAAGTGTGTGTAATTGAATACAAAAAGTAATATTGTTTGTATTACAATATTTTATATGTAATTTCTCTGTGTTCGGCTCTCTCTGATTTTCTATTAGTGGTATCAGAGCAGTCTGATTCTAGTCATCCTGTGATGGAGTAGAAATTATTTGGAGGGACATTCAGTCTTCTTAATTGTCCCGTATATGAGAAATCAATTGGAAATTCAGCTATTGGATTTATTTTTTATGAATAGTAAGGGCTCTGTTTTCAATATTTTGTACCTATCTACAGTAAACTCTGTTGCAACCAACAGTCCTTTGCTATGCGTGCATGTCACCCTGCTGACAATGTGGAATATGAGAATTAATTATGCAAATTTTATGCAATCAGGACAAATATTGATCTAATCTTTCATTTGCCTACTAGAGAAGTTCTTAACAGAAATAACTAGCATTCTAAAAATTCCGTATTGTAGTCTAATATTTGAGTTTTTACACCAGATTCAATAAATTGTTCCAGCCAATTTGTATTCAACATAGTGTGGATTGAGGCATAGACGTGTACAGGAAATAACTCTGTCCATCCTCTCAATACATATTCATAGCATTAATAGAATTAGAACTTGAATTTCATAGAGCGGTGTTATGAGGCGATAACTCCCAAAGTTTTAATGTGTAAGTCGAGTTTTTTATTAAAGTTAACATCATTCAATGTTAGTCGTCTATAAGATTACTCAACTGAATTGGTCTAGTTTATATTCTTAGGTAAAGAGTCACTTAATAGATCAATTATCGTAGTTGAGTGTGAGTAAATTATTTTAATGGTCAATATCATAATCTGATATTTGGAATTTGTTTTTACTTTTGCAATTTGTAGAAAGTAATTAAATATTACTTTCCTAGTAATAGATTTTGAGTTTAAAGTCAATTAGTCACGTATAGTAATGTTGAGTCATTTTTTTTTTATCAAAATTATTTTCATCAAATGTCATTATGTAGACACAAAATCATGCACTTACTATTTTTTTTAGACCGCCAAAACATGTTATTTTATATGTGGATCTTGGATAAGAAAAGTATTCACTAATGACCCATCCATTAGCCATGTCATCAATTAGTTGGTCGTCATCATCATTTATCTTGCATAATCATCAATTGTGTACACAGTTCTAGTCGTCTTTCAAGGAGTCTTACGTTTCATTATTTGGTCATTTGTCATCTATAGTCTTTGCCCATGGGCACTCTAGTTCTACCTTGGGCGCCTAAGGTAGAACTAGGGTGCCCAAGGTAGAACTTGGGTGCCCATGGGCACCCCTGTCCTTATTTTTAGGCGTCGTGGTCCCGACAACACTTAGGTCTAGTTTAGAGTTTAGAGGTCGGTCTTTATAATTTTCCCTTGCATTCCCCTAGGTACTAGTCGGCATGTTGGGTTATTAGTGTCAAAATTTGAGCAAGAGATGCCTTTATAAACATAACATACTTACTATCTTATGGGCAGACTATCTACTATCAAGGGCTAGCTATCTACGAAGGTAAGGGACTGAATTTGGGAACCATTACGTCACATCCACTATTTAGGAAGGGTTGTATTCATTATATTCCATCCATCATTTGTATTTTTCATCTATCTATTGCCCCTATCTCTGTGTCATTGGTGTTAGGGAACCCTAGGCACAAAATTGCACACATAAGCACACAAAACTACATTGAGTCTGGAATGTAGTGTAATGCTTAGTTGTAAGTCCATCATTGTGGCAACTAAGGTCAACCTGACCCATTGATATGCATCCTTCTTTTTTATGTATTTGATGTTTTGTATGGGGTTTTGTAGGTAGATCTTCATCACAGGTTTACGATGACATAAATGAAGTTACTATGACAATCACACGACATAGATCGAGACATTGTGAAGACCTAACAATACATTTAGATTCAGGTTCTGAGATTTTCTACAGACTAGGGCACCCATACTGTATATTAGGGCGCTCACATACACCCTCATCCTCTTCCAAGTGCCCTAGTTTGGTTGCATCTTCATCTGTTATAATTTTCTGGGTTGTATAATCATACTCTACTTCATCCACACATCATCCTGTTTAGTCCAAAATAACAGCGAGGTAAGTCATTTTCAGGTTAGTACCTCATCTTTCCTATTTCAATTATTTCATTTCATTTAAATATCAAATAAAATTATGTAGCATTCATATTTCTCTATGTATCAGTTATTTCATTTTTGTTCCTAGTTTATATTAACTCTAAATATTCACATTTTAGTTAATCATTTTGGTGAACTCGTACTTTAGAATATTTTTCCCTAGGATCCACTTAAAACCCTAATGGATAAGGATATTTCATCTTCTTTTCCTGACATGTTTAACTTCATTGTTAACGCTATCTATGATGAAGTTGTCATCGTTGAACTTATGACCCTCTAAGGTAATCCCACTCCTATACCAGATCATATCAAGCAGAAAATTCTAGATGGGCAACAATATGTGTCTACTCATTTTGAAGGTTCTCCCATTGGCATTATTATTGTTGAGGATTCGATAGAATTCACTCATTGTACACCATGTTATACGACTAATTTTGATCCTCCTTCTAACCTTTCTAAGGAAATTTTAGATGATTCTCTTATCGATTACTTGTTTGGTATTGACAATCATTCTCGTATGTATATTTATTATTTTCCTAGTCAGGACACTACTACACTTCCTTCTCATGATACTCCTACTTAATGAATATAATGAATATAATGAATACAATGAATATAATGAATATAATGAATACAATGAATATAATGAATATAATGAATACACTCTCATTTCTGAATCTCTATTTGATACTGATGAGGAGGTTGATAGCCATGGTTCTTCTTCTTTTCATACTTCTGAGTGTGAATCTCCTATTCCATTATTCCCTTCTCTAGATATTGCATCTAGCACCATGCATGAGTCACCTCCATCTATCATGTCATCTTCCTCTACCATTTCATCTCCTCTTATCACTTCATCTATGCATATTAATTCATCTTCTCCTATAGATGTCTCTCCACTGGTCACTTTACCTCCTAGAGATGTTCTTGATGTTAATCCTACCACTCCTATGGATATTCCATCTATATCATCTACTATAGCTTCCTCGGCACCTATTCCTAGTGTTCCCTTAGCATCAAAATCTCCCTTATCACCTCTTGATATTCCTATGATCACTCAAAATGGAAAATTACAACCTCTAAATACATTGTTGCCATCTTCCACTATTCCTTTACAGGATATCATCTCTCTCATGCATGTTGTAGGTAAATTACAATCTCGTGTTCAAACCCTCACTTTAGAAATTAAGGCTTATTATGCTTCTATTGACAACAATTCATTACATTGTAACACTGTCCCTAAGAAGATTCATAATTCTACATTTCCTAATGACTTTATCATGCCTACATTCACATGTTTTGATGGTACTGGTGACCCTTATGGTCATCTTCTACATTACCGCTTACTTATGACCTCTTATTCTAATGATAGATTATTAATTAAGGCATTTTGATACAGTCTTATTGATGAGGCATTACAATGGTACACTCATTTTCCATTTGGTTCCATTAGTACTTTCTATGACATGGAGGACGTTTTCCTCCATCGGTTTATCATCAACAAAATCCCTAAAGTTACTTATGACTACTTACCTACTGTACATCAGGGCTCATCTGAACCTATCAAGGATTATATATTATGGTCCAATGCTTGTATACATCAACTAATTTTCCAACCTACTAATCTAGAGAAATAATTCATTTTCTGTCATGGTCTGATTCCTGCACTTAAGCAAAGACTATAGTATGATACATGTGAACCATTCATTTTCATGTGTTACAAAGGTATTAACTTAAAACAAGATCTTCTCTCAACGCACATCATATATCCTTCACACATCTCCAGTGTTGTTGGCTCATCTAGTAATCCTCCATTTCTATCGGTTGGGAATCCTACATAGTCTCCACCTTTTCCTCATAAGCAAGGTAAACAAGATCACCCTACTCCACCACGATAGCATACTTCTCCTCCTCTGTGACAAACCACTTCTCCTTCTACCCCATCTAGGTCACATGATCCATTACATTTTTCTCATCACGCTCAACCCCGCAATCTGTTGTGTGTTTTACTTCATGAGCATCTAATTCACTTACCATCCAACCAGCATCATCCACATCACAGGATACAACGTTAGCGTGACCACCCTTATTGCAATTTTCATCACATAAGTGGCCATAGGGATAGTGACTGTCTTTCCCTTCATGATACATTGCAATAATAAGAGGATAAGGGCATCGTCTCCTTTGGATCTTTCTCACATGAGCGATCCATCTCTCCTCTACCTCATTAGAGTGTTTCTACTATAGTTGGGTCATATCCTTTATCTGGTACTTTGGCCATTGTCTGTCCACCACCGTATTTCATTACTCATGCAAGCTCTCCACCACGTCCATATACCACTACATCATCATATTCATCATATTAACTTCCTTCATCTCATCCATCACATTCATGTTATCCACTGTATCACCTTGCTCCTTCACATTTACTTCAATAGCTCGCCTCCTTCGCACATACCACCCCAGATCCAGATGACATTCAGTTCAATTTAGACACTCATACTACTTCCATCCCACATGCTTCCACTACGTTTTTCTACCTTGGTCTTTGGTAGGTGATTACTATCACCTTACCCCCTAATGAAGCACTTGTGTTCTTATGGATCTACACAATTGTTGAGGATTTTTCTCTAAGAACCTTTCATCATGCACTTCGTTGTTCATCTAGCATACCCAATCATTTCCTAATGACACACTCTTGATTTTCACGATTCATTCTTGATTGTTGGGGGGTCTTAATTAAATTAACCTAATCATCCATACACTATAGGGCGTCATTCATTTCCCCCTATCACACGAACATATTACGATTACATTACATTATCATGATGCACATTCATCACAACACGTTAGTTCACTAATCATACATCATCTCTTTTTACATTCATTATACTATCATCATCATACTAACTATGTGTTAAAAAATCCATTTAATAAACATTAACAATATACAAAAACATCACATACATCCCAACACTAATCACTAAATCATACATCATCGATCACATTACAACATCAATGCACCACAAAATAAGTTCATCATACATAAATCACATGTGTCCATATATATATATATATATATATATATATATATATATATAGTGAATACAATCATCACTAGAGGGAAACTCCCCTACATCATATACAATAATACTAATCACACCTCATCATCACTATCATTCTCAGGTACTGTGAGAGCCATAGAACTAGATTCCTCGCCACTAACTTAGCACCACTGTTCGTGGCCTCGATACCTCTCCACTTGCCTACGTAATAAGTTGTTTTTCGTATATTTCTCTGAGAACTACCATCACAAATCCACGTATTGAGAAAGAAATTTCTACATTAAAGGGCCACCACCTAAATCCTCTTGACCTCTTTGAGTCTCCTTGTGTGCCTCGTCCCTCTCACTCAACAATACAGTGTATGTCACAGCTGCTATGGCCACTGGTTTGAACAAATGGGCATGCTCTCCCACTATATCATCCACTCTCTCAAGTATCCCTCCAATAAGTACATCGATAAGCACATTCCACGTCAATGTGTGGATGGATGTGTCTACTATCAGAGACTAATACAAATCACCTATAAAAAAAACACAATGCATTAGACAACCATTACTAAGCCATAATCTAACAACAAAATACACATTATAGCTATATATAGATATTTACGCTCCTCTACAGATGCAACCACATTATCAGGGTCATGTGCTTCCCCTTCTCCTACTCCTCCCTACGGTAACCCCATTACATCTACAAAAAACAGAAACAACAATACCCATCGATGTGGCATTTACCATGCATGGTACTCCTCTGTGTAACCCACATTGTCTATGTCTATTGTCGTTATTGATGCATATACCTCACCTAGCCCAAGAGGTGCAAGCTACTCTTTTGTGGGCTCTAGTCTAGCTTCGGCCCTTGGGAGTTATGATAGCTCTCAACCATATATATGTCTCTAGTGGCACATCCTAAGCCATGCCAAATCATCGTAATAATCTCTCCACCTGAAACATCTCGAATACACCTAGAAATTGATCCTCTAACCACATAGTCCTCTTAATACACTACAACTCTACAACATTCTCTGTCCATCCCCCATAAACATGATGTGGCCTCCATATAACTTCCTCAGGCCCCATCCTCTCTATCATTTCCCTGTAGGTATCTATGTCCATCCTATAACAACGAATATTAATCCACCTCGTTGTATATATCTCTAGCCTAGCCCACTCTCCTCGGGGACCTCTAACCGGTCTCAACACTGCTATGTGCTCATACACCCATACATGCAATAATGTTGTGCTTCTTATCCCACTGTCATGCTCATCATGTGTAAACCAATATAGATCTCTATATAAGTGGGCCAACACACACCACACCCACGCATATCTAAGTACTCTCCTCCTCTATATGCCAACATAGATCATGCATCTTATACAATATACCTACACCTCCTCCCTCAACTGTGATACATGAAATGATCAAAATGGTCATAAAATTCCGCAAGTGTGGAACCCTATACCTCAGGATAACATCCAAACTGATATAGGCCTCGGAAGGTACTTGATTCCCCATAAAATATTATCTAACAAATCGCATCTACATCTCCATATCCTCCAATGGCATAACCTGTACCCTCTCTCTGACAATCAGAAACCACATTATAGGATACACATCCTCTAAAGTAACCATCATCTCACCTGTAGGAAACCAAAACGTGCAAGTATCCACACACCAACTCTCACACATTATAATCAGCATACGCATATTATGGGGCATATCCCCCATCTGTGATATGTGTCATACGCTGACACGATCCCATCACATCCCACTCATCATTTGACAGGCCCAGCCTAAGTAAAGTTCTCAAATGACACCCACCACTTAACTCCCTTGAGTGAATATCTCAATGCACACCACAAAGTGACAAAAAACATAGTGTTAGAACACTACACAAATCCAAACACATTCGTTGATCACATTATTTTACATTACACATCTTATTTTCACCATTTTAGGCCACATACACACTTTCTGGACCAGGGTGCCTAGAAACAAGACCGGGACACCTAGGAGCAGGAAATTAACACCCATATCTGGGTGTTCCTATCCGAAGGGTCACTAGCACCATCACCGTTATTGTCTAGGTCTAAAACATCGAGAAAATTAAAATTCTCAAATTTGTAAAAAATCAATAAAAATGACTACTACACCATACATTTTTCAAAAAATGGTGCACTTACCAACTCCAAAGTTGTGTGTGATGCTACGGTAGTCACCACCCTCTCAAAATGAATAGGATGCGTTGCTCTCACTTATGACATTTTCACTCACTTCGTGCTCAATCTCATAATCGTGCAAACAACAAATGAAGTTACTAAACACTTTTTCACTTCACTACTTATAATTATTTTTTCACTTACTTTACTATAGTCATTATTTCATGCTTATTCCCTCAACTAATACACACCACACTATTTTTGTCATATCTTGAGCGTTTTTACTCCAGTTTACATCCCATTTTTGGAATTATTTTTAGAATTTTGCCTACCACCATAACATAAACATTACACCCTCATTATCTCTCTTTCACTTTTTCTTCCATCTAATTCATACACATTTTTTTTATTTCTATCACTCTATTTTTGTAACATCCCGAAATTTTCTTATAAGTTAAATTAACTACGGTTAAGTCTAAACAGGATTTGTAACATCCCAAAAAAAATTGCAAGTTAAATTAACTACGGTTAAGTCTAAATAGGATTAGACGAGATCATCATTGCGTGTAAAATTCATTTGGTTCATCATATCATGACCCACAACTTCTGCTGCGGGGCATGACATTGCGGAACGAATAACCCCGCACCCACCTTGATGATCCTTCCTAAAACATGATTAGGCCTTAATCATAGGTAAAATAGTTCATAAATGATAGTGAATTTTTCGGTTATTTGTATTCCAGTTACTTTATTTTAATCGGTTTAGTCGTCTTTTGTTTTGTTCGACTTTTGCAATGATCGTGATGATAACTGCCTCTGTTTTATTTGAAAATGCTGTATCAAACTGGATTTATGAGATTATTCGAATTATTATTTATGGAATTGGTGATTTTCATTTGTTTGAAATATTTTATATGGAACAGGGGAATTCGAATAATTATTAGGATAACATATTGTTGGCAATATGTGGACTTATATTATGATGATTAATTTTACCATTAAAGTTAGGTAACAATTAAAATAAAAATTTTAAAAAAGCATTATTAATTTGTGAAATTATATATTTAAATCCTAAAAGGATTTGGTATGTAAATCAAAAGTTAAAAAGAATAGTAATAATATTTTAATATTTAAAATCTGTGAGTTTTGAGAGGGACATGCCTTCATCTGACACCAAGTATGTGGCATTCATTGACGCATGAAGAAACATTGGGAAGCTTGAAAATTGTCTATTATAGTATAGTTTCTTCATTATATTTTCTTTTATTTCTCCTTTGTTTGTTTTCATTCTTCTCTTTTGGTATACCTGCGTGATTTTTGGAGGAAGGAAGGATTCAACATATTGGAGCTGGAAGAGTAAGAGGTTGTTGATTCTTAAAGGATTTCGTTACTAGAAGTGTTAGAAACTTATTGTTGTTATTCTATGAAAATAAAATTCAAAATTATCATCATGTGGTATGTGGATCAATTTGTTTTATTGATCTATCGGTTACCTGAAAAGAACATGTTAAAATGATTTAATAGAGGTTTTTTTATACTATTTAGTTGGACTGTTCCTATATATATGTATGTATGTATGTATGTATGTATGTATGTATATATATATATATATATATATATATATATATATATATATATATATATATATATATTTATATATATACATATACATATGTGTACATACGTACGTACGTACGTACGTACGTACATACATACATACATACATACATACATACATACATACATACATATACATACATACATACATACATATATATATATATATATATATATATATATATATATATATATATATATATATGCTCATTACCTAGAGGGAATATGTCTAATTGATATTTGGAAATGATGATTTCAGATAGTTTTGTTAAGCTTCTTATTGATTGGAAGGTAAGAAAAATAATAGTTGAATTTGTACCATGTGAAGCATGATTTGCTTGTGGTTTAATCAGAATTTGGATGTTGAATGATTATGGTTTGATTATGTCTTGATCCTTGTGATTAGAGTGAAACATGATTGCTGAAATAGAAATTGGGTATTCTATTGGTGTACATTCATAGTTGTATCTTGATGAAAAACATGTAATAATACATTCTCTGATGTATTACCATGCGTTTCTTGATAAAATAACTTGTATATCGTTTCATGTTTTATTAAATAATTGCATCAGAAAATGGAGGAAATATTCATGTCAGTTCATTTGGAATTGACAACATACCATTACTCCAGTCTTGCAGGACAATTATCCGTCACGTTCAGATATGTGGAAACTCATGTCTTGTGAAGTTTTATTATAGCATGGATCTAAATGAGATACTTGAATTTCAATTGTGGAAGGATGATATTCCAGAATTTTAACTGAATTTATCAGGATCTTGGAACCATTGTTAATATTCAAACCTCACTGTGTGAGAGTTACCATAATAGTTATGTAATTTGTCTTAACGACATATGTAATTTATGGTTTTAATAAAGAGATGATTACCTTGTATGAAAGAATATCTCAATATGAGTAAATGATAAATATTAGAAGTGAGAAATCTTACTTATCATAAATTGTTATATTTATTTATTTGATATTTGTCAATGTATTAAGCCGATAATTGAACAATTATTGTAACATTCAATTGTCTTTAACTTCTAAATTTAATAGCTATTTAGTGGCATAGTTAATTGGAGGAATAATTAAATATATATATTAATATATATTTAATTCAATCTTCTGGTGAAACTGGTATTAATATGTTAAGATTGTAAAGCCTATTGTGTAGAGGATGAAGAGTATCATTATAAAAAGGTAAATTAAGGTTAAAAACCAAACATCGGGAAAAGAGAAACTAAATGGGAATATAAATAGATGAAAATATCCATTAGGCATATTAAGGGATAAGTACATGCGAAATGTTGAAATAGATACATTTTAGCATAACAAATGTACTTATCTCATGATGATTCTAGTTGGCCTTTGGCATTTATCTCGATATAAACTCTTGCAAGATAGGTTAAATTAGAAATAAAATTAATACAAACTATAAGATCTAGATAAATGTGAAAGGGATAGTTGTGAGGTGGTGGAAGACTTAAACTCATAAGACTAGTGTGTTGTCTTGAGTTTAGCCGTAACCTGCACAATGGAAAACTTTGGCCAAAGTAATGCATTGATGGTTGTGCATTGTCTAATCACCTAGTCCTCTAATTAAATTAAAATTGCCAGTAACCTAATCATGGGAATTTGAACACTGAACATGAGGTAGGAAATGGTCAGATACCGGAATATGAAGTCGGAAAACTAGCTTCGTGGTAGACCTAAGGACTTTCACATGGTTCCCATGACCTGAAAAAGGTTGAGCCAAAATGCTAGTAAGCATTGTCACTCGAAGTAGTGACGAAGGGAGATCGTGGAGATCTAGATACACCCTTCTTAGCCACATATGGCTTACATGGATGTTATCAGATAGATCAAAAGAACAAATTTGATTTAAAGAATTTGATTAAATAAATCTGTATGATTGCAGCTGTGTAATTTGTTTTTATGTATGTTTAAAAAAATCCTCATTTTCCAGTTCTAGTAATTTTGAGCGTTACAATTTGGTATCAGAGCCAGAGGCTCAGACACTTGGACATTAATGGGACACACATTCTAATAAAAAGTATCCTCTTTTATAAAATAGGAAACTTTGACTAGGTCAGCAACAAGAGCTAATATGGTGAGTGACAGTGGGGTAAACAATGATGACGTGCCGAATAATATGGCTGCTAAGTTAGAAGAAATCCTCAACCTTTTGAATGACACCCGAAATCGATTTGTTGCCATAGAATAACAAGGTCACAGTGGTGAAGAAGATGAGGATCATAGGGATGATGAGCAACATGATGATCAACCCGAGCCCCTGAATGAAAGGGTAAATAAGAAAGCAAGGTTGGCTGCTGAGTTAGCGAGGGACATTAAAAGAATATCCCCACCTAAATTTGATGGTACAACTCTTGGGGATGGTGCTGAAAATTGGCTATCCAAAATGGAAAAATATTTTGAGATTAGGGAGTTTTCAGAGGAGATGAAAGAAGTATGGGGAGCCTACCAATTGTCCCGTGAAGCATATTCCTGGTGGGATAACCAGAAAATGGAACTAGGAATTGATTCTTGTATGATCACTTGGGAGCAGTTCAAGGCCTACTTCCATCAAAGATGGCTACCTCAGCTATACTTTGACCAAAAGATGGAAAAATTCCAAAATTTGACTCAAGGAAAGTACTTAGTTACAAAATATTGGGAACGTTTCACTCGATTGCTGAAATATGTTCCTATGTATCAAAAGGATGAGAAGTTTAGAGTGAGAAAAATTATAATGGGATTAAATCCTAGCATTGGTTGTGAGGTAGATGTTCATGGACCTACCTCGATGAAAACAGTGTTTGAAAAACCTATCAAGCAAGAACAAAAGCTGCGAAGTATTTATGCCTCTAAAGAGGAAAATATAAGTAAAAATAGTAGTTTTCAAACACCAACCGAAAGTAAACCAGCATGGAAAAAGGGAAACAACAAGTTTAGGCCTGTTAATAAAAGAGGAATAGCGGGTAGAACTATTGTGAATAATAAAAATAATGGGCAACAAGGAACAATTTTTTGCCAGAATAAGATTGAGAGAAAAGGACCTCTTGGTGGATGTTTTAAGTACAGTGGTGATTATTTCGCTAACAATTGTCCACAAAGAGGAAAATGGAATAATTAGTAGAAGGGATTTACCAAAGTAAATAAAAAGGGACAACAACATAAGATTTATGTTGTAGTCCATAATAAGCAAGCAGAAAAGCAAGCCACTCCAATAGAAATTTCAGGTAAGATTTTTGGAGAACTTGTTTCTATTTTATTTGATTCCTGTTCAACAGAATGTTTTGTTTCATCTAAAATTGTTGATAAACTCAAAATGAGAGTTGGGTACATGGAACAAACTTGGACTATACAGTATGGAAATAATGTTGTATATAGAGTGAAGCAGTGTTTGTTAGAGGCGCCACTAGAATTACTTGAGTTCACAACAAGATTAAACTTGTATATGGTACCTCTTAGATCCTATGATGTTGCCATAGGTATAAATTGGTTAAGTCAACATAATGCAACCTTGGATTTCTTAGAAAAATGTGTAACCTGCTGCGATGATCAACATAAAACATCAAGTGTTCAGGGTGTTAAAAGAGAGTTTGTCACTAGGTAGATTTCTACCATGCAGCTGAAAAGGGAAAAGTGAAAGGGTTACCATCTCTATGCTGTAAAAATATCAGATTCAGGATAGGAAAATGAGCCTGAAATTGAAGCATTTCCCATCCTAAGGGAATTTAGAGATGTGTTTCCAGATGAGTTTCCTGGACTTCCACCTAAGTGTGAATTTGACTTCACAAAAGAGGTTAAACCAGCAACGGAACCAATTTCCAAGGCACCGTACAGAATAACTCTCCCAACATGGACATCTCAAACTCCTTTTACATGTCTTCGGTAAATTTCTTAGACAGATCCTCATTGTCTCCTCCAAAAATTATTTCATCTACATAGACAACAACAATCAATTGGTGCTCACCTTCAATTTTAATGTAAATATTACTATCAGCAAGTCCTCTCTTGAACCCTTGATCTTGAAGATACTTATCAAGCCTAGAGTACCATGCTCTAGGGGTTTATGTTAATCCGTTCAAGGCCTTCTTCAACTTACACACATAATCTTCATTTTTTGATAGGAGGAACCCTTCAGGTTGTTCTATGTATACTTCCTCTTCTAACTTCCCATTTATAAATGTTTATTTGACATCCATTTGATAGAATTTGAAGTTCTTGAATACCGAAAAAGTAAGAAACATTCTTATTGCTTCTAATCTAGCAACATGAGAAAAAGTTTCTTCAAAATAAATACCTTCTACTTGAGCATACCCTTTACATACTAACCTTTCCTTGTTTCAAGCGACTTGTCCATCTTCATTAAATTTATTTTGGAATACCCACTTAGTGTCAATCACATTCTAATCATTTAGCATAGGTACAATCTCAGTTATATTAACTCAAGTAAATGATGAAAATATTGAGCAGTCTATTGTTTTCTTTGGACAAAGCTTGCATGATTACGAAACAAGGTACACATTTCTTGAAAAACCAGTACTTTCAATAGTCAGAGGACTAAATAATTTCAAGTATATGCTTTTGAACAATAAAATACATGTTCTTGTTTCTCATCCAAGTGTGATAGCATTCTTACTAAAAAAGGAATTGAATGATAAAAGAGCAAACTGGATAACAAAGGTCATGGAGTATGATGTTGATATTCGGGTTGCTAAGATGGTTCGAGGTAAAGGTTTATGTGAGCATATAGTTTCTAATATAGAAAAACAACAAGTTATAAAACTAGGTGATTCAAAACATCATGTTGAAATTACGTATTAGCAATCAGAAATTATGGTTCAACCAAAAAATCAGCAACCTGAGCTCACACATGAGATTCAGGAGTCAAGATGGATGACTGATTTGGTTAATTATCTACAATAGGGAACCTATCCGGAAGGTATGGACAAGAATAAATGAAGGTATTTCAGATTACAATTTGTACCTTATATCTTCATTGATAATGTGTTATTCAAAAAAGATATAAATGGAATCTTGTTGCAGTGTGTTGATTATGATAAAGTTCAGAAAATACTGTCAGAATTCCATGAAGGACCTATAGGAGGTCACTTCTCAGTGATTACCATAGCCTTAAAAATTATGAAAGCTAGTTACTGTTGGCCCAACATATTCAAGGACTGTTTTGAATGGATAAGAAAGTGTAAAAAATGTGCTTTCTTTGTCAGAAAAGAACGTTTAGCTTCACTGCCCTTGTACCCTATTTCAGTTGATCATCCTTTCATGCAGTGGGGTCTTAACTTTATTGGCATGATAAATCTTCCTTCATCACAAGGACACAAGTTGTTTTTAACTGCTATAGATTATTTTACACGATGGATTGAAGCAATAGCCTTGAAAGACGCTAACAAAGCTTCGATACTATCCTTTTACGAAGGAATAGTTTACAGATTCAGTGTTCCAACAACTATCATATCAGATAATTCGTTAGCATTCCTTGGTGCAAAGATAATAGATTGGGATTTCAACCATGGAATATATCTAATTTCTTCATCTAATTATTACCCACAAGGTAATGGCTTAGCTAAGAGTACTAATAAGAATCTGTTAAGAATCGTCAGAAGAACACTCAAGGATAATCAAAGAGCTAGGCATCTGATGTTGAATTCACTACTTTGGGATGACAAAGTTACTCCTAAAAGATCATTTGGCAATTCACCATACAAACTTGTGTACGGAAAAGGAGCGAGAATGCCTATTATAGTTGAGTTACCTACATTAGATTTTCTGCATCAAATGGAGCTACTTGAGAATGAACCATTACAGGTTCATTATGAAGAGTTAATGGAATTACAAGAACTAAGAGATAAAGCTCATTTGAATATGGAGAAAAATCAGAAACAAATGAAGAAGACTTTTGATAAGAAAGCCAAGTTTAGAGTCTTCAATGAAGGAGATATTGTGTTAAAGTGGGATGTTGATCGTGCAAATCCAGGAAGACATTTAAAGTTTGATACTCTCTAGAGTGGCCCTTACATAATTTCAGCTTGCAAGGAACACAATGCTTTTCAGCTTTCAAAGCTGAATGGAGAGGAAATTATCATTCTTGTGAATGGTATGTTTCTCAAACACTGTTATTGAAAATCTTGCAGTGATTATTAGAGTAGTATTTCCCTTTAATAAGTGCAGTTCCTGCACATTGCAATGTTTTTCAATTCAATAAGTGCATTCTTGCATGTGATCTGGTTTACCATATCCTTTCCCAAATTTAGTTTCGTTTTGGAAGGGTTGGACCTTTTGGAAAAGGTAAATTTTGGTTACATGTTTAGACTCCATGCCCAATGGACAAAAGCAAGGCACTATTCTTTAAGCCAACAGGCAACTTTCCCCACAAGATCACCAGAAATGTTGACAATTTTTGCACTTGTGCAAAAATGGGCAACTCAAAACTTTTTCGTTACGATAAAAAGTCTTGGGTGAAGTATACCTAAGCTAATGAATTTTTTATGTTATTTGTTACTGCTGAATTAGTCACAAGATTAAATGAAATCTACAATTATGTGTACTGTCACAAAATAGAACAGATCATATGGTTTGTAATTTCATGCCATCTCCAGCAAAAGAGCACAAATCCCTGAAGGACACCTATGTTTTCTTGATGAAAACGACAAATTAAAAATTAGGTGAAGTGTTGAGTTTTGAGACAGTAAACATGAATACAGATATCAGAAAATTAGGGTTCATTACTGAATGTTACAAGTTCTCATCAATGTTCTTTCCTTCATGATTAAGACATTCAATTATGTTACAGAGTTGTTTAGTTCATTATACAATCCATACAGAAAATCTAGAATGCACAAGGAAATACACAACTCATTTTAAGAATTCAATGTTTTATTCACAAGGAGAGTTAAATATTTCCCACGCAAGCCGTGGGATGTAACTTAAAATTAAAGTACAACTACTAAAAATAAAGGTACACATGCATGAAAGAGAAAGCAAAGGAGTATGAGTGAACCCATCATTGCCTTAGGGTTTTTGTTCTTTGATTGAAGCATCTTCATCTCCATCTTTTGTTTCTCCTTCATATCCATGGTAGAATCCATTGTACCTTAAAAGAAGAAAAGTTAATTTTCAATTATGAGCTCAGGGATCAATTCATATTCCTACACTATCCTAATTCATGCATATGAATCTTCTCCTAACATGAGATGTATTCTACTCGAAGAGCAAATTGCATGCATGCTTTATTCACTCAGAAAGAAGAAAATATGGACATAAGAGAGGCCAAAAAGCCTAATTATTTTCTAACTATTTTCCTAAGTGTGCAGGCACAGGTTGTAGCTAAAGAGGAAAAAAATAGACAAGTCATAAGTTCATGCAATAAAAGGAAGAATGTAACTCAAAGTTCCAATAATTGTTCTGAAATGGAAGAAGTTACAGTGTAGAAGAGAGACTAGCAATAGAAGCACATGTTTCAGTTTGCAACAAAAAAAGTAGAATATGAAAGCTGATGTTTGACTAAAAGATAAGGTCATAGTTGAAAGGAATGAAGACAAGATTCTAGAAAAATTTTGACAGGGCTTCGCCCTGTAAAATGGACATTTACAACTTTCCATCATGTTGCTTTTAACTACTACATGCTTTAAAAGAGTTATTTGAATCAAATAAGTGATACAAAAAAATAGTAAAGCATGTTATAATCGAGATAAAACAACTATGATGTCTCATTTTATTTACCAATCCAGCTTCAAACATGAAGTGTCATAATTCTATATTTTGAAATCAGAAAATACAATTACTATGCTAGAAATGGATGGAAGATAGAATTCTAGAAAAAATTTACAAGGGCTTCGCCATGAAAAATCAACATTTTTCATTTTTCAGAATACCATAAATGCTACTATAAAGAAAATAAATCCTCTATCTAAGATAAAAAATCTTCAGAGATCAAATGGAATGAAGGATTTATAGTTATAAAGATAAAATTCATCTACAGTTTTAGGACAGATGAACTATTTACAACTTTCAGAATACCACATACAGAGATCTCATGAATCAAAAGCTACTTGCAATTTCTAGAAGGCCACTTATAAGATTACAAAGTTCAATATGGCATAGACCAAATAAGTCATAAGTATATGCTAGAATGAAGAAGAAATGGTTCAAAATAGAGGAGATACTTATAGGAAAGGAACATATTCAGGTTGAAGATGGCTTGGAAGAGAGAGAATTCTGGGAAAATTTTGACAGGGCTTCGCCATGTAAAATAGATATTTACAATTTTTCCAATATCTATATCAAACTGAAATCAAAGAAATGCAGTGAAAGTAACAGAACAAAGTATTTGAATCAAGGCTTATGTCTGATAATGGCATCAAAAAAGATCAAGAATTGATTAAAATTGCTGCAGGTATCAAAGAGTATAAGTGCAACTATAGGTTACAAACATGCATTTCAAAAGTGAACTAAAGGAAGAGATGTATAAGCAACCCATTTCAGTTAGTGGTGTTTCAAAACTATTCAAACTTACGAAGCCCAGAATAGTAAATGTTCAATCAGAATATTGAAGAGTTCACAATGTATAAAGAAACTCAATCACATGAACCCTTCTACAGGCATGGACAACAAAACAACCCAGGTCTCATATATGGTGACAATTCGAGATCCATGTAAAGTTGATAGGTTACATATCAAGAAATGCATTACAACTCAATGATAAATAAGTGTTGGCATAATACATTCAAGAAATAGACAAGCTCAGTTTGAGTGTGACCTTATCAGCAATATCCATTTATAGGGACAAGTCAAGATTGCATAGTACATAAAACCACCAATATTGCAAAAGTTACAGTATGGAAAAAAAACCAATTGCATTCAAGCACTCATCCCATGGGAAGTTTTCAATGTTCAAGTAATCTCAGTTTGAAAAGGATTAAATCAAGTACTCTATAATTTTTTTCAAAGAAATAAGTTGATCCTGAACAATGAATCATAAATAGAATAGATTCTCAAAGAACACAAAATTGATGCCAGGGATTTCAGAACAGTCAAGGCCAAAATAACCCAAATTTAAAGAATAGTGAGGTAAATTGTACCAATTTGAGGAACAAAAGAGAAGTTATAGTAAAAATAATCTTTTCCTCAAGCCATGATGAATCAAGTCAGAGAAAGAAGTAAAACTTACTGGTTAAATCGAAGTGGAGAAAACCCTTGAGATATCATCGAGCTCGGAACTAAAAGGACCAAACCCGAAATGAGTTTCAACTTGAAATGAACAGAGTCATTAAAGAGATCACATGAATAAATTCAAAATAATACGGGTATCATTTTTGAAGCCGAGGTCATGATGAACCAAAATATCAGCAAAACTCAAGGATCGAAAATCTTACCGACCTCATCAAACAGTGATGCAAAGCCAAATATACAGATCTCAAGAGATGGTAAAGGAAAACCCGCAGAGACTAATAAATATACCGACGCTCAAGTATTTCGACCACAAGATCTCACAAAGCAAAATCAGATCTCATGGACTTCGCCACAAAGACCAAACAGAACGGGGCCGAGCTTCAAGATTAGCGACAGTGGTAGACATTATAGAAATAAGACAGAAAATGAGCTCTGATCTCCCACCACCATGTCATCATATGATGAAGTGACACGGACAATAAAATGAGCAAGGCCAAGCTCAAAGAAACAATCATGGCGGCCAATACAAAGCTGAGCTCGAAAACACTAAACAATGGTGGCATTATTACATAAAACTCACTCAAAAGAAGTACAGAATGTAGAGAATTTTTTTTTGCAATGAGCTGAGTACAGAATAATAAACAATGGCACTCCCATAAACGCTCAGCGAGCTTCACATAATAGAATAATGGCTTCGAAGAAAAAAAATTCCAGGGCTTCGCCCGCACAACCAAAAACCAAATGAAATGTGCTTGTGGGTCGAGTTCCCTAAACCACTTGAACCCAAGGAGTGGGTTAACTCTAACTCAACCATGATCAAGGATCAACTATCACAAAACATCAAGGACACAAGATCAATGTCCTTAGATCAATCGCAATAACCAATGCAAACCACCTGGGAAAGATGCCACCGTCAACATTCAATGTGGGCCAAAACCCTAACTACAGGTCAGAAATCGATGGTCTGTGATTAGACAGGACAAAAAATACATGGCTTGAAATCATTGCAACAATCAAAGAAAACACAACCAGAGTTTATGCCACTGACAAAGCATATAAAATGGATGAGTCACCGTGGAGAAGGGGTCAACCCATATGTCCATAAAACAAATCAATTGCCATGACTTTCAAATTCTAAACCGTAGTGCATGCTCCAAATAATGTAAAGGGGCCGACCGAATTATATACAATGATCACCGAAAAGGTGAATTTTATAATATGCCAAGGCCGACAAACTCAAACGTGGTAGACCATATAGTATGGTCATTCCAAATAATCAAAGGTGGTCGAGCATAGTGTGGTGGCTTTTACAATGTGCCCCTCATGTTTTTTTAAAAACCATAGTATATGCTAAGTCCATAAAGAGTGGCCAAACCCAATGAAGACAAGAGTTCACAACCACAAGTGGCCCCCATTGATGGTGATAGATTGTACATGAATTGGAATGCATTTTTCCATGTGATCACTAGAAAACAGAATAAGTATCAATATCAGAACATGTGCACATAGCACGTGGTCCCCACAGGATGTTTATACTTTTTAAAATATTACAAATATTGTAATTATTTTTCTCACATATAGGGAGTTGTATTTTTTCATGCCTTCACAACAGGACAAAATAGAGAAGAAGATAGAGTTGCATGTTCATGGAGAGGGAATTGCCTAGTAAGCAATCTTATTTTTAGCAATTATTCACCCTTGTTTTCTTGAAAATAGAATAGTCACCTTTAGTTTGACTGTAATGTAATAAGGCTAATATGCCCATTTGTAATTACATGCTCTATTTTTCCTTTATCTATTATTAAATAAAGATAAAAATAAGATGCATGGGTGAGTACAAGCCTTAGGCTATTTTAGGAAGAGGGTGGAATTTATTTTTGCTATATATTGTGTGCCTTTGCAAAGCACAAGGAGAATTTTTGAGGACTTTTTGGATATATGGTACTGAAGATAATTTTGCGAGTTTTTCCCGCTGAGTGTGAAGTATTTTCTGCCTTTCCAAGTTTTTTACAGTCTTGTGTATGTTTCTGTTAGTCTTGTGATGCAAATTCCTGATCAATCACCTTACCCTGCTGCAAATTCAGTCTTTTCTGCTTATTTTAATGTGCATGTTAACTTTTAGTACTGTTGTGATTCTACCCTCAGTACAATCAAGTATGTTACCTAGATATTCTGCATAAAACTATTGTCTCGTGCATCAAAAATTCTTCCAAGTCATCGTTGTCATATACACATCAAAGCCTTCATAAAATTTTGGTGTATCACCTTAAGTTTTTAAATTATTTTTCATGTTATCTTTTACTCTCAAACTCCAAAATTAGTTAGGATACACCAATAGGACCCGGCCTTGATACCAACAGACGCACCTCAAAATAGGTATATCCCCACAGACCTGAGTGTTTTCATTGTATCTTACAAACAAGAGAGTCCATTTTGTGCAAGCTTAGAAAACCTGAAGTCATCGCTCTAAAGTGTGCAATTTCGAGCGATAACAATTTTTTGGCACAGTATCGTAGTGGGCCCTATGTGACCACGAGTCAATCTACATGCGAAATTACATTGTGCTACAATCATTCTATAGCAGATTACAAGTCAAATTTAAAAGATTACTTGTCGGTGTAGGTCAGATGTTGGCAGGGTCATAATTTTTTATTCTAAAGATTCTAGATCTTTTGTCGTACATAATGGGTGTTAGGATCTGGAGGGCTACTTGCAGTAGTGTAGTTTGGTGCTTTGGGAGCCTCCCCCACATTAGCTGTCACTTCTTCATCAACCCAGTATTCAAGGCAGAAACATTGTTATCCACGTGCACTGAGAGAAGTTATCACGTTTTCGCGTAAATGTGCGAAGGTGGAACAGTCAACACAACTGTGGGGATCCCTCGTTGGCCGTCGGTTGGGTGTATATTTGGACAGTGGCTACTTCCTACGTTGGGAGACCTGCCCCTGACAAAACCACTGTAGAAAGTGAAAGATCAAATTTGGTAAGTAAGTGGGGGGCAACACAGGGATGGCCTTTAGGGGAGAGATCCCTGGGGATATGCTCGTGACTGAAGGGCGTCTCAGGCCCTACTGTATGTGCGCGTCGGGGCGGGGGGGTAATGGTAGGGGGTGCAAGGTCATCACATGGAATCTCGAACCAAGGTTGGGCACAAAGGCGGAATGTGGACAGACCCGAGCCAGGAAGTTGTGTGGACCAGTGACTCAAGTGGTCTGGGTCCGGTAGGAGTGGAGGGAGGGTGAGATGATGTTCAGGGTATCCATGACATTCCTAATGCTACCATGAAAAATTTTTTCCATCATTCCCAACACGGGTGACAAATTAATGTTACAAAAAACACCAACCCGCTGACCATACAAGATTTTCAGCCATGTGCATTCCATAATATCACCATGAAGACATAGCTTTAATACTTTTTAGCTACATCTTAATCTTTCAAAGGGTAGACCTTGCAATGGTATAGAACGTGACATTGGAAAGCATAAGAACTTGGACTAACTAGGTGAAAAATTGCTAACATAGTTCCATGATAATTCAAAGCATTTACTCTCATTGAACAGTTGTCGACTATTAAAAGGATATCCCAATGAGTTTTAATGTCCCAGTCTCAGTATCCATTTTTCCAGAACTTGGGAAAGAATTCCAGCAAGTGTCAAGCCTCAAGTTGATCATGCTTTTCTTTATTATCTTAGAGCATTAAACAGTGATATCTCAACTATGATTCAATCAATGGGTGGAGAAAAACACTCCCAACATCTTATGATATCGCTATCCGACCTAAAAATAGTCTTATTCAAGCTAGAAAATTAGCACTAAGGCCTTCAATATGCCATTTTTGGTAGACCTAGCACCTATTCCTCAGCCTATTACGATCATAGCACCTCTGTTATAGCTCCATCAGATGATGTATTTTAAAGCTTTAAATTCTATGGGAGATAAATTGACTTCGATTGAGAATAGAATTGCATTACCTAGCATGACCCTACCAAGCTCCTTATCAGCAAAATCAATAGAATCAGCAAAATAGGCAGCCCTATCAACAGAATCAAAATTATAGGAAGCCTTACCAACAAAGGCAGTTTGATCTAAGGCTCCTAGTTCATCTAAACGCTTTAATCCCAGTTAATATGGCTATAGAAGAAGTGGTGTCAACCTTGCAATCACCTCATTCAGCTGCAACATTTGCCCAAATTCGTTTCCTGAATCTGCATCTTTTGCACAACCTCAATCTAAAACATTGTTCATCATGTTCCATGTGCCTCAATTTCTTGTGAGCCAGTCAGAAACTCATGTTCAGAAGCACCGGACATAGTTGTAGGGTAGAGTCAATTTTAATGAGGATGATTTCATTGTAAAGTCCTACTAGGCTCAAGGGAAAGCTACTAAAAGTCAAAAGCAACAAAATAGCCTATCCTGCCTACTTTGTCATGATACACAAACAGACTCTACAGTGAAAATCAACCACAACCTGTGTTCCTTAAAAAAAACCAGCATGTCTAGTTGATATATCCATCAAAATAGCTATGACTGATCCAGAAGACTGTTTATACCTCATAATTCAAGGCAACTGAAGCAGAATCCTGTTTTTCGCTAAGGCCTACTCTAAGACAGGTTGAGTCTGTCTCTAAAATAGTTGCTTTCTTTTAGTATTGTTGTAATGAAAAAAAACAAAAAAAAAAAATAATTTAATATCTCATGTGGGATGCTCAAGTATTCATGACCACTAGATTTATTTTCTCATTAACTAGCTAAGCTACAATTTCTTCAAATCCAATGGAAATGAAGTAACAAAAAAGACAGGTTCCTTGGAACGTTTGAGCAGACCGCATTAAAGAAGTTAAGGGGATGGGTTCTAAAAGTTCTAAATTTCCATAATATCAAGCAAGAAGCCACCACCATTATAATTTATCACTGATATTGGAGAACATCTAGTTCATAATTGCAAATGGTGGACAGTGGGTGCAAGTAGTACATTATGCCAAAAGAGATTGCAGAAAATTATGTTTGGATATGAAATCCTACAAAAGGAGTGGTCTTAGCAACTTGATGGAACTACAACTAATACAGTTGGTATAAATCAAATTTTAGAGTGATGTTCATGCCTTTGCCCAAATGTTTCTATTCTGTAAGATGTTACTATTGTGAACTTACCTCCATACTTTGCTTTATGTTTCTAGATATTTCACAAAAATAAATAGAGGTTAATCTCTCTTCAGATTGGTCCTTGTTATTTTTCACTACTCGTTATGGTACTAAAGTTACTACTGTCAACTCATAGCCATGGCTAGATTTCACATTGACCGCACACTCTACACATGCAGTGGCTATTATTCACCCTAGATCAGTCTGATTTTTTCAGCGTTTATATGGTGTTTTCTAAATGTTTAATGGATGAAAAAATAGTGGAAAGAACACTCTCATGATCCTTTTAAAGGAGTTGAAAACACCTATTTGGGTGTTATTGTATGCATGAAGAGAATACACCACTTTACTTACTGCTATCTAAAATAGAACATTCAACAAAAGGGAGTTGGAACTTCATTTTGATGGAGCTAAGAAAAGAAGGGACAGGGAGCAATGTGTATGCTCACTTCCCATACCAAATGAGAGGTTATTTCTCATCTTTTGAGTCCCAATTTTTCATGTACTTGTAATGTAGCTGAATCGTACCTTTAATTCATGAGGGCTTTACTTAACTTGGGCCAGACAGCAAGGTATCAACATACTACAAATTGTTTGGTTGACTCGTACAAATGGTTTTAATCCAAGTAAAAAAGAATTCAGATGTTTGTAAAATCCATTAATGAAGCTTAACAGACACATAGTTTCAGACTTAATGAAGATTTCCGATGCTATTAACATTCAATCTATTCCTAGAGCTGAAAACAAGCATGCAGACAGATTGCAGCCCACTTGGGGGCTTAGTTTTGAAGGCTGCTGAACAAATTGAAAATAGAAAAATCTAGCCTCATATAAAGTTAATTGTCAGGCCATCCCATAACCTGATAGAGATTCAAATTGGCAAGTTTTTAAAAAATTGATGGATCAAATCTGTAGTTTTACAGCAAGAAGCTGAGTTTTCTACATTAATCAATATAACATTACAAAACCTTTATGTGACCAGATTGTTCAGTGAAAAAATTAAACTACCCATGTTTGGTCACAATTGGAGACATCTTCAGCATTATGAATTAGCTTAAGAAAGGTCAAGACTTAAAAATTTTAATCACAGGCTGACAATTATAAAGAAGATCTTGGTTATGAAGGGTAAAAGCTAAATTTCTCTGGAAAGGTACTGTTCCATAACCAAAAAGTAGTCATTTATTAATCCTTTGCAAAGAGTTTAAGGATTTTTTTTCTTTTTGGGAAATACCAACTTCTGAAAGGATTTGCATCTGTTTAGACACAGCATACAACTTGAGTGCAACCCATTCTGAAACCATGATAGAACAGAAACAGGAGGCCTGTACAATCCCAAAATAGAACCTCTGATAGGAAAGAATTATCTAAGTTGATTGAAAAAATATATTATCTTTCTAGTTAAGTATTTAAGTTGGGTAGCCAATCTTGTTCCTATTAGGAAGAGAACAGTGAAATCAGACTATGTGTAGATTTCAAAGATCTTAATAAAGCTTCACTAAAGATCATTACCCACTCCCGAATATGGATCAGATTTTGAGAACAGTCTCAGGTTCAATAGACTATCTCTTCTAGATGGTATAGTGGATATAATCATATTTTAGTTCGAGAAGAAGATAGATAATAAAACAGTGTGTTACACTAAGTGGGGGTACTTATGCTTATAAAAGGATGCTTTGGTCTTTCGAATGCCATTGCAGGCAACGTTTCAACGTGAAATGGACATGGAATTTTCAACACTTATTAAATAATGCATCCTTGTTATTTAGATGATGTTACTATATTTTAAAATATTTTGAAGAACATCTAATGCACTTAAGGCAGACTTTTCAGTTGTGTAGGTAATTTGGAATATCTTTGAATCCACTGAAGGTCTACCTTTTTAGCACATCAAGGCAAGCTACTTGGTCATATTTTTTCTAAGCAGGGTTTAGCAATTTGATCCTTTCAAAATGAAGCCATATCAACGCTATCATTGCCTCATCATAAGAAGGCATTACAGAGTTTCTCTTGGAAAAATCAACTTTGTTAGAAGATTTGTTCCAGATTTTGTAGAATTGTTTAAACCACTCACATCTATGCTAAAGAAAGAGAAAACATTCTCTTGGACCAGCGAAGGAAGAGAAGGATTTGAAGAAATCAAAGCATCTATCTCTCATGCTCCTACTCTTGCAAATCCAATTTGATAAAATATTTTACAATGTATGCACTTGCAGGAGCTGAAACAATCTCAGCTATATTAACTCAAGTAAATGATGAAATATTGAGCAACCTATTGCTTTCTTTGGACAGAGCTTGCATGATTATGAAACAAGGTACACATTTCTTGAAAAGCAAGTTCTTTCAGTAGTCAGAGGACTAAATAATTTCAATTATATGCTTTCGAACAATAAAATACATGTTTTTGTTTCTCATCCAAGTGTGAAAGCATTCTTACTAAATAAGGAATTGAATGATAAAAGAATAAACTAGATAACAAAGTTCATGGAGTATGATGTCGATATTCAGGTTTCTAAGACAGTTCGAGGTAAGGGTTATATGAACATTTTAATTGTTGATATGGAAAAACAACAAAGTTATATAACTAATTGATTCAAAACATCATGCTGAAATTGTGGTATCAGCAATAAGGAAATTATGGTTCAACTATAAAAATCAGCAACCTAAGCCACTCACGAGATTCAGGAATCAAGATGGATGATTGATTTGGTAATTATCTACAACAGGGCACCTATCCAGAAGGTATAGACAAGAATAAACAAAGGTATTTCAGATTACAAGTTGTATCCTTATATCTTCATTGATGATGTGTTATTCAAATGAGAATTAAATGGGAATCTTGCTGCGGGGTTTGTGTGTTTGATGATGATAAAGTTCAGAAAATACTATCAAAATTCTATGAAGGACCTATAAGAGGTTCACTTCTCAGCACATTACCACGCCTTAAAAATTATGAAAGCTAATTACTAAGGGCCTAATAGCTATTCAAGGACGTTTGAATGGATAGAAAGGGGGTAAAAAAATGTACTTTCTTTGTCGGAAATAATGTTTAGCTTTCATTGCCCTTGCAGCCTATTCCAACTAATCACCCTTTTGCCGTGGGGGGTCTTGACTTTATTGGCATGATAAATCTACCAGTCATCACAAGGACACAAGTGGATTTAACTTTTACCAATTATTTTACACGATGGACTAAAGCAATATCCTTGGAACGATGGATGCAGGCTCAATACTATCCTTTTAGGAAGGAATAGTTTACAGATTCGGTGTTCCAGAAACTATCAATCAGGAAATTCTTTAGCATTCCTTGGTGCAAAGATCACAGATTGGGCTTTCAACCATGGAATATATCTAAGTTCTTCATCTATTATTACCCACAAGGTAATGGCTTAGCTAGAGTTACTAATAAGAAGCTGTTAAGAATCATAAATAACACTAAGGATAATCCAAGAGCTGGGAATCTGATGGTGATTCACTACTTTGGGAGGACAACAAAAGTACTCCTAAAAGATCAGTTGGCAATTCACCATACAAAATTGTGTCCGGAAAAGAAGCGGAGGAAGCCTATTTAGTTGAGTTACCTACATTAGATTTTCTGCATCAAATGGAGCTACTTGAGGAATGAACCATTACAGGTCATTATGAAGAGTTAATGGAATTACAAGAACTAAGAGATAAATCTCATTTGAATATGGAGGAAAAACAGAAAAAATGAAGAAGACTTTGACAGAAAAACAAATTCAGAGTCTTCAACGAACATATTGTGTTAAAGTTGGATGCTGAACGTGCAAAATCCAGGAAGACACTGAAAGTGTGATTACACTCTAGAGCGGCCTACATGTGTTTCAGCTTGCAAGGAACACAATGTTTTTCCTCTTTCAAGTTGGAATGGAGAGGAACTTCTCATTATGTGAATGGATGTTTCTCAAAAACACTGTTATTGAAAATCTTACAGTTGATGTTAGAGTAGGATTTCCCTTCAATAAGTGCAGTTGCCTGCACATTTGCATAGGTTTTTCAATTCAATAAGTGCATTCAGGCATGTTGTGACCGGTTTTACCATATCCTTTCCCAGCTTTAATTCATTTTGAAAGTTGGACCTTTCGAAAAAAAGAAAATTTTGGTTACATATTTGACTCCATGCCCAATGGACAAAAGCAGGCACTGCGTTAAGCGAGCAAGCAGCTTCCCCGCAGGATCGCAAGAAATGTTGACAATTTTGGCACTTGTTAAAAATGGCAACTCAAAAAACTTCGTCATTACGATTTAACACGTCTTGGGTGAAGTTATAACCGAAGCTAATGAATTTCTATGTTCATTTGTTACTGCTGAATCAGTCGCAAGATAAATGAAAATTTGACAGTTATGTGTGTTGTCACAAAAATAGAACAGATTCACATAGTCTGTTAATTTCATGCCTCTGTAGCCAAAAAAAAACAAAAGCCCGAAAGCCTAAAGGAAAATGTCGGTTGGTCTTGATTGAAGACGAAAAAATTACAAATTAGGTGAAGTGCTAAGTTTTAAAACAAAAAACATGAATACAGATATCAGGAAAATCAGGGTTCATTCCGAAATGTACAGTTCTCATCAATGTTCTTCCGTCATGATTAATACATTAATTATGTACTGAGTGGTTTAGCTCATTTACATCCATACAAAAAAAGTTAGATGAACAGGGAAATACAGAACTCATTTTTCAAAGGACATTCAAGTTTTTATTCAAAGGAGAGAGTTAAATTGTTTCCAACACAAGCCATGGGATGTAACTTAAAATTGAAAGTAAGCTACTGAAAAGAAAGGTACACATGCAGAAAGAGAAAAGAAAAGGAGTATGAGGAAAACCCATCATTGCCTTAGGGGTTTCTATCTTTGATTGAAGCCTTTCATCTCCATCGTTATGTTTCTCCTTCATATCCATGGTAGAAGCCATTGTACCTGAAAAGAAGAAAATTTAAACTGTCAGTTTACGGCTCAGGGGATCAATTCATATTCCTACATTATCCTACTTCATGCATATGAATCTTATGTAACAAGAGATGTATTCTATCGGGAAGAACAAAAATGCATGCAGTTTTATTCACTTAGAAGAAGAAAGGAAAAAAGAAAGAAGAAAACATGGACATAAGGAGGGCCCAAAAAATCCAAACTATTTTCTAAATTTTTCCTAAGTGTGCAGGTACAAGTTGCATCCAAATTAAAAAAAATAGCACAATTCATAATTGCATGCAAATAAAAGGAAGAATGTAACTTCAAAGTCCAATAAATGTTTTGGAAATGGAATAGAGAAGTGACAGGTAGAAGAGAGCAGAAATGAGCACAATTTTCAGGTTACAACAAAAAAAGTTAGGAACGAATTTGAAAGTGATTTTGACTAAAAGAAGAAGTCACAGTTTGAAAGGAATGAAGAAAGATTCTGGAAAAATTTTGATAGGGCTTCGCCATGAAAAATGAACATTTACAAACTTCCTTCATGTTGCTTTTAACATTACATGCTTTAAAAGAGTTCTTTGAAAGCAAATAAGTGATATAGAACACACAATTTTAAAGCATGCAGGATCAAGATTACACAACTATGAATGTCTCATTTTATGTTACCAATCCAACTTCAAACATGAAGTTCATATTCTATATTTTGAAATCATAAAATACAATTACTATGATGGAAATGGATGGAACGATAGAATTCTAGAAAAAAATGTCCAGGGCTTCCCCATGAAAAATCAAAATTTTTACATTGTTCAGAATGCCAGAAATGTTACATAAAGGAAGAAAATAAACCTCTATCTAAGGAGAAACAAGCTTAGAGATCAAATTGAATGAAGGATTACAGTTAGTTACAAAAGATTTTAAAATTCATTTATAGTTTCAGGACAGAATGAACTTTTACAACTTCCAGAATACCACATACAAAGATCCATGAATCAAAAGCTACTACAATTCCACAGGCCACTTGAAAGATTGTAGAGTTCATATGGCACACAGACCGGATAGTCATAAGTATATGCTGAAATGAGAAGAACACCAGTTCATAATAATAGAGGAGATTACTTGCAAGAAAGGAAAATGTTCAGGTTGAAGATTGGCTGGAAAGGAGAGAATTCTGGGATATTGAACAAAGGCTTCGCCATGTAAAGTTAAATAGATATTACAACTTTTCCAATATTATATCAAACTGAAATCAAAGAAATGCGAAAGGAAAGTAGTACAGAACAAAAGTATTTGAATCAAGGCTGCGGCCTGATAATGGAAATAAAAAAAGATCAAGAATTGCTTAAAATTACTGCAGGTATCAAAGAGTATAAGTGCAACTACAGGTTACAAATAGGCATTTCAAAAAGTGAACTGAGGACAGAGATGTAAAAGAACCCCATTTCGTTAGTGGTGTTTCAACACCATTCAACCTTACGAAGCCCAAGAATAACAGGTCAGTATAATATTGAAGACGATAACTATGGAAGAAAAGAAAACTCAACTCGCATGAACCCTTCTAAAGGAATGGACAACAAAACAAACCAAGTCTATATATTGTGGCAATTCGAGATCATCTAAAGTGTGATAGGTTACATTCAAGACATCCATTACAATCAATGATAAATAAGTGTTGGCAAAAACACATTCAATAAATAGGACAAGTCAGTTTGGAGTGTGACCTTACAGCAGCAATAGACATCTAAGAACAAGTCAAACTTGGATAGACTTATAAAAAAACCACCAATATTGCAAAGTGAAGTACGGCGGAAAAAACCAATTGCATTCAAGCAACCCTTTACCATGGGCGTTTTCATGTTCAAGTAATCTCAGTTGAAAAGGATTAAAACAAGTACTCTACATTTTTTCAAAGAAATAAGTTGATCTTGGAAAATGAATCTAAATAGAAAGATTCTCAAAAGAACACAAAAGTGAATGTCAGGAATTTCAGAACAATCAAGGGCCGACATGAACCCATATTTAAAGAATAGCTGAGGTTAAAGTGTACCAATTCGAAGCACAAAGAGAAGAGAAGTTATCAGTAAAAATAATGTTTTCCTCAAGCCACGATGAATTAAAGTCAGAGAATGAAAGAAGGTTAAAAGAGAAAGAAGTAAAAACTTACTGGTTAAATCGAAGTGGATAAAAAACCCTTGAAATATCGAGCTCAGAACTAAAAGGACAAAACCCAAAAATGAGTTTCAACTCAAAAATGCCCCGAGTGATTGAAGAATCACACGAAGAAATGCCAAAAGAAGTATGGTTATCATTTTTGAAGCCGAAGGTCACGATGCAAACCAAAATATCAGCAAAACTCTAAGGATCAAAAACCTTAACGACCTCATCAAACGGTGATGCAAAGCCAAATCTACAGAGCCTCACGAGATGGGTAAAGGGAAAAACCTAGAGACCAAGAAATATACGGTGCTCAAGCCTTTCGACCAAAAGATCTCACAAAGCAAAATCAGATTCTCATGGACTTCGCCACAAAGACCAAACAGAAGGGGCCACGCTTCAAGCTTAGAAACAGTGGCAGCAGCCACTATAGAATAAGACAAAAAATGAGATTTGATCTCCCACTACCATGTCAATTGTTCGATTGAAGTGACAGGGACTATAAATTGAGCAAGGCGAGCTTGAGAAACAAACCATGGCTGGCCATACTAAGCTGAGCTTCAAAAAACACCTCACAATGGTGACATTATTATAGAAAACTCGCTCAGAAGAAGTATAGAATGCGGAGATTTTTTTTTGCAATGAGCAGAGTTTAGAATAACAACAATGGAACCTTCCCATAAATGCTCAGCAATGCTTCATGGAACAGTTAATGGCATCGAAGAATCCGAAAAATTTCCAAGGCTTCGTCGCCACAACCAAAAACCAAATGAAATGTGCTTGTGGGTCGAGTTTCCTGTCCACCCGAACCAGGAGTGGAATACTCTAACAACCATGAGCAAGGATCAACGATCACCAAACACACATCAAGGGACAAAAAGATCAACATCCT
>CM034155.1:607487462-607810153 GCA_019776745.2 Taxus chinensis | reverse complement strand
AGGAAGGATGGTACCAACATTGCCTTCCAAGTATTCAGACTCTGTGTTGCAGCCATGGAAGAAAGTTACAATTATTACTTCCACTTAGCTCTGAAACTTCTTGGCAGTCGTTTAGGATTTTAGACTGATTAAGAAATTACGATTGTTCCATGTCTCTTAAAAGACATTTTTTGATACTGGGAATGGGCATGTCAGAAGGTAAATGGGAATTTGGATGGTGGCTTTGAGAAATAGTGTATGAATTTCATGTAAGCAACTAAAATTGGGCATTACGTTTTGTATATATTGTAAAAAATTTATTCTGTGGTTTACCTATCACATCAGAACTAATGAAAAGGACAAAATGATATGAGCTCTGTAAATGGATGTAGCTGCCTCTTGACCATATTAAGCACTTGCAATTCGTAAAAATTATCTATACATCTTGTATGAGGCATGAGCTAATGCCCATTACAATCATTATGCCTCTTTATCAAGGAAATTTGAGTTTCATAGTAATTCCCAAGTATGTTTTAGTTTCCACTAATTCTCAATAATACAGGTTGCGGAGGGTGCCAAAACAACAGGTGCTTCACGTCAAGGCATTCTATCAAATAGTTCACGTGCATTTTCAACAAATTCACATTGTGCATATCCTACAATCATAGCATTCCATGAGCCCACATTTCTTTGAGGCATTTTATCAAACAGTTCACGTGCCTTGTCTATGCTTCCACATTTGATGGATGTCCATACCCTGTTCCAAAGCTCCCATTTTGGCATAGGTAGGGAGGATGCTTACAAAGGTTGTGGAATTTGGCTTTACATCTGCCAATTGCAATTGCATGAATGTTTCTAAGTAATTATAACACATTTTCAACAAATCCATTTTGGGCATATCTTGCAATCATTACTGTCCACGATACCACATTATTTTGAGGCATTCTATCGAATAGTTCACGGGCCTTGTCTACGGTTCCACATTTTGCATACATGTCTACCAGGACATTTGCAACCACATCTGAAAAAATTCCTCTATCCTTTATGCTTTGATGGATGTCCATGAGAAACTGTCTCATTCTTTCACCTGGTCAAACTCTTTACGAGCATTTAAATATGTTTTTTATGGAAAGCTGTGTGTAGCAAATGCCATTTAATCACCTGCGAGCAATGAAAGAGTGGACTGTCTTTCCTTGTGAAACCATGCTCGTGAAAATACAGGCCTGCAATAATTGAAGATATGTAATCTTCAGAGGGGTTGTGTGTAATAAGCTTGATGTAAATATTAAAAGCCCTTTGTTTAGACAGCTTGTAGATCCACTCGCAGAAAAGCAGCCGCACCAAGTACATGAAATTGGATTCAACATAGAAATCCCATGTCAGGTTGAAGATACCATTGATAGACAGATTTGATGTCATCGGAGCGCTGGAATTTTCTGTAATTGGATGGATAAAAATGGAGCCTCAACCAGTGGTGCCCAGAGGAGACGGGAAAGAAGTATGCGGCCGAGGATGTGAATACGCGGGTGGTCACATAGGGAATGGTGCCGCAGTTCATCAGGATCAACACCACGGAGATGAAAGATGAGATGTGTTGCTCTGGGCTGATGCCGTCGCCCATCTGAAACTCAGAAGAGCCAAAAATAATGCAAAAGTGGGCCAAACTGATCTTGGCGAGGGTGGAACCGGAGCCCTCATTTGGAGAAGTTGACACAGAAAGGACGCTAAAGTAGCAGAGACTGATAGTTGTTTTCACTCGGCCATCGCGTCCATCCAGATCCACTACGTAGTCCAGTTGTTATTCAGTGTACATCCCGGAGACTAAACTATTCTGCGTCGGAATAGGGAAACAGGACGTGGCTAGAGATACAGCCAAAAGCAGCCGCAAAGATCACCAAACAAAAACACGTAGCACTCACCTACAGGCAGGTCAAGCAGGAGGCAACGATGACAGCACATGAAGCTGCAAAGCGTCGTCGTGCAGGATCAAGTGCACATTAGCCACGCCTTCAGCGTAACTAAAACAAACAACGTATTATGCTAAAGTTATTTTCTGGTTCTAGTTATTTGTGTGGATACCCATTATTGATTCATATGAGGCTCTTGTTGGCTCTTGTTCTTGTCTTTGTTTGACATAAAACTAATCCCATTTATTTTTATTATGTTGTTTCCAAATTATTTTTTTGTTGACTAATTTTGTTTTATCTTCGTTTATATTTTTTCTTGACATTGATTAATCTTGTTTCATCCACGTTTATATTCTTTCCTGACATTGGTTTTCTCTTTGCCCAATTTTAATGTTGTTCTAAGCTGAATACTATAAAGTTAGGAATTATATATTATGGTCACCTTTTTATGAACTTTTAGACCTTATTCCAAGGCCCCATGGTTTTTGCACCTTTTTCAAATTTTTCTTTCTTTTGTCTATTGACTTATGTATCAACGAAGTCCTTATTTAAACTGATAGAATCCATATAAATTTATGTAAATTCATTAAGGAAAATCACATAAATAATCATTTATTGTTTTAAAAGAAATGAATCCATCCATCTCAAGAACATTCCTATTCCAAAAATATATTTCAATAATTTAAAGAATATAATAGTTAAATGCTGGGAAAATCGCACTACACCAAACTTCTAGGTGAATACCATTATACTTTTTGTGTTATTTCTAAACTATTCAAAATTATGCTAAGAGCCTAATGAATCAAACACTGCATTGTTTTCCAAAACAATATTTCAAGAATTTAGAGAATATAATAAATAAAGGTTGGGGTATTTGTATTACATTGAATTACTCAAAGAACCCCATTGTACTTTGGCGTGTTTGTTCCTAAACTAATAAATCATAAAGATGTAATAAGTGTTGAGGGGTAGGACATCCCCTAGCCTGTAAATTTTATCGTTTTGTATGGACTTACAAGTTTATTCTAGGATTCAAAGTAATTGAAATATATCTCCACCAATTTATTTATAATTATGAAAAAAGGGTGTGTGGTTTTGTAAACATTTCAATTATTCAAAATTCCTAAAACTCCAAGTATATACATTTTAAAAATTGAAAGTAGTTTTAGTTAACTATACCTATTAAAATATGGTTGTGATTTGATTTAGTTAATGTAGTATGTTATTGTTAGTGTAAAACTACTTTCTATTTCCACACTATGGTGAATGTGGAAATTATTGTAATTTCAATATTGTGAGAAAAAAATGATCCATAAATACTCTGATGAAGTTCCCAAATGTGGGTTCAAACACCTTATTCATCAAACGCTGGAACGTTGCCAGAGCATTACACAACCCAAAAGGCATAACTCTATAAGAAAACGTTCCCCAAGGAGTGGTGAACGTGGTCTTCAGCTGATCTTTCTCTGTTATACGAACTTGGTTGTATCCGCTATATCCATCAGGAAAACTATAGTACTCCTGGCCAGCTACTTTGTCCAAGATCTGATCTGAGAATGGAAGAGGGTAATGATCCTTCTTTGTTGCCTTGTTGAGATTCCTATAATCAACACAAATGCATAGTTTCCCAGTATTTTTTATTGAGATCACAATGGGAGAAACCCATTCTGAATTCTCCATAGCAAATATGAATCTTGCATCAAGTAACTTATCTATTTCTTCTTTTACGGTCTTGGAAAAATTAGGATTCATTCTATATGGCATTTGATTTATGGGATTAGCACCATCTACCAGCTCAATAGAATGTTCTAACCAACTTACTTGATGGAGTTCCTTGTAATAAAAATTGAATAGGTGTATGTACCTTCGAAAGAGCTGGAGGTAGGATTCCTTCTCACTCTCCATCACAGCATCACCAATCTTTATTTGTTGGAGATGATCATCAATTTTTTCTTCAGATAATTTTATGGGTTCATGAGTCGGTGTGACTGGAAGGATATCCATGACCGAAACATCAACCTCACTTTCTTAATCTTCTGTGTCCACTTCACTAGTACTAGAGTAATCAGAAGATGTCCAATCATCAATTTCATCACTTAAATCCATAGGTTCTGTCTTATGATGCCGAGGGATCATGTTTATCTTCACCCTCTCTCTACCACGTCTAAGTGTCATGAAGCCTTCATTCTAGTAGTTTCTTGCATGAATTCTCCTTAGCCATGGTCTTCCAAACAACATTGGGTATGCAACAGTACCATTTTTCATCACCTGAAAGTCTGCCACACATACAACACCCATAACAGATATTTCCACATTTGAAACAACACCTTCTGGTTTAGTTTTTCCCTTATTTAATGACCTTAACATAAGTGTTGAGGAGCGATCAATTTTTAAACCCAACATATTCATTACAGACTCGGTCATTACATTAACTGTAGCACCTCCATCAACTAAGACATCATGAATTGAAATACCATTACATAATACCTCAGCTTGTGGACCGTAGGGATCCGCCTCTACCTCTAAAACAGGGACCTCAACCTCCTTCCTTCATCGAGCATTGAGTCCACTTCGCAGCTCCCGCCTCTTCTCAGAAGACATAGCCAAGAGTTTACCATATGTAATATTTGCAGGCCTTTTGGATAGATCTTCTAAGATGGAGTATGGTCCTTGTTCCTGTGAAATCAGAAAATCCTGCACACCCAACTTTCTTCTCCTATGTTTCTTACTAGTTTCTCCTTTCATCTTCTTAGGATCATTTCCATCTTGGTTATCTTTTTCTTTCTTTTTTTTTGTTACAAACACATCTACTTCATTATTTATGCTCTTATCTACTACATCAAAAGGATTCACAGGTACTTTTCCTTTATCATTATCTCTTGTACCAGATGTAGAAGCTCTATCTAGAAAATTATACTTATAATGACCCTTTTTATGACAACCATAACATACAACTTCAGAAATATTTCTTTTTGGACCTCTATCTCCTCCCTGATAACTAAATTATTTTCCTTGAAGAATATTATCATTAACTGACCCATATTCCTGAGTAGATCTTCATACTCAGTAGATGTACTAGGAGAAATATTTGTGCTCACCAAAAGTGGTTGTGGATTCTAGACCAAAGGTGTTGGTGTAGGCTCTACCTTAGCAACAATTTCTTTGGGCTCTTCTTCCATGCTTTCTTCTTTCCTTTTTGCAATCTCCTTTGCTTGTTCAAGGGTCGCTGGATGGTCATACTTCACTCGTTGTCTTATCTCTAGCTTCATCCTAAGAATGAAGTGCTTACAAAGGAGATTATCCATGCCATTCATCAACCCATCTGCTAATCCTTCCTTCCAGATATGGGTATCGAGCTTCCTCCTTAGCTCTAAAACATGAGCATGATAATCCCTTATCTTCTCCTTCTCTCCTTGGGATAGCTTTGTGATATCGATCATGAGATCTGCATATTTCTGTTGTTTACCAAATTCTTCAAGAAAATTTTCAGTTAATAAATCCCATGAGTTTTTCACATTATCACCTAGTGTTTCAAACCACCTAAAGGCTGAACCATCCAAAAAGGTAGGAAAAAATTCAGTCTATTTTTACCTTCTTATAAGACCATTACAAATACAAGATCTTTTAAACTTTTGAATGAAAGAGGAAGCATCTTCATTAGATTAGGCTGAAAAAATAGGAATCTTCCCCATTTTCAAAAGTAACCACAGTGAAATACCAACCCACAAGTACAATCAACAAGACTTATGTGCACAAATAATTGGAATCACTATAATAGAAAGTGACTTTACACCTTTCTACAGTCAAATAGAAATGACCACGGTAAACTATGGTAAAAATTGACTTACTGTGGTAAAAAATGACTTTACTGTGGTAAATACTATTCACGATAAAAAGTGAAGTTACTGCAGTAAATATCATTCATGGTAAAAAGTGACTTTACTACGGTAAATACTATTCATGGTAAAAAGTGACTTTACCATGGTAACTACTATGCACAGTAAAAGCAAGGTTACCCTCCAAATGATTTCTGACTAAGTGGGAATATCTCTCTACAAAATCTACCAACGAGGAATGATCCCAGCAACGGAACTAAAATGTTATCACCAATACGGCACTATGATAATTCTTCACTAGGAATTCCTCGTGCTATGATTATTTAGTAATGCACAACTTTTATTTTGGTGGATGTAATCTAAAAACACAACAACAAACATAACACAAGAATACCATAGACTATGATAAGAAGGAATGATGATAAATCTGAAATATAAGTGTAAATTATAATATCAACATGAAATTGTTACAATCTCACCCATGAGGTACTTCAAGTGTTACTAACTTCACTTGCCTTCCAACAATAACTATGGGAGAAACTTCACAATTACACCTCTTAATGGCTTCTTTAACACACCTTCAAAATGATGGCTTCCTTTACACACTTACTTATACAATATTTCTCACTACTTCCTTCTATGCTAAATGAGGGGGGTGGTCTATCTATTTATAGAACTTCTAGGCTTATCCATCTTATCTCTAAGATAGGATAAGAAATATACTATGACGAATCATATTCCATACCTTAACTCTTATCTGTACATGTAAGTTTATCTTTTAAGATAAGATAAACCTTATCATTTCACATGGGTTCCACATTTTTAGACTTTTTACAAATAAAATACACAAAATATTTATGACCTCACTCCTTGTCCTTATTACCAATATATTATTTCTAATTCCTAATCATGTAGCCCCTACTTATCTACTTAACCTAACTTTGACATTTTAACATTACCAAATCACTTACAACAAATATTTATTTTTTACCACAACATTCCTATTGTACTTTTGACTATTACCATACTATACATTATTGGTGGCGTCGTACTGGCAGCGTCGTTATCTTCTATCGGACGCTACTACTAATTATACTTAACAACATCCTATTCCTAATACATACATTAATGAAATAGAAATTATGGAGGAAAATTTTAGTGTTAATAGATCCCCACATGGGAATCCCTAACAACAAGCAAACACACACAAATAATTACAACTTGCCATGGTGACCTTGTTGAATTCATATAGAATTCCAATGTGGTTGGTCTCCAATCCCCCAATGTTTTTTGTGATATTTTAACCTGCAAAAGACAAATACCTCCTTCGGCCTCATGGCCATATCAGAACATCTAAATGATTATAAATATAATCCCAAAATCATATATATATATATATATATGAATCACAACAACATCAAGGCAACTAACAATATCATTTGCAATTTTATCAACAACTATATGATCATCAAATTAATTCCACTTTCTAGGTGTACTTGTAATATCTAATATCACATGTTCGAATAACATCCATAAATATAACCATGTGTCGAACAACATATGATTATCAATATATAAAAGTTTCTAATAATCATCATGCACCATATATGAATCAAAGTTAACAAGAATCCATGATCCAACATCTAACATCATACTAAATCAAAACTATAACAATGTTTATAATATAGTCAGTAGTATCAGGATCAATAACTAAAGTTGTCAAAGGGAAGTGGGCACTACATCTTCAAATCCTACTTTCAATATTATGGGATTCGTCGACAAATTCCTCCTCGACACACATCGCAACAGAATGGTGTCATTGAGAGAAGAAATCATACTATCATGAAAATGGTGCGATGCATGATCGATGATTCCAGAATAGAAAGGACATTCTGGGAAGAAGCAATAAAGATAAAAATGTATTTGTTGAATAGAGTGCCCATATTTTCTCTTGACAGAGTAATGCCAAAAGAAGCATGGTAAAAAGTGAAGCCATCTATTACACACCTCAGAGTATTCAGGTGCAAAGAAAGTATGCATATAACCAAGCAGAACAAAAAGAAATTGGTTATGAAATCATAAAAACTAATCTTCATTGGGTATTGTTGTCCACTCAAAATTCCCTACTCTTAAAGAAAGTGAATTTTCAAAATTTTGAGTTTTAGTGTCTTCTCGGTTGTGCTGAAATTGTTGAAGGTCATGAGATTGAGAAAATCCATAGTTTTGGGTCATTTTGTATGTATTTCGGGCCTGTCAGACAATTTTGTCCCAACTGTCCCAAGTTCAAAAGTGCGTTCTGTTCCCCGATCGGCCGAAATCCCCGAAGTTGTTCCATTTTCGGGCCCGTCGGAACTTTTCGTCCCAAATGTCCCAAAGTAAATCGGGCAAGTTGTTCCAATTTCGGCCGAAACACCCGAACCGCGTACTTCGCGCGTTTTCGTCCGGAATGTCCCAAACTTCTCCAGACCTATTGTAACATTTTCGCCCGAACCGCCCGAGTCGCGTACTTCAGAGCTTTTTGTCCCAAGTCAAAAGTGCAAGTTGTTCCATTTTTGGCCGAAACACCCGAACCGCGTACTTCGCGCACTCATGTCCCGCGTGTCCCAAAAGACATTTGTGCGTCTTTTCCCCACCTCGCCTGAATCGGCCGAGCCGCGTGTTTCGCGCATTCGCGTCTCACATGTCCCAAGCGAACCAAGTGCCATTCATACTTAGTTTTTCCCGCTCTACCCGAATATGTTGCTTGTCAAATTGGTAGATATGAATTTAATGCACATTGATTTCCTTTCTCTCTCCAAAACGGCTATATAACGGGCAGACCCCCTTTTGCATTTTTCACACTGCTTCCTTGCTATCTTTTTCCCGAACCCCCGCAATCTAATTTCCTGCGCACATACCCGTTCCCTACTGCAATTCCTTCCCAAGTCTATATTGCAATTCTCTCTCTCTGATAATACCAATATGAAGATCAAATTCCAAGGACAGGAACAAATTTCGTCACTAGAGTCTGCCGTTCCCAATATTGGGGACAGTGAAGCTCGACATCTCGACTTCGGTGATTTTTGGGTGAGGATGGCAGACGCAAACCCTACACCAATGGCACAAATGATTCATGATAGCGGTTTGGATTTCGCCGGAGGTTTCCCAATCTCAGTACAGTGTGCTGATACCGTGCTTTCATGCGGAGCTCACTTCGACCCCGCTTCGAGCGAATTGACCAATATACACGGGGAACTCATCGCCAAACTGGATGCTGCCGCCATTAGCACTGCTCTGAGGATTCCAGAGATGGATAATGCTATAGTCGTTTCCCGGGATCAAGCACATGCCCTGTTCAATCAAGACAGCGACAAATACAAGGCACGCGTGGCGAAGTCCTGGCTTAAAAACCCTAGGAAGGGAGCGTCTCGTCTGTCCAAAACCCTTTTCCGGGAAGATTTTAATGAAGAATTGTCTGACTTTATAATTATGCTGGCTCGGGTTATGGGTTTTCCCTCTACCAACGAATTCCACTTCTGGATGTGCCCGCTCATCAGCATGGTGTGCGAGGGAACACAGAATATCAGCTGGGCGGAGATCATTAGCATGAATTTGGCAGAGCAGCTGTCCAACGTGCAGCAAACGAAGAAATTCTATATGACTTCGTACCTGATGTACACTCTAGCAGCATCAAGGCAGTGGTTCGGTTTTTCTTATATAGATGCACACAAAGACGATCCAGTATATGCCTACTGCCCGTAGTTCACCTTGGAGACCAGCAATCGTAATTTCAGAAGGGTCAATGATGCTTTTACCATGTACGTGGTCAGATTGCTCGAAGGTGACACTGCCATCTTCAAGATGAAACTTCTGGTGTACTCCTTTCCTTGCAAGAAATCAAATCTCAATTCAGAGCTTTTGTCAAAGATAATCTGTTCAAGGAAAGTTCCATCTCCAAGGATAAAATGAAGGAGATTTGCTCTCTTCAATCTGCCATTGAAGAAGAAAATAAAGATTATCATACTCATGTCGAGTTTGATAAAGAGATGGAAAAGTGTCTGGGATTTTGGACTCAGTCTACGACTAACACGTCAGTCCCTCGTGGCAAAGATATAGCTGAGGCGTTAAATAAATTCAGGCAGCGGATTCTGAAGTCAGTGGGTCCCTCTCAGTGACTGGCCACCTGTCTTCTTCCCCATTCTTTTCTCTTCTTCCCTTTTTTTTCCGTTTTCCTTGTAATAAGTTGAGGTACTGCGATTGGCGGTCCTTAACTATTCTTTAGTTAAAAGAAACGGTTACGAAGAGTAACTGATTTGTAAGTTATATAATGACATTTCTACGCGATTCGAAGGAGGAAGAACTTGGCTTATTTTCTGAAAAGTGTAAATAGATTATAAAGAAATCAATACAGAAGGACTTTTCCATTCTTTGTCTATCTGATCTCTGTTATTCCTAAGCTTTCATTTATTTTCTTTGTGAAGATCATTTGTCTCAAGTTCGTTAGTCTTACCGATTGCATACTCTTCAACTTTGCAAGCACGGTGATCTTGTATAACCAAGAAGGAACTTTGTTTCCTTGATTAATGAATCTGTGTTATGTTAAGAAACTTTGTGTTCTAAGCAGATGTTATTTACAGAACTTTGTGTCTTTAAATTCCATCTTATTTATTCGATACAAATGATCTTGTTTCAATTCACTGTGACTTTCGCATACATAAAGAATTACTCTGATATCTATAATTCTGCATGTTGCCTTTCTGCTCTTTCCCGTACTCTCATTTCCTCAGTCCTTTTGTAATTGATGATCTTCATAGAAAACACTTTCGTGATATCCAAGTTTAACCAACAAATCATGTCTTGTACATTTGTAAATAAGTTCGTTTCTGAATAAGGGAACCTCTCCCATTAAAGAGGAGGAACTTCTTGTCCCCTGACTGTTGCTCTTCGTAAAGTCCTATCTGACGACCAACAGTTTTTGGCGACTCCGCTGGGGAAAATCATATTCTAGTTCTGTAATTTTTTGATCATCTTTTGATCTGGCGAATCCACGTTTTACTTGAGGGAGAAGGACCCTTGGTATTGAAGATTCTCAGTTCCAGATTTTGGAGCAGCAGGGTTTTCCTTTTCCTTCAACAAGAAATAGAAGAACTCGTTCGACAAGCACTCCACCTGCTCAAAATAGAATTCCTACGGGCGGTGCTCCTTTAGAGCCAGCTAGCCCTAATCTTCGAGCTTTGATTCTTGCTGGTGTTGCAGTTCCTCTCCAAGCCGTTTTTCCAAGAATGGCGGTACCATTGCCCTGGGGTCATCCTGTCGGGCCCCTTGCTCTTCCCCAGCCTTTGCATGAGTTACCCAGAGGTAACCGGAAGAACTTCCCCAAATTCAAAGGTGATGGCAAACTGCATCCTGATGAACACATCGCAGCCTTCATTGTTGCATGTGGAGTTTTGGGAGTCGAACATGAAGACGTCTCCGTAAGGCTGTTCGTTGAGACGTTACAAGATAATGATGCTGATTGGTTCTACCACCTTCCGGCTGGCGCTATCACCGACTGGGACACAATGAGAACTCATTTTGAAAACTGTTTCAAACCAGCAGAAGATGTGCATGCCTTGCTTGCCCAAATTTCTCAGATAAAGAAAGATTCACAAGAACCCATGAGAGAATTTGTGGCCCGATTCAACAAATTGATCCACAAAATTCCTGTAAATACTCGACCTGTTGATCAAATCCGAAAATGTTTCTTCTTAAATGCCCAATCGTCTGAAGTCAGTTATGCGCTGAGAAGGGCTAATCTCGCAACATTGGTGGAGGATCAAACTCTTGCTGTTAGTGTCGAGGATGATCTGATCATGTCAGGGAAGTTGAGGAGAGACCCTTCCAAATCTAAGTCTGTTGCTTCCTCCTCCTCCACTCCTGGACCTAATACTGATCCGTTAGTCCAAAAGCTTACGAATGATCTCATTGCTATAAAGAAACAATTGGCTCAGCATGCCCCTTATGCAGATGTTCCAAGGAGGAATTTTCAGCCCAGAAATTGTTTGCCTTCTTCTCAAACAAGACTAGCACTTGAAGGACCTCCTGTTAAAGTTCCTATGAATGCAACCTGTGAGGTTGAAGAGCCAGATGATGATGAGGATAATGAAGCTTGCGAGGAGTTTGTGGAGGAATTTGATGATGAGGCAGAGGAACTTGAGGGATCTCGGGTTAATTTCTTCACCACTGAGGGCATTGATGATGGAGATGATTATGATGAAGTGGTAGCAGACATGAATAGTGAATCATTTGTTGTCATGACTCAAGAGTAGACAAATCAGAGGGAGAAAGTGACGTAGCCCATAAAGAAATCTAAGGAGCATTCGACAACTATTCCTCGTAATTACAAAAAGAGGATCTCCTATCCCTACTTCATCTACGCCAAAGGTGAGTCCTGTCAATCCTACTAGCAAAGTTCCTTCTTTTTCTCCTAAAGTTTATAAGCCTAGAATTTCAAATGATGAGGGCCCATCCACTTCTGGGTCTTTTGATATTATTGATCATCTGAAAAAGACTAAGGTTCAAATCTTATAGGCTGAGTATTATCAAACTCATCCCAAAGATTTTGCCAAAATGGTTCAATTTGTTAATTCCCACTCCAAAACCACCTCTAAAGGCCTTTTACCTACTCCTTCTTCTGCACCACAGCCTAGTCTGGTAGCCGTTGTCACCTCGCCTGGTGACAAAATTAAACCATTTTATGTAACACTTCTTATAGCTGGTCATAGGCTCAGTAATTGTGTCATTGACTCAGGAGCCTTAGATAACGTGATGCCTGCTAAAGTAGCTCATGCTTTAGGCCTGACCCTCACATGCACTTATGGATCTTGTTACTCCATGGAGAGTAAAGAAGTGCCCTTGGTCAGAAGAATTAAAGATGCACAAGTGGCTTTTGCTTGCCATTGCTTGAAAAGAAAGTGTTGGCTACCATCTTAGTAGCAGATATCCCTCCTTCATACGGGATGTTGCTAAGTAGGAACTTCTACAAAGATGTGGGTGGGGAAATCCAAATGGATTGGTCGCATGCACTCATACCTGTTAATGGACAAATGAAGAAATTGATGCCTGAGAAGCAATCTGAGTATATTGTGCAAAAAACGGATGATCCTAAACCACAAATACTCTATGAGGATATGGGTCATGGCAACTACATGATTATGTCCCCTGATGAAGTTCGACTCCCCAGCAGTGTCTCCTAAAGATCCTAATGGTGTTTGGATTTTAGAGTTTGATTGAAGTTGTTCCTCAGCTGAATCTGGAGCTGGTGTCCTGCTAGTGTCACCTGAAGGATGCCTACATCCTTTTTCATTTAATTTGCAGTTTGAAAATACTAATAATATAGCAGAGTATGAGGCTCTCATTCTTGGACTGCAAGTGGCCAAAGAACAAGGTGTAAAGAATCTTCTGGCTCGTGGTGATGCAGAACTGATTGTAAAGCAAGTTAGAAACCTTTTTCAAGTAAAAAATGGGAGGTTGAAACATTACTGGAATCAGGTTTGGGATTCCATTAAATTTCTTGATGTTTTCTCCGTTGAGGCAATACCTAGGGAGAAGAATAGCAGGGTTGATTCACTAGAAGTCTTAGGGTCACTACTGATTCCTCATCCTGACTTCTCTCAGGATAAGTTCACTATTGAGATGGTCCATCGGCCTAGTGTACCTGACAATACCAATAACTGGCAAGTTTTCAATGATGATCAACATTTGCTTTCCTTCCTGGAACTCAAGGGTAATTTCAAACAACTGTATTTTGAGGGAAGTGACAACTTACCTCGTGAGAGTGTGCCCTTTGACCAAGTAGTCAGCCAAGGGGAAAAAATAGATCAAGATGGATGCCTCAATCTCAAAGGAAACAAGATTCCTAAAGGTTTGGTGAGTTTGGAGGAACTATTTGATAAACATGACAGGTATGTGAAATCTAGAGCTTCCACTGGGCCTCAACAATCAGCTGAGTATGATAAGATTGATATTGGGAGTTCTACTGACCCTAAGCTCGTGAACATTGGAAAATGTTGCACAGCAGATGAGAGGAAGAAAACAATTACTCTTTTAAAGAGGTATAAGGATGTTCTCGCTTACTATTATGAATATTTGAAAGCTTTCAAACCAAAAGATATGCAGCACTCTATTCCTCTTAAGCCTGGAACTAAGCCTTTCAAGCAGAAATAGAGGCAATACAACCCCAAAATAGCTGACACCATCTTTCAGGAAATACAGAAGTTGTTGAAAGCTAAAATCATTTTTCCCATTCACCATTCAACATGGATTGCAAATATTGTGCCTGTTAGGAAGAAAAATGGTGAGATCCGCATCTGTGTTGATTTCAGGAATCTGAATCAGGGTTCTCTGAAAGATAATTATCCTTTGCCTATGATGGATCAAGTATTGCAAGCAGTAACAGGATCTGAAATGTTATCTATGCTTGATGGATTCTCAGGATATAATCAGGTAGAGGTTGATACTGTAGATCAACATAAAACAGCTTTCACTACTCCTTGGGGTACCTTTGCCTACAAGAGAATGCCTTTTGGGCTTATTAATGCTGGTGCCACTTTCCAAAGAGCTATGGATCTGGCTTTTGGAAGTTTGAAAGGGAAGTGTATTGTCATATATCTTGATGACCTGACAGTATTTTCCAAGACAAGAGCGGATCATTTTGATCACCTAGAGACAGTTCTGCTAAGATGCAGAGAGCATGGAATTTCTTTGAATCCTAAAAAATCTGTCTTTTGTGTTACAGAGGGAAAACTATTAGGGCACATTGTCTCCAAGGATGGTATTAAGATTGATCCTGAATGAGTACAAGCTATCCAACAAATTCCTCTCCCAACCAGTAAAAAGGGCGTGCACTCCTTCTTCGGTAAGATCAATTTTTTGAGAAGATTCATCCCTGATTTTGTAGAGTTAACTTTGAATATTTATCAGATGATGAAAGGGAAGAAAACATTTGGTTGGTCTTCTGAAGGAAAGGAATCCTTTGAGGGTATCAAGAGAGCTATTGCTAAAACTCCAGTTTTGGCATGTCCTGATTTTAGTAAAGATTTCATCATCTATTGCTATGCTACAGATAATACCCTGGCTGCTGTCTTAACTCAAGAAGACTCTAATGAGCATGAACTCCCAATTGCGTTCATGAGCTATATTCTGAAGGATCATGAGTTAAAATACACCATGATGGAGAAGCATGCTTTTGCGGTGGTTAAAGCTGTCAAGCAGTTTCGCTTTTACATCCTCAACTCTCATTCCATGGTGTTGGTTCCAGATACAACTGTTAATTCAATCCTCACATAGCAAGAATTTGGATCCAAGAGAGGGAACTGGGTTGCTAAGGTCCAAGAGTATGACATTGACATCAAGCCGACCAAGCTGGTTCGTGGAAAAGGTCTTTGTGAGCTCATTGCTGAAGGAGCTAAGCATGAATTACTGGAGAAAGTTGATCTTCCTACCGTTTTGTTCCTTAGTTCAGTTGACGAATGGTATGCTGACATCGCCCATTTTCTCACTTATGGGGAATGCCCCTCTCATTTAACTTCCAAAGAAAATAGGACTGTTAAATTGAGGTCAGTGCAATATGTATTGTGGGAAAATGCCTTGTTCAAGCGCGGGTTAGATGGGAGATTTTTGAAGTGTGTGGACAAGGAACAGCAGAGAAAGTTTCTCTCAGCTTTTCACGATCAGGCATGTGGAGGGCACTATTCATCAACGGTTACAACTCATAAGATACTCCGTGGAGGATACTACTGGCCTTCCTTGTTCAGAGATGCATCCAAGTGGGTGGATAAATGTGAGGCTTGTCAGACCTTTGTGGGAAGACCTAAATTGGCTTCTTTGCCTCTCAAGCCAGTTGTGATTGAGGAACCATTTCAACAGTGGGGTTTGGACTTCATTGGTACACTTAATCCTGCTTCTAGTGCTGGTCACACTCATGTACTAACTGCCACGGACTACTTCACCAAATGGGTGGAAGCTATTCCAGTTAAGAGCACTACTTCTGAAGTGGTATGCAGCTTCATCAAAGAGAACATCTTGGTAAGGTATGGTGTACCTAACAAGATTGTAACAGATAATGCCTCGAATTTCTCTTCAACTGAGATAATGGATTTCTGCTATGGGTATGGCATTTCTTTGGCCCACTCTTCAGATTACTACCCTCAGGGAAATGGGCAAGCAGAATCCACTAACAAAAATCTGGTGACTATTATAAGGAAGTTAGTAAATGAGTCTCAACGAAACTGGCACAAGAAGCTCTACGATGCTCTTTGGGCAGACAAGATTACACCAAAGAGAGCTATTGGAATGTCTCCTTTTCAAGTGGTATATGGAGTAGAAGCTCAATTGCCAGTAACAGTGGAACTGCCAGCCTTGCACCTAATGAAGGCCATTGAAGATACTAGTTTCAGAGATGCTTTGGACAAAAGAATTATGTACCTTCATAAACTAAATGAGGATAGATTGGAGGTTGCTGATCGGATATCTGTTCACTAGCAGAAGGTAAAGGCCCTGTTTGATAAGAAAGCTAGGTTCAGAGATTTCTAAGTTGGAGACACTGTGCTGTTATGGGATAAAAGGCATGAACCTCGTGGCAGCCATGGCAAGTTTGATTCCCTTTGGTTCGGACCTTTCAAGATCAGACACTTTGCTGGTGAGAATTCCTTTTATCTTGATTACATGGATGGTTCTTCTCTCCCACTTCCTTATAGTGGGCAGTATCTCAAGTTGTTCAAGTCATAGGTGATTAGGGAGTCCCTTGTATATTCTGTACAACGTTTTTGCTTTTCCTTCTTTTTGTTTTGGTGTGTTGTCCTCTGTATTGGTCTGCTTTTTTGACTCCGTTGCCCAATGGATAAGGTACTGGTCTACTTCCCCCTGAGTTTGTCTGAGTTCTTGCCTTGTCTCATTCTTTGAATTTATGCCAAGTCATCCCCAGAAGGAGCCGGCTGTTGTCCACTCAAAATTCCCTACTCTTAAAGAAAGTGAATTTTCAAAATTTTGAGTTTTAGTGTCTTCTCGGTTGTGCTGAAATTGTTGAAGGTCGTGAGATTGAGAAAATCCATAGTTTTGGGTCATTTTGTATGTATTTCGGGCCTGTCAGAAAATTTTGTCCCAACTATCCCAAGTTCAAAAGTGCGTTCTGTTCCCCGATCGGCCGAAATCCCCGAAGTTGTTCCATTTTCGGGCCCGTCGGAACTTTTCGTCCCAAATGTCCCAAAGTAAATCGGGCAAGTTGTTCCAATTTCGGCCGAAACACCCGAACCGCGTACTTCGCGCGTTTTCGTCCGGAATGTCCCAAACTTCTCCAGACCTATTGTAACATTTTCACCCAAACCGCCCGAGTCACGTACTTCAGAGCTTTTTGTCCCAAGTCAAAAGTGCAAGTTGTTCCATTTTCGGCCGAAACACCCGAACCACGTACTTCGCGCACTCATGTCCCGCGTGTCCCAAAAGACATTTGTGCGTCTTTTCCCCACCTCGCCCGAATCGGCCGAGCCGCGTGTTTCGCGCATTCGCGTCTCACATGTCCCAAGCGAACCAAGTGCCATTCATACTTAGTTTTTCCCGCTCTACCCGAATATGTTGCTTGTCAAATTGGTAGATATGAATTTAATGCGCATTGATTTCCTTTCTCTCTCCAAAACGGCTATATAACGGGCATACCCCCTTTTGTATTTTTCACACTGCTTCCTTGCTATCTTTTGCCCGAACCCCCGCAATCTAATTTCCTGCGCACATACCCATTCCCTACTGCAATTCCTTCCCAAGTCTATATTGCAATTCTCTCTCTCTGATAATACCAATATGAAGATCAAATTCTAGGGACAGGAACAAATTTCGTCACTAGAGTCTCCCGTTCCCAATATTGGGGACAGTGAAGCTCGACATCTCGACTTCGGAGATTTTTGGGCGAGGATGGTAGACGAAAACCCTACACCAATGGCACAAATGATTCATGATAGCGGTTTGGCTTTTGCCGGAGGTTTCCCAATCTCAGTATAGTGTGCTGATACCGTGCTTTCATGCAGAGCTCACTTCGACCCCGCTTCGAGCGAATTGACCAATATACACGGGGAACTCATCGCCAAACTGGATGCTGCCGCCATTAGCACTGCTCTGAGGATTCCAGAGATGGATAATGCTATAGTCGTTTCCCGAGATCAAGCACAGGCCCTGTTCAATCAAGACAGCGACAAATACAAGGCACGCGTGGCGAAGTCCTGGCTTAAAAACCCTAGGAAGGGAGCGTCTCATCTGTCCAAAACCCTTTTCCGGGTAGATTTTAATGAAGAATTGTCTGACTTTATAATTTTGCTGGCTCAGGTTATGGGTTTGCCCTCTACCAACGAATTCCACTTCTGGATGTGCCAGCTCATCAGCATGGTGTGCGAGGGAACACAGAATATCAGCTAGGCGGAGATCATTAGCATGAATTTGGCAGAGCAGCTGTCCAACGTGTAGCAAACAAAGAAATTCTATATGACTTCGTACCTGATGTACACTCTGGCAGCATCAAGGCATTGGTTCGGTTTTTCTTATATAGATGCACACAAAGACGATCCAGTATATGCCTACTGACCGCAGTTCACCTTGGAGACCAGCAATTGTAATTTCAGAAGGGTCAATGACGCTTTTACCATGTACGTGGTCAGATTGCTCGAAGGTGACACTTCCATCTTCAAGATGAAACTTCTGGTGTACTCCTTTCCTTGCAAGAAATCAAAGCTCAATTCAGAGCTTTTGTCAAAGATAATCTGTTCAAGGAAAGTTCCATCTCCAAGGATAAAATGAAGGAGATTTGCTCTCTTCAATCTGCCATTGAAGAAGAAAATAAAGATTATCATACTCATGTCGAGTTTGATAAAGAGATGGAAAAGTGTCTGGGATTTTGGACTCAGTCTACGACTAACACGTCAGTCCCTCGTGGCAAAGATATAGCTGAGGCGTTAAAGAAATTCAGGCAGCGGATTCTGAAGTCAGTGGGTCCCTCTCAGTGACTGGTCACCTGTCTTCTTCCCCATTCTTTTCTCTTCTTCCCTTTTTTTTCCGTTTTCCTTGTAATAAGTTGAGGTACTGCGATTGGCGGTCCTTAACTATTCTTTAGTTAAAAGAAACGGTTACGAAGAGTAACTGATTTGTAAGTTATATAATGACATTTCTACGCTATTCGAAGGAGGAAGAACTTGGCTTATTTTCTGAAAAGTGTAAATAGATTATAAAGAAATCAATACAGAAGGACTTTTCCATTCTTTGTCTATCTGATCTCTGTTATTCCTAAGCTTTCATTTATTTTCTTTGTGAAGATCATTTGTCTCAAGTTCGTTAGTCTTACCGATTGCATACTCTTCAACTTTGCAAGCACGGTGATCTTGTATAACCAAGAAGGAACTTTGTTTCCTTGATTAATGAATCTGTGTTATGTTAAGAAACTTTGTGTTCTAAGCAGATGTTATTTACAGAAATTTGTGTCTTTAAATTCCATCTTATTTATTTGATACAAATGATCTTGTTTCAATTCACTGTGACTTTCGCATACATAAAGAATTACTCTGATATCTATAATTCTGCATGTTGCCTTTCTGCTCTTTCCCGTACTCTCATTTCCTTAGTCCTTTTGTAATTGATGATCTTCATAGAAAACACTTTCGTGATATCCAAGTTTAACCAACAAATCATGTCTTGTACATTTGTAAATAAGTTCGTTTCTGAATAAGGGAACCTCTCCCATTAAAGAGGAGGGACTTCTTGTCCCCTGACTGTTGCTCTTCGTAAATTCCTATCTGACGACCAACAGGTATAGTGAAGAAAATCTTGGGTATAAATTGATGGATCCTAAGACCAAGAAAGTCTACACCAACAGAGATGTTGAGTTTTTTGAGAAGAAGGAAGTAGAGACTCCTCCTTCAGACTCACCTAATGTAGATTTTTCACCAGATTTAAAAACAAAAGCTGATGTTCCCACAGGTGATAAAAGTAATGATGGGGATGATGGTGATGATCAGATATAACCACGACCCATGGGAGAAGTTCGGTGTATGCCCAAGTGGTATAGTAGCATGTTATAAGATGCAAGAATGGATGCTCCACTAGATACATCCACCATTGGACCACAGACTCACAGTAAAGCAAGAGAAGAAGTAAAATTTACTTTGATGAGTAGAGTTATTGAATCTAATGAGCCCTCTACAGTCCAGGAAGCCCTACAGTCAAAATCTTGGAAAGATGCCATGGATGCTAAGTATAACTCAGTGATAAAAAACACTTGGAAGCTTGTTAATCTTCCACTAGGGAAGAAACCCATTGGATGCAGATGGAAATTCAAAACAAAGTAAAAAGCAGATGGGACCATAGAAAATTACAAAGCGAAACTAGTAGCAAAGGGGTATGCATAAAACGAAGGCATTGACTATGAGGAGACATTTGATCCCACAACTAAGATCAAAATGATCAAGATGATCTTTTCTCTAGCTACACATTTTGGTTGGAAATTCCATCAGATGGATGCAAAAAATGCCTTCCTGAATGGATATTTACAAGAAGAAGTCTACATGACTCAACCTAAGGGATATGTTGTACCTGGTTTTGATTTCTCCAACACATATCTCTATAGCTCTTGAACACAAAAAAGAGAGGGAAATATACATAGCTCTCCATGGTTTTTTGCTCACGCTTCCATAGCCTCAATTTTCTCCCACCTGCAAAACCCACATGAACAAATGAGAGAAATTAGGGCAATAAATGAATAAAAGGGAAACATAAGGGTATTTAGGGATTTTTAGTCAAACCTAGAATCTAATGGATTTTATTGATTTAATCCAAGGGTTGAGATTAGATCCTAAACTTTTTAAGTTGTAGGTATTTTGGAGGGAATGGATTAGGAAAATAAAATAGGGTGGGGTCACTTTTAATCAAATGGGGTAAACAACTAGGTGGGTAACCTAAGAGACTTTATTCATGGAAAAGGGGTGAGTTTTATTATTATTTTATTTTATTAATTGTATGGTGGGGTTAATTTATAATGTGGCTTTTCCGTTATGGGTAAATAAATAAATGATTTAAAGGAGTTAAAATGATTAAAGTTAAATGCGTAGCTAAATAGGTAAATGAGGAGTATGGATTATTATTACTTAGGGAAATAAAAATTGAAATAAATTTGGGAGAGATAAAACTAAATGTAACTTAGGGAACGATTTTAATTTAATTTTAATAGAAATTTAAGTGCACCAAAATAAACGAAATTAATATTAAATTAGGAATTAATATAATAACCTTAATACAGATAGATGAAAAGAGATTTTAATATGTACTAACTTTGGGAATAGGAAATATTAATTTAGGGATGGATATAATAAAATAAATGTTCCAATACTTTAAAAAACACAATACATGTATGTTTAAAAAAAAATCCCCGTAATTTTTCTTAAGTGATTGATGAAGTTTTGGCATGGTTTTGGTGCATCGGTTTTCAGGTGTTGTAGAGGGTATATATAAAGGGGCATCACCCATGAAACAAACAAGAGAAGCTTACAGTTGTATATCATAAAGGCCTATAGTATGTATACAACTGAAATAAATCCATGTTCGGCCATTATATTAAAAAAGGAGTTACATTTACTACATAGCCAAATATTAATAGATACAAGTTAGTATTCAATAACTCAAGGGAAAACATTTGTGATTTTTAATTCCATAACTATAGTGGTGGCAATGATAGAGAGTTCCACATCATATTCTTTAACATTTAATGCAGTACATTGAAAATATGAGGTGTTTTGAGAAAAGAAGAGTGTGTTGATGGATGAAAGAATAGATCAAACTTGAAGGGCTGGTATGAATTTTATTGTGAAGGGAAAATATTGGACTAACCCTTTGATGATGAAAAGCAATCTTAATATTTTACACTTCATATGACAAGAATAAATCAAGTACATACGTCATAAAAATTAAGATGATTTTTTTTTAAATGAGATATATATTTTTTTCAAAATCACCATTTGATTGGCATCTTAAATAAAAAGGGAAAATTCAGTAATCCAAACCAAATGACCCCTTAATCATAATGGTTTAAAATTCAACCACATTTAAACTGGTAAAATAATTAAATTCGATGTAAAGAAAGCCCAAATTTTTAATATTATAATTTCCTAAAAATCATCATAACTAAAATAAGCATTAAATAAATTTAATAAATAAATACATGAAAAAATACATGAAAGAAGACACACAAATGACTAAACACATAAATATAATCAAACTACATGTGGCACACTAGGATCTCTTATCAAAATCATTAAGAAAACTTGTAAATAATAAAATACATTTAACTTTAACTTCTACTTGGATTTTAGTGCTAAAAATAAAATCCATTTGTAGTCTTACCACTTGAATTAAAAAAACCATTCGTTTTTCAACCACTAAAATAAAACACATGTAAATTTTAACTAGTAAAATGCATTGACTTAAATATCTTCCAAATAAATTAAAGAAAATGTGCATCCATATATTGAAACACCCACACTAAGTATGTCACTGATATATACATCTAAATATTCTTGGTTAGATTTCAGATCCAAGAGTTTCACCTCATGCACAATATGCATTTCGATATACTACATAGAAATGATGTTGTACCAAATTAGACTGCTCCATTAAACACACACAACCTTTGTAAGATCCTCCCTAAATCTATTCATAACCCTCACTTCAACTCCTTAGGCATAGAGTTTAACAACATTGTCTTGAGCAAAATTGTAAATATAAAATTCTTGTTGGTCTCCACATGACTACTATTGAATAAAATTTTGAGAGAAGATACAAATGATGAATTAGAGGGTTTATTTCAATGTATGAAGAATATCATCTTTACCTATTCTCCTCCTCTAAAATGAGCTCCTCTCCTTTTCCATGCATTATTCCATCTTGAATAGGTCTGATCAATCTTTGCATAAGGAAGCAACTTGGCACTTCGCTTGGTTTTTATTTGCAAGGGTCATAATGGATGCTCTCCTCAAGTGACTCAAACTTTTTTTTGCTTGAAATAAAACCCATCTACCTTTTCCCCAAGATCCTTCTCCATTGCATACAAATAGAGTTAATCCAATCATCTTGGCCCATAGCTTGTCTTTATATCGAGCTCAAATTGATCTAGACAATCTGGATCAAGACCATTGAAAGCTCATCCCACACTTTGGAACCAACATGGATCCAGTAGAGCCTTCTTGACACCCTACATCATGAGTCACAAATTTAAGCCACTCTTTAAGATTAATTAAACACTTTTCTCCATGCTCTTCCCCTACCTCAGATATCCATCTCATCCTATATCCAAACTAGTAATCAAGCTACACACTGAATATGTTCCAAATCATGTTGTGCAGGCTCCCAAGTGTGCAGATATTTGTGTGCAAGTTGATCCTAGCTTTGTTCTATGTCTTTCAAGGTGGCTCTTGCAACAAAAAATAATAAAAAATTACAAAGTGGTAGACAATTCATCCGAATGAATCCTAAGAGAAGGCTAGAAACGTAAACGGTAATAATAAATATTTGGTTTTTAGGTATTTGTGCTCAAGTATTCACGTAGCTGATATCAACGTGCTAGAAACTTGGAATTTGAGATTAATAGTATTATAGTAGTAGTCTATTTATCATATTAAAACTTTTGGTAATTTTAAGTATTACGCCTCGTTTAACGTATCTACGAGTCATACGCAGAGCCTGGAAAGCTGGAGGTGATTGTTGTTTGTAAGAGTAATCAAAAATATATTTAAGATATAATAATTTCACACAAATTATTGACAGATATTTTTTCACCATAACCCTTCTTTTGACAATTTTAAATGTAATTTGCCCTTTTGTATTGTCAAATGATTTTGACATTTTAATTTTTTTGACATGCAATTTTCTACCCACCCTTTTCTAATGGGTTTGAGGCCTTGGGAAGGGCTATGATGGGCTCAATTTTGAACCCTGGACAAAAGCATATTTTCTTTCCTATCTGAAAACTCTATAAAATTACCCTTTTCTCTAAAGATGAATAACACATGGCTAATCAAAAAAGCAAACATTGCTAAAGACATTAAGTGTTCTTTGGTTGGACATGGGACTTCTAAATTATTTAGGATCTCTTACTTCTTAGCATGGGTTAATAGCCACTCTTTTTATGTGATACCTCTGGATGGTAAAGATTTTCCCCTCTCTTAGTTGGTGGATTAGATGATGTTTTTCACCGGTTCGAACATTGTTTTCTAGTCCTCTTTCTCTATTTTATAGTTAGGGGAGAAGAATTGATTATCTTATCTAAAGTTTCAATCCTTTGAGAAAGAGAGGAAATGTTAGGGTGATTCATGGGTTTAGGATTATGATGAGTTGGAAATTAAATAGAAGAAGTTGAAGGTAATTAAAATTGGGTTTCGGCAGTAGATGGTGATGCATTGACCCCATGAATCTATGACATATAGGTATCCCAAATTAACTTGAGAACTTAGGTTGGCATCTTTAATTTTAGGGGAAATACATGAAAGACTAAAAATTGAAATAGATAAAATATTAGCATCACTAAAGCAAGCCTAGCAAGGAAACCATACCTCACCTTTTTGAGAGTGGACAATAAAGATTCTAGTTCATCTGGATTAGGTTAACTGAGTACATGAAAAATAAATCTTTATCCATGTAAAACAAAATTCAAATATGTGCAAGGAAATTATTGATCAGATAAATATGAAAGTACTCAAGAAATATATAGCTAAAGAAGTACAATAAAGAGTGAAATATAGGAGATAAAGATAACTTAGCTTGAAACTGTAAATCTACACTGATTTTAGATTGATGAATAGGATGGAAGACATATTATATAATGTATAAGCTCTTTGTCTGATTATGGAATATGATGATCTTAGGGTCAACAATCCTTTATGTCTTGATTATTTTAGTGTCACTTCTTGTTCATTGTAGGTTGTGTTAGGTTCGTTGTAATTTTGTTTTATCACACATATACTTGAAAAAAATCCTTGCTATCTACACAATACTTAAGCGCATATTATATGAATAAAAATATACATATTCTTGAGTCAGGATGACCTCAAAGGTCACCCTAATGTGATTATAACCAAGCGCCGCACTACATTTAAGACTCAATAAAATTTCTTGTGTGTGTGTGTGTAGAGAGAGAGAGAGAGAAATAATGTCCCTAGATATAGAATTCCCTTGTGTTAGTCGCAAAAAGAATAACGAGTTATAACTTCTTTCTACTAATGCAAAATGCTTCCTATGGAATTTATAATAGACCCTCCTCTGCAACTAAGTATGTAGTACGAGAATGTATTCCTTGGTGTAGTTGATTTAATGAAATTAAGTTTAATATAATGATACTTAGGATCAAGTAAATATAATAGTATTCAATAAATATCAAGCTAAAGAATTACAAACAAGAGTGATATATATGGTTTGTAGAATTACTCATCTTGCATCTGTAGGATTGAACATATTTTGGACTAGAGATTGGTCTAGACTAGTAGATTCTTGGCTATGAAATCTCTCCATCAGAAGCTGGACTGCAACGATCTCAGGGACATAAGATCCTGGATGAGATAGGGCCACCTGGGGATTAGCATAAGATCTAGGTGTTGGTGTCTGTGAAAGGGATTCAGTCACAATTCTTTCTTTATCGCTTCTTTTCACTTCTTGCTCATTTGAAGTCACATCAAGTTCATTGTAGTACTGATTTGTCACACCTATACTTGAAAAAACCTACCTACCTACACAATACTCAAGCGCACATTATCGTTGAACGGTAGTGAAGTGCCTTACCAAACACCCTCGCCTTGAAGCTCTAATTTTCACACAAGAAGAGAGTGTGCTGGCCAAGGATGTTGAGTCTCGCTTTACACCTTCTAATGACATTTGATTCAAAGTTTTGAAGACCCTTTGAACAGACCCATCTTGCACTCCATGACCCACATTAAGATATCTTAATAAGCTGGGATTGAAAGGAGTGGGAAGAGTTAATTTATAGTCTTAAAGGTGATCTTGGAGATAAAGCTGGCTGCAATATGGTAGTCAACACATCCACGGAGGTTCTTGACAATTCCATTGGTTGTCCCAGGGCATGACTTAACTCTCAAATTGCAATTTCCAGCTTCTCACTATGGTGGCAGAGGAATAATTCATTTATCTCTCATCAATTTCCTTACCATTTGAACCTCACCTGACCTATGCACTTATGCATAGATATTTGACAGAAGAACATAAGTTGTAGCATTTTGACGATCCAACTCAAAAGAAGAGTTGCTATAAATTATTGTAACTTTGTATTCTTATGTACTCTACAGGGTACCAAACAAACACATCTACACAACCACCACATGTTTAATTGGTGTGTTGATGATAAAGTTTAGAGTTTCCTCAAGATAACCAACACAACAAAGAATGTCAACCGAGCAGACATAATATTCAATTCTAGGTGGAATGCTATAAGCAGCACTTATGCCGTTGAAGTATTTACAACCCTTTTCCACTAAACCTGCAAGCTTGCATTTCGAATAAAACAAAAATGAAGCTTACATGGTCAGGGTGTGTTCCATTAGACCACATCTCTTTGATGCATTTTGCCGAACAGTTACTTTCCTGGTGTAAGCTTCCCCATTTTGTGTACATGACTACCAGACACTTGCAACTACGTCTGACACTATTCCTCTAACCTTTATGCTTTGTTGGATGATCACACCTTGTTCGAGAGGTCCCACTTTGACACGGGATGGGAATATGTGGCAAAGGAATTGTCTACCCTCCACTGAAAATGCACCACTAGGGTGCCATCGCAGCCGTCTATGTAAAGGCGGCCCTTACATAGACGGCTGCGATGCACCCTAGTGGTGCATTTTCAGTGGAGGGTAGACATCACCTGTAACAAAGGGCACGAGGCTCTACACCAACGAATGCATTTGCTTAAAAGTTTCAAAGCCTTTTCAGCCAAACCCGATTTGTACAAATCCTGCAGTCGAAGCTACGTACAAAAACACGTCTTTTAAGACATTCTGTCAACAGTTCCCGTGCATGTTTATTCTTTCATAATTTGCATACACGTCTACCAACGTTTGCAACTATATCATCTGAAAAATGTCCTCCATGTTTATGCTTTGACGGACGTCCATGCCGTGTTCCAGAGCTCACTTTTTTGAACAGGCTTGGAGATCTGTTTGGAGATCTGTTTATAACATAAGTGGACCATGGAAAAGTGAGACTATTGCGTGGCCCGAGGAAACCCATATCTTCTGAACTGCCGGCCCAAATCCTTATCCCATCATCATCTTACAGTTTCCCGTCCACATTTACATAAATGTCTATCAACGCACCTGACCTTTCCAATTATTGTTAAGTTTTCAAAGTTGATTGGGTTTTAGCGTGATCATGGCCTGTACAGCTATCCTTGGCTCAGATGATGGAGACTGACACACGCAACCCCCTAGTATTGTAGCTCTCTGACATAATTAGCTCCCCATACCCTGCCACATGCCTCCATCATTTTTTTATAAAAATTATTATTTTGATTTTGTTTTGAGCAGGGCACTACACTATGAAACTGACCTTAACATCGATAAGCCACTCTCCAAACATGGGAGATCGTCCAAATTGATTTCAATACTTTCTTGCAACAAAGTATTGATCAATATTTGCAGATGATGGAGACTGCCACACGCAACACTATGAAAGTGGACCTTAACATCGATAAGCCACTCTCCAAACAGGGGAGATCGTCCAAATTGATTTTAATACTTTCTTGCAACAAAGTTTTCCGCTTTGCATATGACCCGGGTGAAATTAAAGGATTAAAATCAAGATAAAGTCGTGTAAAAATCGTCCCTTCCGTGTAAAACAATGGTAATGTCGTATAAATTGGTCCGTGTTCACGAGAAACGCATAAAACATGTCAATGGAGACCAGTCTGGATGGTGGACATTTATTCGTATATGCGGTTACGAAATGGGCGCGATTTGTTGGTTTCCTCATTCGCCGAAATGCATAGTGCTCTTCGAACGTGCTTCCCTATTTACTAGCAACCCAATGGGAATGCAAAACAGTATTAATCAACAACTCATCACAAAAAGATATTATATGTGCTCTATATATATATATATATATATATATCACATCTTAAACTATAATAAAATGAGTGTCATGTCATTATTAGAAATATCACGACATCATCCTTGTTATCCTAATCCTCACTCAAAACATCGAGGAATTGAGAGCTTAAGGCCTTTTGTACATCTCTCCAAGCACAAGAACATGATTGTGATCTATAGTTCCATAGTCACTTGTATGGGGTCTCTATCTCTACCTTATATTGGTTTAGATATAAAATCATGTGCAAGCTTTCCATAGTCACTTGTATAGGGTCTCTATCTCTACCTTAGACTTGTTTAGATATAAAACCATGTGCTATCTACACAATACTTAAGCGCATATTATATGAATAAAAATATACATATTCTTGAGTCAGGATGACCTCAAAGGTCACTTTAATGTGATTATAACCAAGCGCTGCACTACATTTAAGACTCAATAAAATTTGTTGTGTGTGTGTGTAGAGAGAGAGAGAGAGAGAGATAATGTCCCTAGATATAGGATTCCCTTGTGTTAGTCGCACAACGAATAACGAGTTAAATTGGTCCGTGTTCACGAGAAATGCATAAAACATGTCGATGGAGACCAGTCTGGATGGTGGACATTTATTCGTATATGCGGTTACGAAATGAGCGCGATTTGTTGGTTTCCTCATTCGCCGAAATGCGTAGTGCTCTTCTAACGTGCTTCCCTATTTAAGGCTATGCAAGTTTCTATGTAAGGCTTAAGTGATATAACATACACTGGTCCCCCCTGCATATCTAATGTTATCTCCCTTTATATCCTGACATATCTAGCACATCCTGTATGATATTGACACCCCACTACTATCCACTGTGACAAATTACGTAAATAACATTGTACTAACCTTCAACATTCATAAAATCTCAACTATTATGATAGAACTAAAGAAGATAGTTGACAATGCAAGGGCACCTTTCCCCAGCTAAAGTTTTCTTTCTTTGCACATACGATATATCATATCTGTTAGTAATAATTTTACCCTCTCTTCCTCTATCTGGAGCCTTATAATATGATATAAACCGTTTTCCTTAGTTCAACTTTGGAACTTCGTTATAAAATACAATATTCTCTTATCCTACTATAAATATAATTTCCACGCATACAATCCTATTTTATTAGATATAATATTTATTATGTAGTTATTTACACATTCAATCCTACTCTAATGAACAACCCCTAATACATGATTTCTACAAATTTAATATTATTCTATCAAACATTGTCTCTATTTAATACTTTGTTCCATTTCAAAAACTATTCAATCTCTCATTGTCACCACAATATATACTTCACATATTCAACCCAACACATTCATGTTGTCTAGTCACTAACTATATCAATGACACTCCTAAGCACAATAATGTCACTCTAACTCCTATATCTAAAGTTTCTTATTCTCAGCACATTGTTTGACTCTGACAAAACAATTCAAATCCATACCAAAAATTACCTTTGTGTCAATTGTTTATATTTTATATCATCCCTTTCCTCGAAAGGAGGAAAATTATATGGTCTAGCTATGGAAGACCATCTTCTCATATATAAATCAATACACAATCCTAAGGACCAAATGGTCAAGTCTAGATACAAACATGCACTGAATTATAAGTTACTAAAATACAAATGAACACACCATTGTATTTATTACAAATGTAGGGGGTATAAAGTTATCATAATTACACAAATTATTAATACTATAGTTACTATAGTACACCTGTATAATGCATGGTGACACATGTGTAGTGGTTTTCAAACTTCTTGGGACCAATATCCAAATTTGTAGTAATGTTCTCTCACTATGTGGGAAACGTTATTTTGGGCGCCTGAAAAAAACATCTATGAAACTCTTCCCTTGGTATCGAGAAACCAAATTCCTGCCTAGTTATAAAACAACTATTGGGGATTGATTACCCCCGATTATTTTAGAATGCCATCTAAAATATCCACATCTCTAAATACACAACTTCTTTGTATTACACCCTTTGGTTTTTACAACCAACTACTATTTATCTCCATGTGGGTCTCATTGGTGGCCCATGTTGTTTGCGGCATGTTGGTTACTTTATCATCATCCCTAATAACATTATATTCTGAACAATACTATCATATACATTCCTCCTCCTTCAAACTAGTAAAACATTTTCACTAGCATAAAGGGTTGCACAAAATCTAATTTACATTATGCTTTTTAGAAACTTTATATATGTAAACCTTCAACAATCAAACTAGGCCTTAATGGCACAAGTTCTTATTGGTTCACTTTTGCATTGCTTCATTTGTGTCTTACTTGCTGGTTCCTTATGTTTTTATGATGTGTCGCAAATATCTTTAGCCTTTGCAATTATTGTTTTGTTTTAGTGACTTTAGTTGAGGATCATACAAATTATTCAATACTGTTGTATGGTCCTTGGTGACATGTATGGTCTTGACCCTTTTAGTTTTTGGGTCCTTTCTTCCCATTGGGTCTCTTTATTACTCCTTTCTCTTTCACTTCTTATGCTTTGGTTGGCATTGCACACCACTCTGATTCAAAGTTCAAAGTGACAGAACTAGGTGAATAGAATTTAGTTTGGGTACACTCATAATTCTTCACCTTGTCTAGACGTAGCAATGAGACAGTCAGAGTTCAACCTAAGCCAACTAAGTCAACTCTTAAACCCGAGTTGTACTTCTATTTGCCTTATCAATTTGACATGCTTGGAAATAACTTACTTTCCATTGTGTAAATGTAAATGATTGTAATTTGAATTATTCATTTCCCTATAACATATATTAAATCCTATTTAGATTAATTAGATTAATATCTTGTAATTAATATAGCGTTATTATAACTAGGAAGATTTGGGTAATGGTTAAAAAAGCCACACCAAAGTCCATGAGATATCATTTATGGTGAAACATTGTAATAAAGTCTATAAATCTATTTTCTACCCTACCCTATTTTATTTCATTTAGTGTACTCCTATATTATCCAATTATGTATTTATTGGGACTTTAGTTAAAAATGTAATTCAATTGAGGTGATGCAACCATATTAATTGGTTGGGTATACACATATGTTCCCTTATATAATGATGAATTTCACATCACTTTGTTGGGTCTATTCATAATAGTCTATGTAGGAGAGTTGAAAAATGCAACTCTTGCCTTGTTTTTACTTTAGGGTAATCCTAAAATGAGAGGGATAAAGTCTAGTCAATCCTCTAGTGCTTGGTTCTTGTTCATATTTTCATGAGCATAAAACTCTCATCAACACATCCCAAGTGTTATGATTTTTGTGGGCTTCAGACCTTTAAACACTTGTTTTAGACTTGAATATGTGGTTGAGAAGCCTAGTAATGGACTCAAAACCTCTTTACATCCTTCCATTATTAACTTGTCAAATAAAGAATGGATTTGATTGAGAACTTGGCTAAATCTAGATATTTATTTTACTTTGGAATGGGTTCAAAGCTACCATTATTTTTTAGGTTCAGAAAGATAGCAATTTTATTTTTAACCATATATATATATTTTACTAATAAGAAAGATTTTGTTGTTATTGATGCCTTCTTTTAGATTCAAGTATAGGAAAAGAATGCTATGTTAGAATTTACATTTACACCTAAGATTTTCAAAATTAGGTGAGTACTCCTTATATCATGAGAGGAGTACTACTAGGCATCTCACCAACACAACATGATTCTCCTTAACCACCTCTTTGGTTGTTTCACATCAGATCCCATAGTAATTTCTTCTCTTATCCTCCTTAAGGGTAGTGGGAGGGGGATATGGATTTTTCTTTTGCAAGAAACTTATATCAATTATCCTTTTTGTTTGAGTTTAGCAACATGGGAGTAAGTTAGAATTAGAGTTATTTCTCCTCTACCCCATTGGATATATGCTTCTTGTATTATTATTTTTTCAAGACATGGAACAAGATGGATAGGTTGCACTAGATATTTCGTTGAGATAGCCATCCTCTTAGGTTTTTATGCCTTTGTAGAATGATCTACCACCTCCATCTCCACTTCTTGGTGTTGTTTTATATGCATCAATGTCCTGGTTTTTGTTAGTTTACTTTGTTGTAATAATAGTACAAATATCTTAAATACATTCTTCTGAGAAATTTGATCTATGGATATTAATCTCAAGGCTCTTGTTTTGGATTCTACACATATCACATTGATTAATAATTTTATTTTTTATTAGATAAGGTAAAAAAAGAAGATTTTGAAGGGATCATGAACCCTGTACAAACCAAAAGACAAGCATCATGGCACATAGGTGGAACACCAAGGAACAAGGCCTAGCCATGCCTAAGATGAAACAAACAGACAAACCAAAACCCCAAATAAGGATGCACTTGCAGAAGAAAGGGCCCCAAAACAAGAAAGTCAAAGAGGCTTGGCCACCCACAAAGGAGCAAGCCTAACTTCCTTGGTACATCCCTATTTGATATCTAAGGCTCATATTTGTAGAAAAACTTGTAATATTTCCTTTATTTTTGATGCTCAATACCTTCCAACCATCACCCGCATTAGGATCCACATTCTCATCTGGGTGGACAGGTAGCTGAATTTCAAGAACCTCCTTGTTTTTTAGTATTTTTATTCTACTTGAGGCTCAGATAATGGGGCATGGAGGCCCCTCCCTTCCCATCATAAGATTTGAAATCTTTTCCAAACTAGTGGGGGAAGGGGCCACCTCACACAACTTCTCCTCATGTTTATTCTTAAGACTATCTGACTCGTTTTCTATATCATTGTCCTTAAGTCCATAAACAACAAGATTATTTGGATTAAAATATTTCCACCAGGAAACCCATCCTTTAATTTATTTTTTAAACATTTTAAAATCAGAAGCCATATGTCCCAGAGAAAAGTAGGTTTTGCATTTAAATGGGAACCCTTAATAAGCTAAATTTTGTGTCCATATTGAGTCCTTAACATTGAGTTCCATAGTGGCAGGAAAGTCAGAAATTATGTCCATATCCACCTGTATTTGGGCATAAGTGGTGTGATTAAAGGAATTGGTTTTGGGTTCAATAGCTAAGAATTTACCCAATGCGTCGCCCATAGCTCTAAATCAATCCTCACTTTAGAAGTGCAGGGGAAGATAAGGTAACCTTATCCATACTAGTATGGATTTAAATGTTTTAGTTGAGGGATTAAATTGAGGAAACCATGGCTTCATGAAAAGGAGATGTGATTGGAATTCCCAAATTTTCTGGAAAATAATCTCCTTATCAGAGGAACTATAAAAAATTGCTACAAAATTGCCACGAGAAGAAGGATAAATGTTTTCTTTACTTTCAATGAGGGGGTGCCATTGTTCAGAAATCCAACTATGTATAGCAGAGAGCTCAGGGAAATGATTACTAAACCTACAAATCAAAGCCCTATTTTGAAAATATTCAATAGTCTCAGTAACCTTTTCTCCAAAGGAAACCTTAGGTGTCTGTTTAGCATAGGCCATGGGTTTAGCAGGAGGCCTACACCCAAATTTTTCCACAGTCAAGAGGGATTTTTCCCCAACCGAGCCCCCCCTATTAGGACCGAAAAAATCCCTTCCACCTTTGCCACCCACCATCCATGCCTCACCCAAAACAACACCCCAAATCTGGAAATAACAACCTCACCACCAGCACACGAGGCCTCAGAAACCAAATTAGGGTAGAGATAAGAAGAACTCATCCCACCATTCTACCCCAAAACACTAAAAATAGGTGAATTTGGTATAACCTGATCATTGATTTAAGAAATAATAGTCACAACTAGGGTAGAAAATGGCATTCCTTGCTCCAAAAATGGCTGAAACTTTCCACCGCTATCATTCTCACCCACTGGATCAGCAGTGATATCACAGAGTTCACCCCCATCCAAACTGCTAGCCAAGCCATTCAATCCGCCAGTGGTCTAGTTCAAGTTCTCACCAGGAAGCCACCTATGAGCACCCGCCACTTCCCAAGAAGAAGAAAAGCCGCCACTAAGGAGGCTAGGTTTGGGAAAAGAGCGAGAAATAATTAAATTTCCCCATAGGACCCGAATTATTTCTCATTTTTTTATTAATAATGTTATTACATTCCCTTCATATTTAACAACTATATATTTAAAAATAAAGGGCTACGAAATTTTTCATTTGATTAGTATATAATTTTTTATTGCCTTCTCAAAATTTTAAAAACTATTAAATGATAGTGAAATGGATGTCATATTTAATGTATAGAAAAAAATTGCATTGTCACAATATTATTTCCCATCCATTAATATATTACCTTTGGAGAACGGGCGAGAAGGAGCGAGAGAAGGAGACTCGGCGGGAAGGAGATTTTGAATTTTTTATTAGTCAGGATTGCTTCTCAGATCATGTGCATGCTGCAGCTGCTGGAAATCCCCTCTCGTGGGCTGAATGACTATGCAATTGAAATAAGGAATCCCTCATTCTTTCTCTCCTTCATGGAAGGATGCTTGCTACTCCAGTTCTACAGTCCCTGATGAGGCTATGAACCAAGCTTAAAGGAGATACAAATCGGCCTGGTAGGATATTTCTCTGGCTTAAAATCCAACATTGACTGTGTTAGACCTTGGTCCAGGAGAAAATGGAGGCTTTCTAGAAATTTGGACACTGTGGCACTTTCAAATAGTTCCTTCTTGTTTATTTTTCTGCTTGAAGAAGATATCTTGAATGTACTTCAGGGGGACCTTATTTTTATGGAAAAAATGTATTGTCTCTCTGTAGATCATTTCCTGGTTCCCCTGTTAGGGCTCCCCCTATCTTTTCTGTGTGGGTTAGATTTCCAACCCTTCCCCTAGAATTCTAGGAACTATATTGTTTTTGGGCATTGTTTCACTCGGGAAATGCTTCGTTCCTTTTAGAAACAGATAAGGTTAGGGGCTAGGAGGAATACCTGTAGAATGTCGAGATAGTGTGCACGTACCGTAGAGAAAGATCAGGCTGACTGCGAAGAACTCCTTTTTGTCTTGGAAGGACTACCTGCAAATAAGAACACAAGACCACAAGATTTTGATTAAACAATAAATGAGGAAACTGCCTTAGGCCCAGGAAATATAAAACTTCCTTTCGAAGGTGGTCAGTTTCCCTGTTAATATGATTTAACAAAAAAGACTTTAAAGTATCAATTAAGTTGTTTTGGTGAACTGGGTAGGGAAAAGGCTATTTTTCTGGTTTTGATAAGAGGAACCGATGCCGGTTACTAATAACCGATGCCGGTTACTGATAACCGATACCGGTGGGTTCTAGGATCTTCTGGGCTGGTTGTGGTGTTGGTAAGGTTGGTTTATGGATGTTATTAGGAAATGAGATGATGAGAGGTAAAAGAATAACAGTTAGATGCGATGGCATGTTGGGGTAGTGGGCTCAGAAACGGATTTAAGAGAACTCTGATTCAAAGATCATAAGAAATGTTATAACAGAGGGCATGCAAGATGTAACTTACTGGTTTTGACGAAGGTGCAAGTTGATCTCCTTTGCTGTAGACACTTTTGGTTTGGACTCTGTTCTTTGCTCCTAATATTCTCCGTTGATCCAGAAATCCTTCGACTGATCTCCAAAATGAAATTCCGATCCGTTGTTTTGGTTTGGGGAGCCCATTTACAGGGAACCGATGGCGGTTGCGTAACCGACGGCGGTCGAGTAGGAACCGGCATCGGTTAGGAAAAAGTAGGCTATTTTTAGTAAAATAGCCCACCTTCCCTGCTTTTCTCCCGAGAGATTAGCTGCGGGCTTGGTCAAGTGGCTAGAAGGTCGGTTTTGGGTGCGAGTAAGGAGGCATTAGTTATGGGTGTAGGTGTAGACCAAGTTTTAGGTTTTAATTAGGTTAGTTTAGGGATTAGGGCTAGGTCATGATGAGGTGGCAAAATGAGGTGGCAGGTGAGGTGATGGGGATTTATCAATTACAAGGTAATTAATAAATAATTGTGTAAGGTTTAGGTAATGAGGTTAGGTTGCAAAATGGGATGCGGGTCACAAGGGGTTGTAAGACACAAATTTGGTGTCTACATTAGCCCCTTATTGTCGTGTAGCTTGTTTGTAAAGCTGCACGGACAATAATATGAAGTGGTTTTTCATGTTAAGGATATAGGGTAATCCCCCTCAAATCTATCACAAATGGAGTGAATGGGAAATCCAGGGGATAGGGTTGATAAAGGGTACTGTTGTAGAGAGGATGGTAAGGTGGGTGGGGTAGGGTCCAAGGAAGCAGACGCATGTTGAAATGCAATAGTACAACTAGGGTACATGATTTGACGAGCAAACCAGCAAATGTATAGGCCAAAGGTCGATAGTTTATTCCAAACAAGGGGTGATATAATCCTGGTATCCAAGGCATAGGAAGTAGCTCCAGGGTATATAACAGGTAATGTACAGGAACGTTTAGGCATGTTAGGCAGTACCAAATGGTTGGTTGGTTGAGATAAACGTCACGGTCTATGTCTAGGCAAAGTTGGTTGACCATATATCAAGTCAAGGACCCTAATCAATGCTAAAACACAAACAGGTGAGCTCGATTTGAACAAAAGGTACATGATGGATGGATAAATAAACGTTGATTGTGGGTATGGTATTGAAGTGATACGGTCGTGGGTCGGGCCTAGTTGTTGGGTTACGGCCTTGGGTCGGGGCCGGATGGTTAGGGTGAGGCCTTGGGTCGGGCCAAATGGGTAGGGCGAGGCCTTGGGTCGGGCCAAATAGGTAGGTTGAGGCCTTGGGGTCGGGCCAAATGGGGTAGATTGAGGCCTTGGTCGGTCGGACACGAATAGGTAGGTTAAGGCCTGGTCGGGCCAAATAGGTAGGTTGAGGCCTTGGGTTCGGGCCAAATGGGTAGATTAGATTGAGGCTTGGGTCGGGCACGAAAATAAAACTCACAACTACAAAACCAAAAAAAATACAAACCGTCTAGATCAAAAAATATTTCTACTTATAAAATTTGAAAAAAAAACAAACAATAAAAAAAAAAAAAAAAAACCAGAAAAGAAAAAATAATAAAAAAACCAAAAAAAAGAAAAAAAAAATAAGAAAAAAAAAAAAAAAACAAAAAAAAAAAAAAAAAAAAAAAAAAAAAAAAAAGAAAAAAAACAAAAAAAAAAAATCAGGTAGGTAAGGCCTTGGGCGGCCAAATAGGTAAACAAATGGTGTTCAACAAAGGCGGATATAGCGATATGGGTTAATAAAAAAGGGGAAAAATGGTAAATAGGGGCAAAAAATAAAATTGGGGGAAAGTTGGGATACGAACCGATGTCGATTCTACATGACCGATATCGGTTAAGAGACCGATACCGGTTCATATAGGGCAAAATGAAACCGACATCGGGTTAAGGTCGAAAAACCTATATAAAAGAAAAATACGGCCTGTCATTGTCACTTTTGTTATTTGCAATCCAAATCGACTTGTCTGACGTGGAGACTGGGGATTAGAGGCTGGATTGAGTGAGGTGGAGCTATTGTATTGGCGGAGAGAGTGGATAGTGGGCCCGATTGAGGAGGAGGCAGCAGGTGATTGGCCAGGGACCCAGTAGATCAGGATTGGAGCCATGGCACAGGCAGGAGGAGCTGGAGGGGCTGGACCAGCTGGACCCGCCACCACCCATCCCACCACGACGACGTGTCGTCGTATCGGGTAGGTTCTAAACTCGTGATTTATGCATTGAAATGGTTATTAGGCTAAATGGGGGGGTTTGGGTAGGAATTTGTATTTGTCGGAATAATGCGTCAATGGCGGTAATTGCAAAAACGGAGAGAGGGTACGATACGGCAATAAGGGTTAAATAGGTAATAACGGCTAAGTGGGTAAAATTGGGGGTGTTTGGGTGGTAAAATGGGTAGAAATAGGTAAAAAATGGGTTGGGGGCCGCGCGGGGGTTCGGCTCGGGGAAGACAAGTGACAATGTCGGTCACTAGCGACCGGCATCGTCGCAACAATTTTAGGAAAGGGAGCGTAAGTGAGTGTGAGAGTGTTGTTGCGTCACCGCATGGGCATCTGGTCATGGGTAGGCACACGACTAGACACACCGGTGACGCTGGGTGTTTGGGTTTGTGGGTTGTGTTGCGTGGGTTGGGTTATCAGTGTGTGGGGGATTTGCGGGTGGGGTTGGGTTGTTGTGGGTTGGGTTGGGTGGAGACGTGTTGGATGAGGGGTTTGTGGGTGCGTGTTAGGGATTTTGTGGGTGGTGTGGTGTGGGTTGGGTGGGGGTTGTGTGGGGAGTGTTGGGTGGGTTGTGGGGGAGGTGTTGGATTAGGGGTTTGTGGGTTGGGTTAGGGGTATGTGGGTTGGTGGTGGTGTGGGTGTGGTGTGTGGGGGTGGGGTTGTGGGGTGTTGTGGTTGGGTTGTGGGGGTTGGGTTAGGGGTGGAGAAGGTATTGGATTAGGGGTTTGTGGGTTGGGTTAGGGGTTTGGTGGGTTGGTGTGGGTGTGGGTTAGGGTGGGGTTGTGTGGGTGTTTGGGTTGGTTGTGGGGGTTGGTTAGGTTGTGGGGGTTGGGTTAGGGGTGGAGAAGGATATCTTGCATTAGGGGTTTTTGGGTTGGTGGGTTAGGGGTTTGTGGGTTGGTGTGGGTGTGGGTTCGGGTGGGGTTGTGTGGGTGTTGGGTTGGGTTGTGGGGGTTGGGTTAGGTTGTGGGGGTTGGGTTAGGGGTGGAAGGAGGTATGGATTAGGGGTTTGTGGTTGGTGGGTTTTGGTGGTGTTTAGGGGGGTGGGAGTCGAAAGTCGGGGTGTGGTCGGGGGGCTACAAAGGAGGTTTAGATGGTAAAGTGTGAAAGTCGAGCGCTTATAATTAAAAGACGTAGGGGTCTAAGAATGTGGGGTGGTTTTGAGGCACCGTAGCGTTGACGATGGCGTTGATTGATAGGTGCCTCCACTAGTGAGTCGGGATGAGCCACACGTACTGCGGTGCATTGGGCCACATGCGCGAGGGGGGAGTGGTGGGACTCGGCGGGGGCTCTCCAGAATGGTACAGGTGAGTAGAAGGAGTGACGGCCTGATGGTCGCCCCCTCATCGAGACGATGGGGAATCGGCGACAATGTGTTTCCATCTCCCGACTGGGGAGATGGACGTCACATAGAGGATGGTATCGCATCATGCGGCTACGATCGAGGGGAAGAGGCCGTCCTTCCAGGTAGATCAGAGACTGCATGGACAGCATACTGCAGGTTTTTTGGGGATGCAGCCGCGCTACTGACCCTTACCATAGCGCGAGTATCGGGTACCGGTGACATGTACCGCGCACACAGACATGAGACACGGCTTACCGTGTTGATGATGATATGGGATCACCTGCTTCACCTCCCGGATTCAGAGGGAGGCCGCTTCCCACGAGCATTGATGGGGGTGCTACTTGAGATTGTGGAGGAGCACCACCTGTTACGCCTGGGCACCAGTGTATCTGGTGCAATATACAGGGAGTTATGGGGCTCATCACCCGGAGGAGGCGGATTTGGTATTTGTTCTACATTTTGTTGCACTGTTGGGCATACGAGCACATCGTATGCATCAGGCCAGTAGGCTACCCCAGCAGCCAGGGCCACAGGTCCATATACCGATATGGCTTTCAGAGGTGGTTGGGGGTCGTGGGCCAACCACGAGCAGTTGTGGCAGGTTGGGATGTGGCATACTATAGACATGTGCTAGAGGGCCTTACAGCAGTAGACATTGTATGGAGACCTTACCGAGGGTCACCACCCTGGCAAGGAGCCAGCCTACAGTTGCGCCTAATTCCAGTACACTTCTGGATAGCAGGACGGAGGCAGGAGAGTACGAGCAGATACCCCTGGAGAGGGTACGCAGGCAGATGGGGCTGCGATAGGATGAGCCACCTCCCTTCCCTCAGTACAGTGAGGGATGATGTAGAGGCCCCCACTGCCTGCCACCATAGCCTTTGGATCCAGATTTGGGTACGCGGATAGGTCAGCAGGTGAGGGGTGTGGATGACGCTGGGTGCACCGGGAGCATACAGGGTGTGGTGGGCTGGCAGAGAGCAGCCAGGATAGTTACCGCCTGCACAACCAGGACTTGGCTGCAGTTACGACAGAGAGAGAGATCAGCTTTAGGGGTCAGGTGCAGCTCTTACAGGGGCAGCTAGCTGCTGCGCAGGCACAGATGGGGTCTTACAGGGGCAGCTAGCCCTAGGCTCAGGTACAGGCACAGCCATCACCACCACAAGCAGAGAACCTAGCCACAGGTGTAGTACAGGTACAGGCAGCAGTACAGTAGCAGTACCGCCACAGGAAAGGTCACAGGTAATCGGCAGGCCATTACCAAGCGCAAGCACAGCACAGCCCCAGATACCACACGGCCACACGGCACCACCTGCGGGCATAGGGGGCAACACTGTAGTAGGAGTCCGGGGGACCAGCAGACCAGTACCTACGGGTGGCACGGACAGATTATATGGGAGGTTTAGGAGAGCAGAAGGCCCGATATTATCAGGAAATTCTTGATGGTTTTACCAGGTTGAGTATTAAGGACTTATGACAACGTGTGCATAGGGCAGAGGAGTGTAATGTCTCACAGCCAGAGATCTCAGGGAGGGGGCAGCCACAGCGGCGTGTGTCCGTGACGTGGAAGGAGGTGGAGAGGCACCACAGGGACACGCGGGGAGAGGTGCCGAGGGAAGGTGGGGAGAGCTGAGAGATCCTAGACATGGGTTGTTGTATTTTAGAGATGAGCACCGGTCTGCGAACCGGGTGTATTGATAGAGGCCCTGCGTGCCTATGTATTATTCATGTATTCATTCATTCATTTATTGTATACCGGCCTGCGAGCCGAGTAGGGGTTGTATATTGGATACCGGTCTGCGAGCCGAGTATATAGCTATTTTTGATACGAGGGACCGGCCTGCAAGCCGAGTCGAGATTTTTGACAGTTATTGCGGCCTGCGTGCCGGTTTTGTTGGTATGATGAGATCACAGAGGCCCCGATGTAGGGCACATTGTATTTTTGAAAAACTTGTATATATATATATATATAGAGACGATGTTTTGATCCACATGCAGTGTTCAAAATGTGTTTAAATATTTGGGTTAATGGCTGGTAATATATTGAATGTAGTGATGAGTTTAAATTGACCTGGTTGAATAGATGGATGATGCTGATGTTTTTGTTTTTTTTGACGTATATATGATGTCAGGTTATGTGACAGATTGGTGGTTTTGTGACCATGTGATATATGGACTGATTGGGTTGGATCCAAATGAGTATAGATTGAATGTAGGTTTCTTGATTTATCCGTAGTTGATGGGTTTGTGGTATTTGTAGTTTATAAATTAGTGAGTTAATGAAATGTAATGTCTGTGTGGTGGATTGGATGAACCAAAAGTGTGGTAAATTTTGTGTTTATGCAGGAAAAGAAAGAGGCGGGCGGCGAAAGACGAAAAAAATTTTTACAGGATGGAGATTGGCGTAGTCATATGTACAGGAGAGATGGCAGATCAGTGACGGTGCTTATTAAGCTACATGTTTCGAGCAACCCATCGTATCCCCCACAACCCCCCCGGTACCACAAATAGCGCCCCCAGGGTACCCTTTGAGGACAGAGAGGCCACCTGGCGAGAGGGGTCGACGCTGGGATCACGATTCATAACATAGTTCAGGATGAGGTGTGAGAGGTCTAAAGTAAATGTTAGTAAGGTATAAGAATAAATAAGATTACCCGACCTACGCGTCGATGATATAGAGATGTATTTGTTTAACATCTAAATAAAACGAGATATGTATGTTGATTTGCGTTATAATAATAAGAATGTTGTCCGTTTTGACTTTCGGTGTTTTGAAAAAGGATAAAGAGGCATGTGATTAAATAGAAATACACAAAAAATATTTATATTTACCAACACATGATAGGTTATGGTAGGGGATGGTCGAGCTAAGCCTTGGGAGACTCCATGTCTCCCAAGTGCTGCCTACATAGCCCATTGCACAAAGCAAGGAAGGGCCTAAGACCGATGTAGTTCTCCCTTAGGATCCAGGGAGGGGTGAATTTAGGTAATTTGGTATGGTTTAGGCAATTGGGTGGTTGGTAAAAATATTAAGATTGGTAAAGGTAAGGTTGATGGTGTTGGGTAATGAATTGGTGATGTTGTAAAAGGTATAAGGGAAGCGAAGGTTAGCCTACCCAAAGTAGAAGGGAACCATGTCCTGATTAAGGTCAACACACAATCCTAGATGCGAGGCAAAGAAGAAAGAGTGCTCCGTAGGTGAAAAGAGATAAACAAACCACACAACGTAGAACGAGCTTGAAGGCCCTAGGTGCCATGCATAGACGAGAAGTCAATAGGTGAAAAATGTTGTATGATCACAATATATCAGTGTACGTTACGTCCCTTGAGTTGAACAAATGGTGAGGTGAGGTGGATAATATAGCTGAGGTACAGAGAACCTGTGACAAAGTGAGTGGTTCTGACAAAAGAGAACCTACCCTAAATAGACAAGTCCATGACCCAAAAAGTTCTTTTGAATGAGGCTTTTATTTGACTGAATATAGACTGATCGATGCGGGAAGTCTACAAGGGATATTGATTGTACTATTCTTGAGGTCTTCACAAAGCTGATCCATGCGAGAAGCTTCGGATAAAGGCTGACTGTGACATAGCCTTCTTGTGTATAGCTGTCCTTCGGGGGGAGAAAGTCTCTTTATCGTAGCAGATATGATTTTAGTGCATAGCTGTCCTTTGGGGGGAAGCAGTCTATTTATAGTAGCAGCAATAGTTTGGCATAGAGCTGTCCTTCGAGGGAGCAGGCTATATTAATTTAGATAGCTAGATGTTCTTTGGCCGGGTCGTGAAGCATCTAGTTGGTAGGAAGTTTGCTCAAGAAAATTCCCATAAGGGGTGGGGGGGGGGGGGGGGGGGGGGGGGGGGGGGGGGGGGGAATACAGCTTAATTTATAACTTTGGAGGTCATTGGATCTGGACTAAAAAAAGGGAAGGCATATAAGGGGAGGTGCGAAGTGATTTGTGATTTTATTTGGGAGATCGAAATAAAGTATAGTAGCGGTAAATGAGCTCAAGGGAAGAGCAGTAGGTAGCATAAGACAGTGATATAACACTAGATTCAACAGTAGAATGGTCGGAGATGCACGGAAATTAAGGGGTTCAGGTCAGGCTTACAAGTATTAAGCCGAAGCTAAACGATAAGTTCCTGCTCCATAGGTGTGAGTGGTGATTATATAAGGCCCAATCAATGGGGAGCAAATTTTCACGTTTGTCTTTTTGTTTGGTTACATGTGATTCTTTGAGGACAAGATCACCAACCTAAAGGTTCCGCCATGAAGTCGCGTATCATAAGCAGTTTAATGCATTTTTGATTAGTTTGAAGGTGAATCAGCGCTGTGAAGACGGCGTTCGTCAAAGAGCTCAATTGGGCTAACCGCTCTTGGTGGAAATAGCGTGGTGAGACTATCCTAAGAGATATTCTAAGGGAGGGTAATGTGTCTTCGCGAGGCAGGAAACCTCGGTACCATATAACAAAGACAACGCTGTGGCATTAGTTAGAGGTAAGACTGATAGTAGTAAGCCACGGGCAAAGGAATGTGATGTGCCCAATTTTTCCAGATTCATTGACAACTTTCTGAGGATTTGATTAGGGTTTTATTCGAAGATCGCTGACCAATTGGCCTGGGATAGTAAGGCGCTGAGAAAACTAAGTTGATACCCAAGTGTCACAAAGGTTTTGTAAAACTTGTTTTTAAAATATTACCATTATTACCGCTTATGAGGCGAATGAGACAGCACCCAAAACGACAGATAATGGATGGTTACTGAATTCGACAATTTTTTCTTTTTTGATTGAAAATGAGTGGCACAATGGCTCCACCCCATTTGTGTAATATTCGGTCGATGTGATTATCCAACGGTGACGTGTGAAGATGTCGGGTGAATCTCAGACAATAAGGTCTAAAAGCCCCATTTGTGATGAGAAAGGCCAAAGATCTCGGCGCCCAGCGACCTGTACGCGGGGTGGACTAGGAGTATGTTGAAGGTTGGAATGTTGTTGACACATGACACAACGCTTATAAAACATATATTATCGTTCAGCAGTCGTGTATTAGAGGTTTAGGCAATAATAACCTAGCGAAGGATTCATTAGCCACGGAAAAAGGCCACGAAAAATGCCACCACACACTTCCCAAATCATGGACTTGTTGGATGGTTATACGGTAGGGGGACACTCCCGCGCCGGTTAGGACAGCGAAGGAGGATGGCCATCAAAGCCACGTTTTATAGTAGAGGAGTGCCCCGCCATGAGAACCACATAACGAGAAACTTTTAGATAAAGAACAGTTTGGCCGTTACTAGTAAGTTCAGGGTGGAAGAACAGAGATGTAAGGTAGTTGTGAAATTGGTTTCTGGTTACCAGGTATCCTGACAGACTTAGTAGGACACAGTATTTATTATGAAAACTAACGGGGTTGATAGGATGGTGCAAAAGTTGTTTGAGCACACACAACGAATAATTCAGAGGTTTCAGTGGTGCGGCGGGACTTTGCGTAGCTAAGCAAGCCATAGTATCGCAAATTGTTAGGGGAGCGGGGGAATGTTTGGATAGATTAGTGAGTAAATAAGGCTAGAAAGTTGAATCCACCGTGGCGTTTGTTACTTCTCGCACTTCCTGCAAATTTAGCATTGGTAGATGCCTATAACTTGATTGACTACCCAATTGAGAGTCACCAACAAGCGATAAATTGATTATGATGTAATTGCCTAAGTGTATCGAAACTTGTGAGACCCAGACAAGTGAGAGGGGCCCGCGTATTCAGCTGGTATGCTTAGGTGAGGGGAAATCACAGCAGGACATGGAAAGGAGGGCATAGGTTCGAGTGCATAGCAGGGAGTGTAACCACAAAACGTCCACAGAATCCTCCCGCCGCGCCTGGCATTTAGTCCATCGGAGAAGAGGGTCATTTGATACGACTCTTCCCCAGTGAAGCTAGTGGCGTATGGTTCGTCGGGGAATGTAAAAATTGGTTAAATTGTTCCCCAGGTAACGGGCCTCAGCAAGGTGAGTCTGCAAGAGTTTGTCCTTGATGACTTCTGGGTATAAACTCAAGGTCAGGTCGGCGAGGAGCATTGAGCCATCGAAGCGATGGTGGCGTTGAGAGTGGTTTGGCAGTACATATAATGAATGGGGGCAGTGTTGGTCCTGACGAAAAGTTTTGATTCAGGAGGGTGGTAATGTCGAAGTTTGGTGCTACAATGATAGGGCACGGCACAATTTTTCCTCCCTGTGATTACCTAGTCTCGTCAATCCATGAGGGTACGACTTATATAATAAAACGGCCTGCTCTCGACGTGCCGATAGTCCCGCTGCTAATGAGCGAGCCATAGCACCTATAACATGGTCGTGGCGAAGGCATCTCAATGTCGGAGCCAGTGTTGTCCCTTCTTGAGCGGCCCCGCGGGATGCCCGTCACCGAGGGGGTGGGCTTCCGCCCGTGTCGAGGAGAGTACGGGATTTAGGGGCACACGAGGCCCCGACCCTTCCTCAGGCATACTCCAAGCTCAAGGCACTTGCGTCGCCATGAAGATACACCGTCATGGGCGTGCGATCTCCACTGGGCACTGCAACGCACAGAAACCGCGGTAAGACGCTTAGCTAGGGGCGGGGAGACTTGTCCCTAGTAGAGTGATGTAGGAGAATGAGGAGGAGAGGCGGAGAGAAAATCGGCGAAGAGAACCCAATGAGAGAGGCGTAAACTCTAGGGTGAGACGTAGACGTTCCAGTGAGAAAAAAAGAACGGCTCTCCACAAGTGGAAGAACAGCGGGTGGAGCAGAGCAGAAGCAGCGAAGTTCAACCGGACTGGAGCCGCGGCAATAGAATAGAGGGAGATAGTGTGAGAAAACAAGGTACAACCTGTGACCATCGATGCGCGTTGGGAGATTAATAAAAACGCCGGATGGATTGAAAGTTTACCCTGAAACTAACGTAATTGTTGAGGTTTTTGGGTGGGTGGCATTTACAGGATAGCTTTCCTTAGCTGGATCGACTCAATGCCACGCAAAGAAGGCCGATAAAGCCAAAGAAGCTTCCCTGAAGAAGGACACCAAAGGACACATTTCCTTGGGTGAAGACGAAACAGAATATTTGCAAACAGGCAATCAAAAGATAATGGTTTTTAAAACATCGAGATGTAACTGCGTATGTTTAGACTTGCCAAGAAGATCGGCGACGAATGCTTTCAAGGAATGGGTGCATATGTCATGAAAAATGTAGGCATAGCAGTTGATAGGGTTGCACCAGCATTATTAAGGCCAACGGCCATGACACGATTAACAGAAAAGGTCCCAAGGTTATGAAAGCGTCTTATGTTGATCGGCTGGGTGCGACCAAAATTGGTTGTATCCTGAAAAGCCATCCATGGAGAGAAGCATTTAATGGCCTGAAGTGAGATCAACAAGTTTGATCAATACTGGGGCGTGGAAAGTCATCTTAGGGCAAGCGGATGTTACGATCCCGGAACTCGTGCATACCGAAGTCCCCCCGTGCTTTCGTGACAGGGCACGATGTTAGAAATCCATTTAGGATAGTCAATAGGCAAGCTGAAGGGAAACAGAAAGGAGTCGTTTGAGTCATCTTTGACAAAGAGAGCAATGCGGGATGCATTTTCTCAATTATGTTTGGACTGGTTTGGAATCGGGTTGGGTTTAGGGGTGAGTTATGGACGGCAATGGTAGGACAATTCCTGGCATGTCAGCGTAAGACCCTGCGAAGCTGGTTGCGAGCACGGAGAAAGGTCGTAAAAGGCGGCTGTTCCTGGTGTTAAGGGATTGCCAAATCTTCCACAATGTGAGGGATCCTCCTCCGTTGGATGTTGATTTCTATAGTAGATTCGTTCAGCAATGGTTTGGGTTTCAGAGGGTAAGGACTCGTTGAATATAGAATCATCGCGCCAAAGATAAGTGAGGATTGTAGTTCATCATCCTGGCATCAACAAACATTATAAAGGTGAAGCCTCTCGATATGTCTGGATACAGAAGGGGAGAGAAGATGGGTCCCCCTCATTATCACGTTGATAAAGTGAGAGGGACCTATGAAGATAGAATTTATGAAAAAAAAAGTTAGAGGGATGGATCAGGTGATAGATTCTGATGGGTATGATGGTTGGTAGGGGCCGACGTCTTCTTCTTCCAGATACAGCTGAACAGGAGGTTGTCTCATGTGTAGGTGTTTCAGGAAAAACCGAGAGACCATGCGTCATTATGTGTGGATGTGGTGATCGGATGAGCGTATGTTGGCTTGTTCGTAAAGGCCCAAAAACCAAAGCCTTTCCACGACAGCGAGTCAAGAAGTGAGGGCGAAGCGGGACGATTGTCAAGTATTGAAAATCGGATGATTGGAAGTGGACCCCACCAAGAGGAGGTTAAGGGTTAGGTAATGGAAGATGCCGTCAACACCCCCATATGTAGGTTGGTGTGCAATGGGGTGGGCCCGTAAAAGAATACTCCCCACGAGACTGGTCGTAGGGGGGATGTGCTTTGTTGTAATTGTCGACTCTGTGGGGTGGGGTGGGAAAGAAACTACCGTTTTGTATAGGCAGTAGAAGTAGAGAGTACTTCCAGCGGAGCGATGAAACACATTACTAAGGGGTAGGTCGGAGGTTGGGAGTTAGCTGCGGAGAGAAGGTGGTATATGAGGTCGACGGTGGGTTCACTCAGTGAAGGAAAACGTAGGTGCAGTGAGGTTGGAAGGATTGCGCTACAGTTGATGAAGAGGTGATTGGGTTGAATGTATGGGTGGGACTTGATGGGTATAAGCACATCGTTTGGGTGTTATAACAGATTGCAAGTTTTAAGGGGGGAGGATAGCTTTACAGGTAGGACTTCCCCTCGACTCAATTTTATGCATCTTATGTAATGTTGAGGGAACGCATCCCATGGCCCGATTCCAAGACGACCCTAGCATCTATTATATTGGAACTCTCCTCAAGGACATAGAAAGAGTTCGGGTAAGGGTGGTAAATACGTCGGTCCTACACGAATGTTGAGGATCACGGTGCCTAAGTTTAGAGGTAAAGCGTCATTTGAAATGACCGCAACATGATGGATGGCACACATGAATCGAAGGGATAGTCATTGTTGGAAGGCTCTTTGAAGAGATGATGTTAGGCGGAGCGCCCCGTCAATCATAACCCGACGTAACCGGAATATCACGGAGTAGGCTGAGATGAAAAGGGCAGGGTCAGGGTTTCTGTACCAAAGTAACAATTTCATCTTCCAAGAAACTAATACAGCGGGCTGTTGTACAGAGACAAAGTGGTGGGGAGATGGATTGTTTGGTGGGAGAGATGGGCAACGTGATTGGTGTTAGAATGGAGGGGCAGGCAACGGGCATGGTTTCATTGGGGTAAAAACCTCTTCCCTTGAGGATCCAACGAGAGCTGTCGATGAGATTCAGAAGCTGAAGAGATCATATGTGTCATTTTCCGGGCGATTGATGAAGCGTTTGATCATGGTTCGGTGGGAAACTCCTTAGGACGGGATAGGCGGGTCCGCCGAATAACCACTTTAGGTGGTGGTGTAATCAGGATGGTTGAAGGAGAAAAGAGATGCCGCAGGTGTGTTTTCTTTCGCCTTTCCCATTGTTTTTCTGTCCCTCGAGTAGCGACACTAATCATATTAATCTCGTAGACCTGAGATGAGGAAGATGGTTGGGATAATTCATGGTCTTCAAGAGGTGGGGTTGTAATAATGATAGATCTTGGTGAGGCGGGGACAGACGATATAGTAGAGGGAATTGAAGCTAAGGTCTCTCCCTTCGTAAATTGTCTTTCTTAATCTTTCTATCCGGGAAGAGGGTGACTGACGAAGGATGGTTTTTTAAACTTTGCATCCCTCCACATCATGTTCAGGTGTGCGGTGATAGGCGCAGATTTTAGACTCATCATAAACCTGGCAGGTCGAGGTTTAGATGGGTCATAATGTCTAAGAGGGGGTAGGAAATGGTCGCGTTCTCTACCAACATAGCAAGGATTTTGGCGTAAGATCCTTTGAGGGGGTCAAAATCGGATGAGAGTATTGGTTGTGCGGGTTTTTGGTAATGTTTGGGCGTGGTTGGTTTGTACGGGTGGTGGTTTAGCCGAGGGGTGCTGACACGTGTTTTCACTAAACGTGGTTTCTTTGGCGCAGAAAGTTAACGTTCGGACTGGCTAGATGATGAGGCTATGGATGATGTGGTAGCGGCGGGAAACAACCACGGAGAAAGGGGTAGTGACAGAAAATAAATCCTTGATGATGGGATTGGTTTAGGGTTGATCGGTGGACAGGATAGCGCGGGGTAACACGATGTTGTTATACCCTTCGATCTCTGTATAGGTGTAGAAGGCGTAGGTCGTTTTGAAGAAAACACCGGAGGTATGATATATTGATGTAAAGGTGGAGGGATGAGGTCCCAATATGGGAAGTGGGGGGTGGGACGATGAGGTTTTGATTGTGTGATCAGAGGCAAGGATTGCGTTTGTCTCCTAGGGCTGCGGGAGCCGGGTATTTTTGGATAAATCGAGTCCTAGGTGGGTGTGTTAGACTGGGGCATTCGGTTGAGTCCCAAGCGTTAGGGGAAGATTGGACAAGTAATAGAAGTGGAAGGCATTGGTAGAGGTAGGGGGTCTGAGGTATGTGAAGGGTGAAGGTGAGAACGAGGGCATTCCATTTTAAGCTTCTGTAGCACTTTGGGTATATGGTGGCGGCATCAGGGAGTGGTCATTGGCATTCTGAGTAGATATGGCGTACTCAAACGTTCCCATAAGATTCGTCATATTCTGGAGACTGACAGTCCTCACGTGTGATAGGAAAACTTTGGTATATAGAAGAGGTGGTTGTGATTCCGTCCACTGTGGGTGTGATACAGGGGGGGAGATGAGGGCACTGTATCAACAGATGTTAAGGAGGTCGACTGGTCGTTGAAAAGATTAGGGTGAAGAGGGGACTAATAGACGAAGGGCATGTTTGAGGGGGATGTAAATGGCTAAAGAAATTAGTGATGTTGGGCAAGAAGATTTCTCGTCAAGGACTTCAAAAGGAGGGCCGTACCTCCTCTTGGGCGGCAAAAGCTGGTTAGAGGTAGAAGGAGTTTGATTAGGTGGTAGAAGGAGACGTCTGGAAATGGATTATGAGTAGATACATCCGCTCGCAGTTTGTAGGGATGTTGGTGAAGGATTGTAGGGATGTGGTGTAAGAAGATCCTTGAGGGAAGGGAAGCTGGGGCAGGTAAACTCTTTTTTATGGGATAAAGGACGGCTTTCGCTTTGGCTGTGATGATGGTTAAAGAGTTCGGGCTCCGTGTTAGTGAGGAGGTTTGATTCAAAATTTTCTCGATAGAGGCTTTTGGCTGGTATCGAAGACTGCATGGACTCATTAACACTCTCCTCGGTAAGATATCCTGGTTTACGTTACGGTGGACGAGTGGAGTTGATTCGGGAATGCTTGTGATTGTTGAAAATTTTCAAGTTCGGTTTAGCCGCAGGGGCGTTAGATTAGAAAGGGTATACCCCCGCATCAACCTTTCCTGCACTATGTTTCAACCATTTTGTAGTTTCCTGACTGTGTCTCACGTGGGTGCGAGTTACAGGACAGAAGTTCATGTTCTTTGTACCAGGAAGGTTATAATGGCGCGAGTGGAATCAAAACCAGGAATGAGGTAACAGGAGGTAAGGTATTCTCCTGCTTTGAGCAATTTTCCAATTCACACCATACGTTCTCCCAAGGGGAGTGTAGTGATGGGCTCGGCTTTGTTTTATTAGGTGGTTTTGGTGGAGTAGTATTGGATGGTAGTGGGATTGGACCATCACCGCGTGGACAGCGCCTTTTGATTTAGAAGAAGTGGACGCGTGGAGGAGTGGTGGTATTTGGTATTGGTGGAATCAGGAGGTTCGGAAAGTGGAGTTTTGTGCGCAAACCGCAATTTCTCTTCCTCTAAGGCTCGAATTTCATTTTTGTGAAATAGTAAAGCCTCGTCGAAAAGTACAGAAAGTTGGAATTTGGAGGGGAGGGGAGAGTGCTTAGCGAGGGCCCGCGTAAATTAAATAGTTCGATAAGTTCGGTTTGAGGAAGGATAACGTAAGTTGGTGATAAGGCCTCGCCATCGTCCAACGGAAATCTGCGATAATTCGTCCTAAATTGTCGGATGGCCATAGGGTCGGTGACAGATACTTTCTTGGAAGTAATGGAGAAAGGTCCAGAAAAGATTGGGCTAGTGGTTTAAAAGAGAAGAATGGAGTGCTGGGTTACAGCACTTACCATCCCAAGGTGGGTCCTGATAAGGACATGGGAAAGGTGCGTTTGTGATGTAAACAGGCATCATCATGGCAATCAAATAAAACAAGGTTGTCGAAATGGTTGAGCTATTGGATTGGCGGGAGAGTGGATAGTGGGCCCGATGAGGAAGGAGAGTACAAGCATGTGATGTGGCCCGGGACCCCGTAGAGCGGATTGGAGGCCCACCCCCCCCCCCCCCATGGCACAGGCAGAGGACTTGTGGGGGCTTGACCAGCTGTACCGCCACCACCACCCCATTCCCACCACGACCCACGACGACGTGTCGTCGTATCGGTAGGTTCTAAACTCGTGATTTTTCATTGAATGGTTATGAGGCTAAATGGGGGGGTTTGGTAGGAATTTGTATTTTGTAGAATACTGAGCAATGGAGGGAATTTGCCAAAACGGAGAGGGTATTAGTAAAATAGGGTAATGCGGCTAGTGGGTAATTGGAGGTGTTTGGTGTGGTAAATGGGTATAAAATCGGTAAAAAAATGGGTTTGGGGCCGCGCGGTGGTTCGGCTCCGGGAGAAGACAGTGACCAATTCGGTCCACTAAGCGACCGGCATCGGTCGCCACATTTTAGGGAAAGGAGTGTTGTTGTGCTGGCCTCGTCATGTGTCCCGGCCGGCGTCGGTGGCGTGTGTGTTTGGGTTTGTGGGTGGTGTGGGTGGTTTGGGTTGTGGGGGATTTGTGGGTTGGGTGGGTGTTTGTGGGTGGGTTGGGTGGAGAAGTGGTTTATTAGGGTTTGTGGGTTGGGTTAGGGATTTGTGGGTTGGTTGTTGGTTGGGTGGGGTGGGGTTAGTTTTTTTGGTTGTTGTTGGGTATTGTTGGTGGGGTAAGGTGTTTGATTAGGTGTTTTTGGTTTGGGTTATGGGTTGTTGGGTTTGTGTTGGTGTGGGTTGTGTTTGGTTGCGTTTGTGTGGTGTGTTTTGGGGATTTGTTGTTGTGTTTTTTTTGTTATTGGTGTTCTCAAGGGTATTGTTTTAGGTTGTTTGTTGTTGGGTTAGGGGTTTTTGGTTGGTTTGTGTGTGGTTTCGTGGTGGGTGTTTGGGTGTTGGTTGGGTCTGTGGCGGGTTGGGTTCGGTTTGTGGGGGTTGGGGTTCGGGGGTGGCGCCGGTCTTGCCTTCAGGGGTTTTTGGGTTGTGGGTTTCGGGGTTTGTTTGGCTTGGTGTGGGGTGGGGTTCGGGGGGGTTGTGTTGGGTGTTTGTTTGGGTTTGGGGGTTGGGTTCGGTTTTGGGGGCTTGGTTCGGGGTGGGCGCCGTTCTTGGCCTTCGGGGTTTTTGTGGGTTTGGTGGGTTTTGGTGGTTGTTTCGGGGTGTGGGGTCGCAAGATCGGGAGTGTGGTCGGGGGGGAATACAAAAGGAGGTTTAGATGGTAAGTAGATGTTTAATAAAGAGTAGGTCTAAGAATGTGGGTGGTTTTGCAGCACGTCAGCAGCTTGACGATGCGTGATAGGATGCCTCCACTATTGAGTCGGATGAGGCCACACGTATCTGCGGTGCATTGGGCCATCATGCGCGAGGTGGGACTCGGCGGGGTCCAGAGGTACAGAGTGATAGAGAGAGATCACAGCCTGATGGTCGCCCTCATCGAGAGATGGGATCCGGCGACCAATGTGTTCCATCTCCCGACTGGGGAGATGACCGTCACATTAGAGGATGTGTATCGCATCCTGCGGCTACCGATCGAGGGAGAGGCAGTCTTCCAGGTAGATTCAGAGACTGCCATGGACAGCATACTGCAGGTTTTTGGGGATGCAGCCGCGCTACTGACCTACCATAGCGCGAGTATCGGGTACGGTGACATGTACCGCGCACACAGACATGAGACACGGCTTACCGTGTTGATGATGATAGGGATCACCTGCTTCACCCTCCCGGATTCAGAGGGAGGCCGCTTCCCACGAGCATTGATGGGGGTGCTACTTGAGATGGTGGAGGAGCACACCTGTTACGCCTGGGCACCAGTGTATCTGGTGCAATTATACAGGGAGTTATGGGGCTATCACCGGAGGAGGCGATTTGGTATTTGTTCTACATTTTTGTTGCACTGTTGGGCATACGAGCACATCGTATGCATCAGGCCAGTAGGGCTACCCCAGCAGCCAGGGCCACAGGTCATATACCGATATGGCTTTCAGAGGTGGTTGGGGGTCGTGGGCCAACCACGAGCAGTTGTGGCAGGTTGGGATGTGGCATACTATAGACATGTGCTAGAGGGCCTTACAGCAGTAGACATTGTATGGAGACCTTACAGAGGTCACCACCCTGGCAGAGGAGCCCGCCTACAGTTGCGCCTAATCCAGTACACATTCTGGATAGCAGGACGGAGGCCAGGAGAGTACGAGCAGATACCCCTGGAGAGGGTACGCAGGCAGATGGGGCTGCGATAGGATGAGCCACCTCCCTTCCCTCAGTACAGGAGGGATGATGTAGAGGCCCCACTGCCTGCACCATAGCCTTTGGATCCAGATTGGGTAGCGGAGAGGTCAGCAGGTGAGGGTGTGGATGACGCTGGGTGCACGGGAGCATACAGGGTGTGGTGGGCTGGGCAGAGAGCAGCCAGGATAGTACCGCCTGCACAACCAGACTTGGCTGCAGTTACGACAGAGAGAGATCAGCTTAGGGGTCAGGTGCAGCTCTTACAGGGGCAGCTAGCTGCTGCGCAGGCACAGATAGGGGTCTTACAGGGGCAGCTAGCCTAGGCTCAGGTACAGGCACAGGCAGCACCACCACCAGCAGCACAGCCACAGGTGTAGGTACAGGTACAGGCAGCAGTACCAGTAGCAGTACAGCCACAGGCACAGGTACAGGTACAGGCAGCCATACCAGCAGCAGCACAGCCACAGCCCCAGATACCACCACGGCCACAGGCACCACCTGCGGCATAGGGGGCACTGGTAGTAGGAGTCCGGGGACCAGCCCCAGTACCTACGGTGGCACGGGACAGATATATGGAGGTTAGAGCAGAGGCCCGATATTATCAGGACATTCTTGATGGTACCAGGGTTGAGTATCAGGCTTATGCAGCGCATAGGGCAGAGACCTCTCACAGCCAGAGATCTCAGGGAGGTGCAGCCACAGCTGGCGTGTCCGTGACGGGCAGGAGGTGAGAGGCACCACAGGGACCCGCGGGGAGAGGTGCCGAGGGCGGTGGGGAGAGCTGAGAGATCCTAGACATGGTTTGTTGTATTTTAGAGATGAGCACCGGTCTGCGAACCGGGTGTATTGATAGAGGCCTGCGTGCCTATGTATTATTCATGTATTCATTCATTCATTTATTGTATACCGGCCTGCGAGCCGAGTAGGGGTTGTATATTGGATACCGGTCTGCGAGCCGAGTATATAGCTATTTTTGATACGAGGGACCGGCCTGCAAGCCGAGTCGAGATTTTTTGACAGTTATTGCGGCCTGCGTGCCGGTTTTGTTGTATGATGAGATCACAGAGGCCCCGATGTAGGGCACATTGTATTTTTGAAAAACTTGTATATATATATATATATAGAGACGATGTTTTGATCCACATGCAGTGTTCAAAATGTGTTTAAATATTTGGTTAATGGCTGGTAATATATAGAATGTGTGATGAGTTTAATTGACCTGTTGATAGATGGATGATGCTGATGTTTTTGTTTTTTTTGTACGTATATATGAATGTCAGGTTATGTGACAGATTGGTGGTTTTGTGACATTGTGATATATGTGACTGATGAGTTGGATCCAAATGATGTATAGATTGATAGTTTCTTGATATCCGTAGTTGATGGTTTGTGTATTTGTATAAAATAAGTGATGTTAATGAAATTGTAATGCTATGTGTGGTGGATGAACAAAATGTGGTAAATTTTGTTGTTTATGCAGGAAAAGAGGCGGGCGCGAAAAAATTTATTACAGGAGAGATTGGCGTATTCATATGTTACAGGAGAGATTGGCAGATCAGTGGGCGGTACCAATAGCCGCGGTACCTTTGAGGACAGAGAGGCCTGGCGAGAGGGGTCGACGATCACGATCATCACCTAGTTCAGGATGAGGTGTGAGGGTCTAAATAAATGTTAGTAAGGTATAAGAATAAATAAGAGTACCGACCTACGCGTCGATGATATAGAAGATGTATTTGTTTAACATCTAAATAAAACGAGATATGTATGTTGATTTGCGTTATAATAATAAGAATGTTGTCGTTTTGACTTTCGGTGTTTTGAAAAAGGATAAAGAGGCATGTGATTAAATAGAAATACACAAAAATATTTATATTTACCACACATGATAGGTTATGGTAGGGGATGGTCGAGCTAACCTTGGGAGACTCCATGTCTCCCAAGTGCTGCCTACATAGCCCATTGCACAAAGCAAGGAAGGGCCTAAGACCGATGTAGTTCTCCCTTAGGATCAGGGAGGGGTGAATTTAGGTAATTTGGTATGGTTTAGGCAATTGGGTGGTTGGTAAAAATATTAAGATTGGTAAAGGTAAGGTTGATGGTGTTGGTAATGAATTGGTGATGTTGTAAAAGGTATAAGGGAAGCGAAGGTTAGCCTACCCAAGTAGAAGGGAACCATGTCCTGATTAAGGTCAACACACAATCCTAGATGCGAGGCAAAGAAGAAAGAGTGCTCCGTAGGTGAAAAGAGATAAACAAACCACACAACGTAGAACGAGCTTGAAGCCCTAGGTGCCATGCATAGACGAGAAGTCAATAGGTGAAAAATGTTGTATGATCACAATATATCAGGTGTACGTTACGTCCCTTGAGTTGAAACAAATGGTGAGGTGAGGTGGATAATATAGCTGAGGTACAGAGAACCTGTTACAAAGTGAGTGTTCTGACAAAAGAGAACCTACCCTAAATAGACAAGTCCATGACCCAAAAAGTTCTTTTGAATGAGGCTTTTATTTGACTGAATATAGACTGATCGATGCGGGAAGTCTACAAGGGATATTGATTGTACTATTCTTGAGGTCTTCACAAAGCTGATCCATGCGAGAAGCTTCGGATAAAGGCTGACTGTGTATAGCTGTCCTTCGGGGGAGAAGTCTATTTATAGTAGCAGATATGATTTTAGTGCATAGCTGTCCTTTGGGGGAGCAGTCTATTTATAGTAGCAGCAATAGTTTGGCATATAGCTGTCCTTCGAGGGAGCAGTCTATATTTAATTTAGATAGCTAGATGTTCTTTTGGCGTGAAGCATCTAGTTTGGTAGGAAGTTTGACTCAAGAAAATCCCATAAGAATACAGCTTATTTTAATACTTTGGAGTCATGGACTAGACTAAAAAAGGGGAAGGCATTATCAAGGGGAGGTGCGAAGTGATTTTGATTTTATTTGGAGATATAGAAAATAAAGTATATGTAGCGGTAAATGAGCTCAAGGGACGAGCAGTAGGTAGATAAGAAGTGATATAACACTAGATTCAACAGTAGAATGGTCGAAGATGCAAGGCATTAAGGGGTTCAGGCTCAGGCTTACCATTAAGCGAAGCTAAACGATAAGTTCCTGATCCATAGGTGTGAGTGATTATATAAGGCCCAATCCAATTGGGAGCAAATTTTCCACGTTTGCTCTTTTCTAGTTTGGTTACATGTTGATTCTCTTTGAGGACAAGATCACCAACCTTAAAGGTACGCTCATGAAGTCGCTTATCATAAGCACGTTTAATGTGTTTTTGATAGATTTGAAGGTGATCAAGAGCTGTAAGACGGCGTTCGTCAAGAAGCTCCAATTGGGCTAACCGCTCTTGGCGGAAATCATCGTTGGTGAGAATATCCTGAAGAGATATTCTAAGGGAGGGTATTTTTATTTCGAGAGGCAAAACAGCCTCGGTACCGTATACCAAAGAAAAAGGTGTGGCATTAGTAGAGGTATGAATGCTAGTACGATAAGCCCAAAGGGAAAAGGGAATGTGATTGTGCCAATTTCTTGCCGGAGTCATTGACAACTTTCATGAGGATTTTGGTTAGGGTTTTATTAGAAGATTCAGCCTGACCATTGGCCTGTGGATAGTAGGGTGATGAGAAACTAAGTTTGATACCAAAGTTGTCACAAAGGTCTTGTAACAACTTGTTTTTAAAAGATTTACCATTATCTGTTATTAGGCGATGAGGAATACCAAAACGACAGATAATGTGATGGTTAATGAATTCGACAATTTTTTCTTTTTTGATTGAAATGAGTGGAATAGCCTCCACCCATTTTGTGTAATATTCGGTCGCTGTGATTATCCAACGGTGACGTTGTGAAGAGGTCGGGTGAATCTCACCAATAAGGTCTAAACCCCATTGTGAGAAGGGCCAAAGATCTCGAGCGACTTGGAGCGGGTGGCTAGGAGTATGTTGAAGGTTGGCATGTTGCTGACACATAACACAACGCTTAACATATTCGTAGTAGTCGTTATTGAGAGTAGGCCAATAATAACCTAGGCGAAGGATTCGTTTAGCCACGGCAAGGCCACTAAAATGTCCACCACAAATCCCATCATGGACTTGTTGGATGGTATAGGTGACCTCCGCGCCGGTTAGACAGCGAAGGAGGATGCCATCAAAGCCACGTTTATAGAGGAGTCCCCCCATGACAACATAACGAGAAACACTTTTAAGAAAAGCACGTTTGCCGTTACTAGTAAGATCAGGTGGGAGAACAGAGATTGTAAGGTAGTTGTGAAATTGGTGGTACCAGGTATCCTGCAAATTAGTAGACACAGTATTTATTATGCAAACTACCGGGGTTGAATAGGATGGTGCAAAAAGTTGTTGGACCACAACGAATAATTCAGAGTCAGTTGGTGCGGCGGGAATTTGCGAGGCTAAGCAAGCCATAGTATCCGCAAATTTGTTAGTGGAGCGGGGAATGGTTTGGATAGAATAGTGAGTAAATAAGGCTAGAAGTGAATCCACGTGGTGTTTGTACTTCTGAAGTTCCTCATTTTTACATTGGTAGATGCCTATAACTTGATTGACTACCAATTGAGAGTCACCAAAGATATTGATAGATTTAATGCCTAAGTGTATCGCAACTTGGAGACCCAGAACAAGGGCCTCGTATTCCGCTGTATTATTAGTGCAGGGGAAATCAAGCAGGAATGAAAGAGGCATAGGTTCAGTGTCAAGAGGGATGAGAACAACGCCAGATCCTCCGCCGCGCTGGCATTTAGATCCATCGAAGAAGAGGGTCATTTGATACGACTCTTCCCCAAGTGAAAGAGTGGCGATGAGTTCGTCGGGGAATGTAAAATTGGTAAATTGTTCCCCAGGTAACGGGGCCTCCGCAAGTTGGTCTGCAAGAGTTTGTCCTTTGATTGACTTCTGTTGTATAAACTCAAGGTCAAGGTCGGCGAGGAGCATGAGCCATCGAGCGATGCGTTGGTTTAGATGTGGTTTGGCGTACATATAATGAATGGGGTCCGTGTTGGTGATGACGAAAGTTTTGTGATTCAGGAGGTAATGTCGAAGTTTGGTGGCTACGAATGATAGGGCCAGGCACAATTTTTCTACATGTGTATACCTAGTCTCGTAATCCATGAGGGTACGACTTATATAATAAACGGCCTGCTCTCGACGTGCCGAGTCCCGATGTGCGAGCATAGCACCTATAACATGGTCAGTGGCGGAAATATAAAGGTAGAAAGGGCGGTCGTCCTGGGGTGGGATAAGCACGGGTGGCTGCAAGAGATACGTTTTGAGAGCTTCGAAGACTTGGTGACACTCCTCACTCCATTGAAAGGCAACGTCCTTTTTTAGAAGGTGATGAAAAGGGTGACATCGATCCGAGAGTTGGGAGATAAAACGCCGGATGGATTGAAGTTTACCCTGCAAACTACGTAATTGTTTGAGGTTTTTGGGTGGGGGCATTTCTAGGATAGCTTTTACTTTAGATGGATCGACCTCAATGCCACGCAAAGAGACGATAAAGCCAAGAAGCTTCCCTGAAAGGACACCAAAGACACATTTCTTTGGTTGAAGACGAACAGAATATTGCAACAGGCAATCAAAAATAATGGTTAAAACATCGAGATGTTCACTGCGATGTTTAGACTTGCCAAGAAGATCATCGACGTAATCTTCAAGGATAGTGTGCATAATGTCATGAAAAATGTAGGTCATAGCCCGCTGATAGGTTGCACCAGCATTCTTAAGGCCAAACGGCATGACACGATAACAGAAGGTTCCCCAAGGAGTTATGAAAGCGGTCTTATGTTGATCGGCGGGTGCGACCAAAATTTGGTTGTATCCTGAAAAGCCATCCATGAGAGAGAGAATCTCATGACCCGCAGTTAGATCAACAAGTTGGTCAATGCTGGGGAGTGGAAAGTCGTCCTTAGGGCAAGCGAGGTTAAGATCCTAGAAATCCGTGCATATCCGAAGTCCCCCCGTCGCTTTCGTGACAGGTACGATGTTAGAAATCCATTGAGGATAGTCAATAGGCAGAATGAAGGAAACAGAAAGGAGTCGTTGGAGCTCCTCTTTGACCAAGAGAGCAATGCGTGGATGCATTTTTCTCAATTTCTATTTGACTGGTTTGGAATCGGGGTTTAGGGTGATGTTATGGACGGCAATGGTAGGGTCAATTCCTGGCATATCAGCGTAGGACCAAGCGAAAGCTTGGTTGTGGGTACGGAGAAAGGTAGTAAAGGTGGCTTGTTATGATGTGTTAAGGGATTGTCCGATCTTCACAATGTGAGGATCCTCCTCCTTGTGGATGTTGATTTCTATAGTAGATTCGTTCAGCATGGTTTGGGTTTCAGATGGTAAGGCGCGTTGAAGATAGGAGTCGTCCGCCCCAAGGTAAGTGAGGATGGAGTCATCATCCTGGCACTCAACAACATTAATTAAAGGCGAATCCTCTTCGATCATGTCTAGATACAGAAGGGGAAGAGAAGATGGGTCCTCATTATCGCATTGATAAGTGAGAGGACCTATGAAGATGGCATTTATGAAAAAAAAAATTTAGGAGGGATGGATTCAGGGTCTATAGATTCTGTGGGTGATGATGGAAAAGTGGGTGATGATGGTTTGGTAGGGGCGACGTCTTCTTCTTCCAGGATACAGCTGACAGGAGGTGTCTCCTGTGTAGGTGTATCGGGAAAACTGAGACCACTACGATCATTATGTTTACGTGTAGTCACGGGGAATGAGTGTATGTCGGCCTTGTTCATAAAGACCAAAACCAAAGCCTTTCCAAGCACAGCGAGTCAAGAAGGTGAGGGCGAAACGATGATTTGTCAGGTATTGGAAATCGGATTAGGAAGGGAACCCACACCAAGAGGAGGTTCAGGGGTAATGGAGGATGCGTCAACACCCCCATACGTTAGGTTAGTGCGGCAATGGGGTGGTCCGTAAGAGATTACTTCCCCCACGCGACGATCGTAGGTGGGATGTGCATGTAATTTTCAGTACTCCTGCGGGGTAGGGAAAGAACTAACATTATATAGGCGGTACTCTCCCCCAGCGTAAGGCACTGAAAAACATCTACTAAGGGGTCAGAGGTTGGAATGTTAGCTGCGGGAAGGGAAGTGGTTTTTGCGATGGTGGTTTCATCAATTGAAGGCATAGATGCGGTTGAGGTGGATGGTTGAGGTACATTTGAGGAGGATGGTTGGGTTGAATGTATGGGTGTCTTGATTGGTATAAGCACATCGTTAGGGCGGTATAACATATTGTAGGTTTTAAAGGGAGGAGGGTCAGCTTTTACGGTGTAAGACTTCCCCTCGTACTCAAATTTTATGCATCTATGTAATGTTGAGGGAACGCATCCCATGGCTCGGATCCAAGGACGACCCAACAATATATTATATTGGAACTCTCCCTCAAGGACATAGAAGAGTTCGGGTAAAGTGCGTGGTCCTATGCGAACGTTGAGGATTACGGTCCCTAAGGTAGAAGTAATAGCGTCATTGAATGACCGCAACATGATGGGGTTGGAACACATGCAACTAGAAGGGATGTTCATTTGTTGGAAGGATTTTGAAGAGATGATGTTTAGGCTAGTGCCCCCGTCAATCATAACCCGATGTACTCGAATGTCCCGGACGTAAGCAGAGATGAAAAGGGCAGGGTCAGGATCTTCTGTACCAAAGTCGACAATTTCATCTTTAGAGAAATTGACTGCAGCAGCTTGTTGTACAGAGACAGAAGTGGTTGGGGTAGATGGGTTGTTTGGTGAGAGAAGCAACATGATTGGGTGTTAGAATGGAGGCGACAGGTAGGGTTTCATTAGGTAAAACCTCTATCCCTTGAAGGATCTCAATGAGAGCTTGTCGATGAGATTTAGAAGTCTGAATGAGATCATATAGTGTCATTTTTACGGGTGATTGATGAAGCTGTTTGATCATGGTTCGGTGTGTAACTCCATTAGAGACGGGATAGGCGGGTCCACGAATAACCACTTTAGGTGGTGGTGTAATCGGGATGGTTGAAGGAGAAAGAGATGCCGCAGGTGTGTTTTCTTTCACTTTCCCATTGTTTTTCTATCCTCAAGTAGCGACACTAATCATATTAATCTCGTAGACCTGAGATGAAGAAAATGGTTGGGATAATTCATGGTCTTCAAGAGGTGGGGTTGTAATAATGATAGATCTTGGTGAGGCGGGGACAGATGGTATAGGAGAGGGAATGGAAACTAAAGGTCTCTCCCTTCGTAAGTTTTCTTTCTTAATCTTTCTATCCGGGAGAGGTGACTGGCGAAGGATGGTTTTTAGAGCTTTGCATCCCTCCACATCATGTCCAGGTGTGCGGTGATAGGCGCAGATTTTAGACTCATCATAACCTGTGGGTCGAGGTTTAGACGGGTCATAAGGTCTAAGAGGGGGTAGGGAAATGTTCACGTTCTCTACCAACATAGCAAGGATTTTGGCGTAAGATCCTTTGAGGGGGTCAAAATCGGATGAGGGTATTGGTTGTGTGGGTTTTGGTAATGTTTGGGCATGGTTGGTTCGTACGAGTGGTGGTTTAGCTGAGGGGTGTTGATACATGGTTTTTCACTAAACGTGGTTTCTTTGGCGCAGAAGTTACGTTCGGACCTGGCTAGATGATGAGGCTATGGATGACATTGGTAGCGGGAAACAACCACGGAGAAAGGGGAGTGACAGAAAATAAATCCTTTGATGATGGGATTGGTTTAGGGTTGACCGGTGGATAGGATACGCGGGGTAACGATGTTGTTATACCCTTCGATCTCTGTATAGGTGTAGAAGGCATATGTCGTTTTGAAGAAAACACCGGAGGTATGATATATTGATGTAAGGTGGAGGGATGAGGTCCCAATATGGAAGGTAGGTGTGATGATGAGGGTTTTGATTGTGATAGAGGCACGGATTGCGTTTGTCTCCTAGGTGTCGGGGCGGGTTTATTTTTGGATAAATCGAGTCGCTTAGGTGGGTGTGTTAGACTGGGCATCGGTGAGGTCCCAAGCATAGGGAAAGATTTGGCTAAGTTAATAGAAGTGGAAGGGGCATTTGGTAGAGGTGAGGGGGGTGAAGGTGAGAACATGGGCATTTTAAGCTTTTGTAAGCACTTCGGGTATATGGTGGAGGCATCAGGATTTGTCATTTTCATTTGAGTAGAATATGGCGTACTCAAACGTTCCCATAAGATTCGTCTATCTTCTAGAGACTGACAGTCCTCACGTGTGAATAGGAACTTTGGTATGGAAGAAAGGTGGGTTGTGATTCCAGTCCACTGTGGGAGTGATACAGGGGGTAGATGAGGCACTGTATCAATAGATGTTAAAAGGTCGACTGGTCGTTGAAAAGATTTAGGTGATGAGGGACTAATAGGTAGGAGGGCGTGTTTGAGAGGGATCTGTTGTGGTTAAAGAATTTGGTGATGTTGGTGTAGGAGATTTCTTGTCTAAGGATGAAAAAAAGGAGTGGCGTACCTTCCTCTTGTGCGGCAAGAGCGGTAGAAGGAGACGTCTGGGAAATGGATAGATTAGATAACATCCGCTCGCAGTCTTGTAGGGATGTGGTGTAAGAAGACTCATTGATGGGAAGAGAAGCCTGTGCAGTTAACTCTTCTATGGGTAAATGAACAATTTCGCTTTGGCTTGATGGTGGTAAAGGAGGTTCGGGCTCCTGTGTTAGTGAAGAGGCTTGATTCAAAATTTTCACGATAGAGGCTTTTGGCTGAGTATCGAATACTGCATGGATCTCATGAACACTCTCCTCGGCTAAGATATCCTGGTTGACGTTACTGTTGGACGAGTGATTCGGGAATGGTTTGTTGAAAATTTTCAAATTTCGGTTAGCAGGGGCGTTAGGATTATCCAGGGCTATATCCCCCGCATCAACCATTTCCTGCACTATGTTTTTCAACATCTTGCAGTTTTCATGACTGTGTCCCTTCACGCGGTGGAAGTTACAAAAGTCATTTTCTTTGTACCAGGAAGGTATGACGCGAGTGGAATCAAACCCGGAATGAGGTTTAACAGGAGGTAAGGTAATGGCTCCTGCTTTGAGAAATTTTTCCAATATCACACCATATGTTTCTCCCAAGGGAGTGTAGTTGATGGGCTCGGATTTGTATTTATAAGTGGTTTTTGGTGGAGTATTAGACGGTGGTTGGGATTTGACCATCACCGCGTGGACAACTCCTTTTGATTTAGAAGAAGTGGACGCGTAAGGAGTGGTGGTATTTGGTTTATTGGTGGAATCAGGAGTTCGGAAAGTGGAGTTTTTGTTGCGCAACCGCAATTTCTCTTCCTCTAAGGCTCGAATTTCTAATTTTCGAGCCATAGTAAAGGCCTCGTCGAATGTACGGAAAGTTTGAATTTGGAGGGTAGGGGAGATGTGCTTAGCACAGGCCCGCGTAAATAATTCGATAAGTTCGGTTTGAGGTAAGGCATATGTAAGTTGGTTGATAAGGCCCCGCCATCACCCAACGAAATCTGCGATAGATTCGTCTTCGAATTGTCGGATGGCATAGAGGTCGGTGATAGATACTTTCTTAGCAATGTTAATGGAGAAATGGTCCAAGAAAGATTGGGCCTAGTTGGTTAAAAGAGAAGATGGAGTGCTGGGTTAAAGCACTGTACCACTCCATGGCGGGTCCTGATAAGGACATGGGAAAGGTGCAGAGTAACAAGGCATCATCATGGGAAATCAAATAACAAGTGTGTCTAAATGATCGCAAGTGTTGTTGAGGATCTTCTTTACTATTAAAACGAGTAAATTTCGGCAACTCCCATTGAGGAGGATATGAATGAAGGGGGACAGAAGGGTGAATGGGCTCTCGACAAACTTGCTCGTATGTCAAGGTGCTACGACTTCCTGAAACAGAAGCCTCTAGGTTATGCATTTTGTCCATCATTTGTTTAATTAAGTCAGTGGTTGGATGAGATGATGGTGTGACAGAATAGGGATGTCCCATATAAGGTGTTGAGGTTACTGGATACGTGTATGGGAATGAAAAGGTAGGAGGAGCTTGAGAAGGAAAGCTTGTGTGGATAGGTGGCAGAGAGTAAGTCATGAATGGAGTGGTCTGAAAGGGAGATGAGATAGGGGCAGTTGGTGGTAACGATACGTGGGGTCCAGGGTTAACCAAAGGAAAGCCAATCGGGGTCGTATGAACCTCTGCAGCCGTCAGATTGGGAGACGGGGCAAGAGATGCAGGAAGCAAGGTGGTATTATCAGGTGGAGTGGGAGCTAAATGAGCAGCTATACTGATAGGCATACCTACAAGGAGCTGACCATCAGGTGTACGGTCAGGGGTATGAGACAAATAGTATTGTACAACGCTGGAATTAGCATCTAGAAACTTGGCAAAGTCCTTATCTCCCACAGGAATTTTAGGAACCTCACTGGTATCAGTAGGATTCCCCACAGAAGGTGAAGGGGGTGATTCAGGCAAAGAAACAGAGCAAGCATGTGAAACCATGGTGGCGGCTTGCTTCCGAGTGATGACAACCATGGACAAGAACACACAAGAAAGTTTCAATCTATCAAGAACAAAAACAACCTCAGAATGATGAATTTGGCAAGTTGCTGGTTTGTCAGGGGCTGATGAAGACAGTAACTGATATCGGTTTGCCAACCGGTGTCGGTCACAGAGCAAACGACGTCGGTCCCTTAACCAATGTCGGTGTCAAAAAGTCTAGGATAAGAAGATAAAAAGGCTGCTTAATTTGTTTTTTAGCAATGTTGAGTATACTTGTCCAACTTATTGATCACAGAAGACAGGGTATGAGAAAGAAAACAGAACTTGACAAACAAGCAAGATGCACACGTAAATCCAGAGACTAACCCTAGGGTTAATTTTAATTGTTGTGGGCTTATGCCTTTAGACGTAGAAGGATGTTAGAATCCTAAACAAGAGACTTAGGGGAAATGTCAAGTTGTTTTGGCTCATAAGGTTACCTCAATCGGGTGGAGGAATACCACGGAAAAAGGGGGGATGTTTGAGCTGTTGTGTTAATTGTGAAGTGATTCGGTATGTGTTGTGCAGTGAATATAAGATTAATTTCCTGTCAATACCGTGGATATCACCCCCATGTGTATGACCTGTTACTTAATCTATGTTCACTAGAATTGAAAAACAACAGGCAGGAATGCAATGCATGTGTTTTTAGAACCCAAATCGAAAGTGATATTCGATGAAGCAAAAGAGATGACTTTCACTAATACAGGATGCTAAAACAAAGCAAGTTCTTTTACCAGAATAACAAAATACCTTGTGAATATCTTTAGAAGAAGAAAACAACAAGTATGCTCCCTATATGAAAGCAAGTGAGAAATAAATAAAAACCTAAAATGGGTCCCACCGGGCGTGCCAAAATGTTTCACTCGGAAATGCTTCGTTCCTTTTAGAAACAGATAAGGTTCGGGGCTAGGAGGAATACCTGTAGAATGTCAAGATGGTGTGTGCGTACTGTAGAGAAAGATCAAGTTGACTGCGGAGAACTCCTTTTTGTCTTGGAAGGACTACCTGTAAATAAGAACACAAGACCACAATATTTTGATTAAACAATAAATGAGGAAACTGCCTTGGGTCCAGGAAATGTAAAACTTCCTTTCGAAGGTGGTCAGTTTCCCTGTTAATATGATTTAACAAAAAAAGACTGTAAAGTATCAATTAAGTTGTTTTGGTGAACGGGGTAGGGAAAAGGCTATTTTTCTGGTTTTGATCAGAGGAACTGATGCCGGTTACGGATAACCGATGCCGGTCACTGATAACCGATACCGGTGGGTTCTAGGCTCTTCTGGGTTGGTTGTGGTGTTGGTAAGGCTAGTTTATGGAGGTTATTAGGAAATGAGATGATGAGAAGTAAAAGAATAGCAGTTAGATGCAATGGCACATTGGGGTAGTGGATTCAGAAACGGATTTAGGAGGACTGTGATTCAAAGATCATGAGAAATGCTATAACAGAGGACATGCAAGATGTAACTTACTAGTTTTGACGAAGGTGCAAGTTGATCCCGTTTGCTGTAAACACTTCTGGTTTGGACGCTGTTCCTCGCTCCCAATATTCTTCGCTGATCCAGAAATCCTTCGACTGATCTCCAAAAATGAAATTCCAATCCATTGTTTTGGTTTGGGGAGCCCATTTACAGGGAACCGATGGCAGTCGCGTAACTGACGGCGGTCGAGTAGGAACCGACATCGGTAAGGAAAAAGTAGGCTATTTTTAGTAAAATAGCCCACCTTCCCTGATTTTCTCCCGAGAGATCAGTTGCGGGCTTGGTCAAGTGGCTAGAAGGTCGACTTTGTGTGCGAGTAAGGAGGCATTAGTTATGGGTGTAGAGTCTAGACCAAGTCATAGGTCTTAATTAGGTTGGTTTAGGGTTAGGGCTAGGTCATGATGAGGTGGTAAAATGAGGTGGCAAGTAAGGTGATGTGGATTTATCAATTATGAGGTAATTAATAAATAAGTATGTAAGGTTTAGGTAATGAGGTTAGGTTGCAAAATGGGATGCGGGTCACAAGGGGTCGTAAGACATGAATTTGGTGTCTATAGGCATTGCTATGGCTATGGGTAGTTTTATTGCTGTGAATTAAATGATAATGGCTCGTGCATGACTTATCTTTGCTAGAATTTGTGTTAATTCTCCATAAAGAAAGACTTTTCCTTCCTCTATCCTCCTTTCCTCAAAATTTGGGTCTTGGGAACAGTATTTAGTGTACGTATCCCCCCTTGTTTTTTTCTCTTATTGCTAGACTGTGGGACATGGTGATATGGGTTACAAACCTAAGTCTCAAATCTGGAGTAGGAAAGACGTGCCTATTTTGGGTAATGATACTTTGTCAAAGATTGAGCCTAATGTGGTCTACCCCCTATTGCTACATTGGTGAATGGGTTGGGTTCTTAGCCAACATCCTTTGGCTCTGGTGTGATGGTTATGGGGGATGTACAGGTGAAGTGGATGAAAAATTGGGTGGATATGTCAGGTGCTAAGGATGTGGAAATTATTGAGCAGTTGGTAGTTGGAGGGTTGCATGTTGTTGTGGAGCAGGAGGAGGCTCATCCTTAGGCTATTCAAGATTTGTTTGGAAACAAGGCTTCCCACGCCGTCTCTATCCCCTTGGTCACTGCTTTAGATTTGTCTTCTAACATGGCTTTGGAGGAGTCTTTTAAAGAAATAAGATGGAGAACTATTGGTGAAAGAACCTTTGCCTTAGGAATTCTCTATTTTTAGCGTGAAGATTCAGGGGTTTTTCTAGCCTCTCCAGTTGAAAGGTCTGTTAATAATTGTCTAAATCATGAGGCAGTCATTGAAAATGAAAATTTAGGCTTGCTTTATGACGAGGTAGATAATAGAGGAAGTTTGACAGATAAAGTGGATATGGATTGAGGTGTTGTAAACCTGGATTCTGGTAAGATCAATTTTCTTCTAAACATCGAAGAATTAAGGCTTGATTTAGATTCAAAGGTGGAGGATTTTGGGGACAAAGCTACATGTGACCCCAATAAACTCGAAGTGTTGGATTTCTAGGAAGGTACACATTATAATAATTACATTTTTAACACCTTTAGTTTTAGAAATCATGATGATTACATTGATCATGTAGTGCCCACTTCCGTTTGAAACCTTTTTATACTAATCATGATACTAGTGATTACATTATAGACATGATTATGGACTCTATGATAGTATTATGTTAGATGTTGGATCATGGATTATTGTTGACCTTGATTTAGTTATGATGCATGATGATTATTAGAGACATTTTTATATTTTGATGATGATATGCTGCTTGACATGGTTATATTATGGATGTTGTTCGGACATGTGATATTTGGATATTGTGGGTAGACCTAGAAATGGAAATTATTTGATGATGATATAGTGCTTGAATAAAATTGCAAGTGATCTTGTTGGTTTCTTGGATGTTGGTGTGATTCATATATCTAGATGATCTTGAAATTTTATTTATATTCATTTGGATGTTCTAATATGGCCACGAGGCCGAAGGAGGTATTTTATTTTGCAGGTTTAAAATATCACAACAAACATCGGGGGATTGGAGACCAACCAAATTGGAATTCTAGATGAATTCAACAAGGTCACCATGACAACTTGTTTTTGTTTGTGTATTTTTTGTGTTAAGGATTCCCATGGGGGGGATCACCTTTAAACGTGACCAAGGGTTTTGTGTATTTGTTTATTTGGTTCCCTTTTTATTGATGTTTGTATGTGTTTTTTTAAGTGATGTGTTTATCCCTTTTATTTAAATAAATTGGGGTGTATAATGTGAGTATCATATTGTTAAAATAAATTAATCAAATTGGGTCATAACAAAGTAATTATTGGAGTAGTTGACTCTTGTATTAAATGTTGTAAGATATGTGTAAGCAATGTGTAAGTGATGTGTAAGAGATATGTAAGTAAAATTTGGAGTATGAAATAGTTCATCTTCTTTGGAATTCGAAATTGTCCTTGGAGACTGATTTTGGAGGCTTGTGGGACAAGTTAAAATTGTCCCATACCTCTTAAATTTGCATACCAACCTTACCTATGGTTGGAGAGTTTAAATCTAGCTTTCATTATGTATTTTTGTAAGTCTAGCTGAATCTTTTAATTGCACTTCTTGCTTGAAATTAATTTAAGTCCTTTGGGATATGGGCTTGATTTGAGTGTGTAAGTAAGACTGTCATATTATTCACCTACTTATTTATTGTGTCTTGGAGATTGAAATTGACTGGAGAGTTGGAAGTTGAGGATGTGTGATGTGGCATCCTACAAAGATCCGCCTCATCCTCTCTTCCCCCTATATACATTCGAATTCATTTTATTGTTTGGGGGACACTCTTTTGGTTGCTTTAATTTTACATACTTATTCTGGATGAATTATTTTCTATTAGAGCTCTTTCTTTTGAAAGTTGCAGAATTTTTATAGACCTGTGTTTCATTGATCTTGGGCTGTTCTATATCGGAAAGCTTGCTGGTTGGAACTTGGAACGAACTCCATTATGGAGAGGTAAGAGCTTGGCTCTTGAAACGGTCTTCTTCTAATTGTGCAAATTTTATTGTTGTGAATGTTTTGGCATGTGTGTGGGTTGTTTGGCTAGATGGCCTAGGGATGGTGTAGGAGAAGACTATGGGGTATTTCTGTGGGAGGCATAAGTTTTTGGGGAGGTATAAGTGTGGAGGGAGTTGGGATCTGGGTTCCACCTTAAAAATAAATAGCTTGCATTTCTTTACTCATTATGGGGTACCATAAGAGGTTGGGGAGGCATAAGGAAATGTGAGGAATAAGGAGTACTTGGGGGAGGCATAAGGGCATGTTAGGGATCTGAAATGTTGTGGAAGCCTATTATTGCCATGAGTTGAAAAAAAAAAACATTTCTTATTGCAATGTGGTTGGGGCTCGGGGGCCAATGAATAAGGATGTATTCTCCCTTTTCATTGGATGTCTTGGTTGGGTGGAGAGTGTTGCCTTTCCCCTGTCATGTTGTGACCAAATTAGAGAATGATGGAAATTCATACTGCTGTTCTGGAACTAAGAAAGAAGACAATTTGACAGTCATTGCTGAGATCATTTCTTAATGTAACCTTTTCCCACTTGAAGTGGATGATCTTGTATATTATTTGTGATGGAAAGATGGTCTGTATGGGCTATGAAAGTTGTAAATTAAATTTTGAAAGAGATATACTCTATTTTTCTGCTTTTGAAAGAATGTGAAAGAAATCATATTATGTATATTGTAATTGAGGAATGAAAGAAGAAATTGTAAAAGTATCTCTTTGAATCAATAAAGGATTGTATTACTTACTCAAATGGCATTATTGGGTATTGAAATCTGATTGTTGAATGTATTTTGAAATTCTATTGGAAGGATGAAAAAGTGAATACGTATGGAGAAATGTCATAATACTTTTTTTTTTTGAAATAAATGTTTTAGAAATCAGAATTGTAATTTGGCATTTGAATACTTTGCTTGAGTTAACTTAGTATGTTATATTGGGTTGGAATGAATTCATAGTTTAAAGTTGGCAAATGAAAATAAATCTATTCGAATTTGAGCTCTGTTAGATAACTTTCATACTAGCAATTATTAATAAAAAATTGAACAGAATGACCCTGCAACATTAAAAAGACAAAATGAAATATCAAATTTTATTTGTAAGGTCAAAATGACCCCAAACATACCAAAATACTTATGAAAATTGTATAGATCCTTTCAAATCAGGCAAAGGCAAAATTACAGACTTATTACTGTATAAAATTGATAAATTTTGAATGCAAATCAATCAAGCAAACTTAACCTTGCAATCTATCCTAAAATATTTCAAGTAAAATCCTCCATGCCTATTTGGTAAGTGGAAAAAGAATTAGCAATAAATTTGAACAAAATTGATAAGTTAAAAATACCAGTTCACTTTCTAAGTGACATAAAGATGTTTTCTCAAAATTAACCCTTTAAACTTTATCAAACTCAAATTCCGAAGGTTGCTGTGCAAAGAGGACATTGATAAATTTCCATAAAGTCCTCGTTTGTAAAAATCAAAGTTCCCAATCGAAAGTTATGGCCTTTTGAATTTTTTACTTCATTTTGGGCTCAAAATAATCTAATTGTCAAATTTTATATGAATAAAATTTTCTTGGGCGGACCTACAGGCTAAAAATTTCCTTTTTTTGCTTTTTTCCCAAAATGTGCAAATTAATGAAGTTTCCCACCACCCCGCTAATCCGCAAGCCTTCATTTTGTCTAAAAATGATTTAAGTCCAAAAAGTTAATTTGGCAATTTTTCCTCCGTGGCCTCACCGCCTCACAACCAATCATTGTAGACACGTGGCTTCGTTGGGTGTTGGAGGGGTCTCAGATCAATTTTAACCTTAAGTGCTTTCAAAAATAAATATGGAAAAATTTGTAAGTTTTCCCCGTAGCCCCGCCGGCCTACAGCTATTCAGGTGCTGCCACGTGGCCTCCCTGGGCATTGGTGAAGGTGCGGGTGTAAAATTCACTTTGTCCCAAAAGGGAACAAGTGCTAAATGCTTTCCCTACTCCACTAGCTCGTGTCTGGGAAAATTTTTCTTCCCCACTCCGTCGGTCCGCTTTTCTCCTCCGGGTGAATTTTCTCTCTGAAGTCCGTAGGCCTGAGTTGTGGAAAATTTTCCTCCCCAGGCCCGTCAGCCTGCTTTTGGGAAAAATTTCACCCTAAGTTCCACCGGTCCATAAATTGAGAAATATGAGGAAGTTAGGATGACTTCTTTATATCATGAGAAAGATGAGGAAATTCCCTATCTAATGGGAATGCTTTCAGGAAGTTTTAATTGCGTTAATCATGAGAAAAATCAAATTGAATCTTTAACCGAGTTATGGGAGTGGGTAAGTAAGAATTTACTTTGATGATTTTAAATATGTATTCTTTTCCCCCAATGTAATTAAACCTTTCTCTTGTCTTAGATCTTATGGAATTAAATACCTTGGGTATTTAATTATTTTGGTCCCTTAACCCTAAAATTTTAATCAGGGAATATTTAGCTAAAATGTCAATGTAATTAGTGATTAAATTAATCCCTAAATATTTGAGCTAGGTGTGGACTTATTACACTTGTTTCTTTATAATGAAAAATTAGTAATTATTATAATGGGAAAAGTTATCAGTTGAATTTCATTGTCCTTGAGACTTTGGTTGTTAACACTAAACCTAATTATTCCATAATTTTGTAACTAAACCTAGGTTGTTTATGGGTCTCAAGTGGGAGATTTTAGTGGGCACTACAGATCACACTTTGGAGGAAGGGGGATGGAACAAAGTTATTTCAAGAAAATGGAAATAATCTTCTATTCTTTGGGGTTAGTCGCCCCTTCATGTTTGTGGTCTATGTGCTTGTTTCTTTTTGGGCTTGGTTCCAGGTTGAGTTGCTTTAACCTCTTTGTTTTCCCTGCCCCTTTTTTGTTTCTATTTGGTTTCTCTCACGATGTAACTGGTGTTATAAGGCCTCTGGGAGCCATAATTCCTGGTTATTACCCCATCTAATAAAAAATGACCACATTTCAAACCGTTGTATGTTTAACCAATCATTATAATTTTGAAATGTGAATACCAAACTAAAATATTTTTATTGTTAACCATTTATGTATGTTAAATTTATTTTATAGCATGTGCGTATACACACACACGTGTATATATATACGTGTGTATATATATACATATGTATATATATGTATATATATATGTATGTATGTATGTATGTATATATGTATGTATGTATGTGTATGTATATACATATGTGTGTGTGTGTGTATATATATAGGGGTGTGTGTGTGTGTGTGTGTGTGCATACATGTGTGTGTGTGTAGAATTAATTAGCAGGTTCAATCAATAAAAAAATTTCCCAAAATAATGAGAAATAAAAACTTGTTCCATGCATGTGATATTTTTCTAACTAATTTTACAAGATGATATGCAATAACGTATACAACGCTTTGTGTTATACCACACAAGAAAGAAAATATTTCGCTAATTATCTTACCAGAGGGCTAAATTATAATGGTAGACTCTTTCTTACATTACATTGATTATTTGACATTTTAATAACCAGAATATTAGGTAGCCAAAAGTTTGCGATGCAGTGAAAAAATTGTTTACAATGCAGTGAGGAGCAAAAACAAAGATGTTACAATGAGGGAAGTTATTCTCCATGCCCTTGAACAATGGTTGTTTATGAAGTCAATGACCATCACCTTAATCTTACTATGGTAAGGTTGTGGGTATCCTCTTTGACTTTGGAAAATGGATCACTCTAGCTTCTGGTGATGCCTTTGTTAATACTGTTGAACATCTCGGCCACTTCATTATTTCTTCTGAAGTAGCTCTTGATAATTCTAGATTTCTCGATAATTTTGGCTGGAACCATGCAAATTTGCACGATATTTAGGAATAGCCTACAATGGGTACGCAAAATAGTATTTTAACGAATTATTTTTACACTGATATAGTTAAGTTTCATCATATGGTAAATAATCAGTGATAAAGGTCCTCTGCATGATACTGAAAACCATTGAATCGATCAAAACCATTCATGTCAAATAACTCAGGGCACACATTTCCATATATCGGTAAACAACAAAGATTTCCTATTTTCTATGTTGAAACTTTGGTGATAAGACCTTATTGTGTTATGTAAGATGTTTTGGAGCTTTGATTGGCTTTGAAGGAACCATGTGAAGTTATTTATAAAATATTTGGGTCTCTCTTTTAACTCCAAAATGGTAAACATGGCCTTGATGGCAAAACATTGACAAGTTTAGCAAAGGGTTATAAATCCTCTCTCTTAAACTTGTGTGGTGGAACTCTTAGTTGTATGAAATATTTTTGTTTTCTAATCTTGAACTCATGGCTATTGTCTCTGATTTCTTGAACTCATGGCTGAAATTGGGGAAATGGTAAAAAATTAAAATAAAGGTTGGAATACTTATTGTTAACTGGTTGGTAACATGTTATACATGATTTATTTATAACTATTATTTATTGAGAAGGATTGAAATTCATGTCAACATTTTGTGCTGACTCAAATCCTAATAGGGTTTTACAGGTGTTTGTGAAAATATGAAGAAGTGAATCTTTTCTATTTAAATTTTCTTTTGTGAAAAGAAGAGAGGGTATTAATGAAAATTCTGTGATTAATGGTTTTGTTTTGTTTTGCAACATTAATGTTTCTTATCAATGCGGAAAGAAATAATTATTAGTATATGTGATTTATATTTGGGTGTAAATTGTAACACTTGGTTCTCTATACAATTGTTTGAGTTGATTGGTTGTCCCTTTATGGGCCTATTGAAAAATATGGAATAATAATTGTTTGACTATATTCTAAATCTCATCTTGAAGTTTTTGATATATCTACATTATAGGTACTAGCAAAAAGTTTATGAACCCTTGTTATATATATATATATATATATATATATATATATATATATATATATATATATATATATATATATATATATATATATATATAAAGAAATAATTAAGTATTATTACATGTTGATTATGTATAGATTCTCGAAATAGGACTTATTATTATTTGTACAAGTTTAGTAATAACTGTTCAAGAGATATATAAGTCTAGGATCTGCATCATTGATAAGTCTCATTTTGGGCATCTAGTTATAGTATAAAAAGAGGTTGCTTGAAAGATTCTCATGGTTTTTCAGTTGTAGGCTTGTAAGACCTATCCTAAGGAATGTAACCTAGCTTTTCTAACATAATGAATATATACATAGTTATAGTACTTGTTACTCTGGTATTAAAGAGTACTAGGCCAATATTGAGCTCCATAATTAAGAGGATATACTAGTAACCAACAAGAAGATTTTTCTGTCAAGAATTATAACATGTTATGGTTATATGTTGGGATGTTATGATAAATGGAAAATGGAATGGGAATATATTTCCTTGTTTTACTCTGTGCATGATTTGATGATATGTTGCTTGATAACACAAATAGGTTAATATCATTAAGTTGACATACCATATATGAAGTGTTATGTGTATATTTCTATTGTGTTGTATATGAAGTTCTTAGGAGTTAAGATTTCTCTTTGTAAACTTAAAGTAAAAATTGAGATATAAATTATAGGCATTATGGGTTTAATTTCCCATCATTGTGGATGGTTAAACTAAGAGCTTGTATTACTTAAGTAATAATTATTAAAAACATTTGGTGGGGTTTTCCCACATATGGATTTGGACTGTCTCAAATTTCTAAATGGAAACAAATTGGGAAATTTTAACTTACTTTCATAAAGTAATACTTTGGTAATGATATGGAATAAGCATTAGAAGATAAATGTTAGTTAGAAAATGAAAACATCTATATAAATTATTAAGGGTCTTCTTGGAATCACTACGAGGAAATATGGAAATATTACCTTCATCCCATTAAGAGAACATTAATGGTTAGTATGCTAAATAAACATTAAAGTATATTTCTTAGAAATATGGTAGTCGTAGTTTTGAATTTTAAATGAAATGGTAAAGGAAAATTATAGTAATAGACAACATGATGTTAAGTTGAGAACTCATTAGATGGAAAAATGTTGTTCCCATCATTATAAATCAAAAGGAAAGCTGAAATGAATTATTGATTACAAGTTGAATAAAAGTTGTAATAATTTTATAAGAAAGATTAATTGGTCAAATACTTGCAAGGAAAGAACATGGAAATGTTAGGAATAAGAAATGTAAGATTAAGTATCCATAGTGTCTTCATGAAGGAATGTTTAATGAAATGATAATCATATAAATGAAGACTGTATCTACAACAACTATGGCTGATCCTTGATAATATTTCTAAAGTTGAGGGAATTAATTAAGTTAATCTGAAAAATGAGGAAAAAAAAAAAAATTAGCAGTATTTGGTGTTCTCCTTGCTTCAAAGAATCAATATTACAAAATTTAATTATGAGACAAATAGGAATAACTAAGTTATGGCTAATATAACTCCTTATGAAATCAAGTTTAATAAAATGAAAGAAAACAATTGTTATGATATTGGTTATGCACTATTGTATAGTGACGAGCTTAAATATAAATGGAATTCATCTTTATGAACCTTGTAAATACTTGTAATAGTTATGTCTAAATAATTGAAAAACTATTTTTGGTGTCAACTTAGTAAATGTTAATTTAATAAATTTATGAGCAGTACCATGATTCATCGATAGGACCTAACACAATTATTAGGGAATGGAATGAGGCTTTTTGGGTTACAATAAAATTAAAAGCTAACTATATGCCTCGCCAACAAGGTAAGAATGAGTCATGAACATAATAACAAGAATTGAAAAAATGATGATAACTTCTATTATTGCGTAGTGATGTTCCTTTTCCTCTGAACTTGTAAGTTGATTTGTTAGTGATACTAGATAATTTAGTTTCAGTGATTAAATGATATGACCCTTATACAATAAATAAGTATGAACATCATTACGTAAGACTGTATATGGATCTAATTGTGGAAAAAAATTGGAAAAATATGAATTAACTAAATTAGTATGAAAAGATTATCATCACTAAATTATTACGTCAATAAAAGAAAAAGATGATATGTAGTGTTTATGTATGTGGGTTTTACATTAATGAATTAGTGAGTAGTTAATGATGAACTTACATCAAGCCCATACCAAGGTTATGAGGCGGAATCAACCGTGGCCTGCATGAATGAATAAGTAGTACTTATCTTCATGTAGGAAAAAGAATCAAACACATTTTTTAGGAACTTGAGGATGGGTCACTACATTGGAAGTAAGAAAGAAAAAATTCCTCAAGATTATTTTATATGGGAAACCATCTTCTTTTGGATTTGGTTTTCTCTCTCTTAGGCTAAAAAATTTACACCAAACACATCCTTGAAAATGTTGTAGTCTCTAGAAATAAAAAATTCAAGGGGGAGGGGGGCAAGAAATGATCACGTAATTATCCTTCGCATGTGAACCGTTGATCATACATGAAGCCTTAATTAATAATTTTTTATAGCTATTCTGAATACAATTAATAATTATTACATACTTTTAACTACTCCCTCTAAGAGAAAATTTGGAATAATTTTTTATTGAAAATGCAAGTTGGAATTTTAAAATGTGATATATTATATATTTTCAGGTACATATAAAACTATGAGTAATAGTTATAATGTTAGATGTAAAATATAATTTTTTTATAATATATATTTAGAAATATTATATGAGGATTTAAGTGTCGATGTATTATGATTAATTCAATCATTGCATTTTAAATCATGTGGCTATCTGCTCATCTTTCTCCCCTATTTCATACCCTACACCTTTTACAGTTTACATATCGGGATCCTTATATGGAACGGGTAGAGGGGCTCTTGAAGAGGCAAGTGCTGGTAGGGCTAGGGGCAGCCCCTGTTCCCTTACCAAACTTGCATATTCCTCCAAAATGGAGGCGTTTGGGGATTTTTTTGCAGACCCTTCTTAACACAATACTCGATCCTTTTAGGAGGTGCAGAAGGGTTTTAGTATAGTAAATAATACGTCAAACCCATGTCCAATACAACTAAAAAACCATGTGTAACTTTTGGAGAGGACGTGATTGAAGCTGAAAAATAAATTAGGATCATAGTGTTTCGCACAGAATGTTTTCGTTCCTGGAATAGAGTTGCTTCTATCCTTTCATTATTTTTAGAAACAAATAAGGGTTAGGGCTAGGAGGAATACCTGTTGAATGTTGCGAGGGTGTGCGCGTACCATACAGAGAGAGATCAGATCGATTGCGAAGAACTCCTTTTTGTCTGGGAAGGACTACCTGCAAGTAAGAATACAAGACCACCAGATTTTAGTTAGACAATAAATGAGGGAACTTCCTTGGGCCCAGGAAATATTAAACTTCCTTTCGAAGGTGGTCAATTCCCCTTTTAATACGAATTAACACAAATTCTAACAAAGAAGTTATTGCAAAATTACAATTTAATTACCTCGTTAAAAGGCAATAGAGGAAAGGCTGGTTTTTTTGGTTTAAGTCACAATGACCGACGCCGGTCACTGTGTAACCGACTGCAGTTATAACCGACACCGGTTTCTGATAACCAATATTGGTAGGGGCAATGATTTAGGGGCTTTTAATGACGGTTGGATATAAGGTGGCTATGGTGTTTTTAAGGCTGGTAAATGATTAGGGATAGGCAATGGGGTGACGGAGAAGACTCAGAGAGTATGGGAGTTGTTCTTGGGGCAATGTAAGGGTAGAGGAATGACAGTTAGATGTTGGGTGTTACCGGGTAGTAGATCTAGGAGTAGACTTATAATTACTGTGATTCAGAAGTTCAAGAAATGTTATTAAAAGAACGTACAAGACACTACTTACTTGTTCTTTATGAAGATTCAGGTCCAAGGAATGTGGTAGTGACAGTAAGGCTCAGTTGGGATGATCTGGTATTGGAAAATGAGTTGATGAAGCTATCCTCAGTCTTTTCCAATGCTTGAACGGGGGTGACAACAATCCAGTGGCTCAGTTGCAGTCTTTGGCTCGATGCTCTTCTCTTTTCTTCACTTGTCTCTGCTCTGCCCAGTGAATTTCGGATTCTTTTTCGAAATGAGTTCCAGATCCCTTGTTTTTGGTTGGGGGAGGCCATTTACAGGGAACCGATGGCGGTTACGTAACCAACGGCGGTTGAGTAGGAACCGATGTCGGTTAAGTCAAAGTGGGCTATTTTTAGTAAAATAGCCAACTTTCCCTCCTTTTCTCCCGAGAGATTAGTTGTGGGCTTGGTCAAGTCATTATTAGGTTGGTTTTGGTGCGGGTGAGGGGTAATTAGTCATGGGTGTGGATGTAGACCAAGTTATAGGTCCTAATTAGGTTAGTTTAGGGTTAGGGCTAGGTCATGATGAGGTGGCAAAATGAGGTGGCAGGTTTGGAGATGTGGATTTATTAATTATAAGGTAATTAATAAATAATTGTGTAAGGTTTAGGTGGTGAGGTTAGGTTACAAAATGAGATGCGGGGCACAGGGTGTCGTAAGACACAAATTTGGTGTCTACATTAGCCCCTTGTTGTCGTGTAGCTTGTCTTGTAAAGCTGCACTGACAATAATAAGAAGTGGTTACTCCCATTAAGAGTATAGGTAATCCCCCTCAAATCTATCACAGATTGAGGCGATGTGAAATCAGGGATAGGGTTGATAAAGGGTGAATGGTGTGGAGATGATGGGAAGATGGTGGGGTAAGTTCAAGGAAGCATACGCACCTTGAAATGCAATAGTGTGACCAGGGTACATGATTTGAAGAGAAAACAAGCAATTCATAGGCAAAGGTCGATAGTTTATCCAAACAAGGGTGATATAATCCTGGTATCCAAGGCATAGGAAGTAGCTCCAGGGGATATAACGGGTAAGGTACAGGAACGTTTAGGCATGTTCGACAATACCAAATGGTTAGGTTGGTTGAGATAAACGTCACGGTCTTGGTCTAGGCAAAGTTGGTCAACTGATCAAGTCAAGTACCCTAATCATGCTAAAACACGAACAAGTGAGCTCAATTGAACAAAAAGCTACATGATGGGTGGAAAAAATTGTAATCTGTGGGTTTTGGGCGAGGTACTTAATTGGTGCAGCCTTAGGTCGGGCCGATTGATTAGTGAAGGCCTTGGGTCGGGTCTGATTGGTTGGGTGCGGCCTTGGGTCAGGCCTGATTGGTTGGTTGCGGGCTTGGGTCGGGCCAAATTGGTTGGGTGCGGCCTTGGGTCGAGCCGGATTGGTTGGGTGCGGGCTTTGGTCGCGCCTGATGGTTGGTGACGGCCTTGGGTCGGGCCAAATGGTTGGTTGCGGCCGTGGGTCAGGCCAAATGGTTGGTTGCGGCCATGGGTCAGGCCAAATGGTTGGTTGTGGCCGTGGGTCGGGCCAAATTGTTGGTTGTGGTTGTGGGTCGGGCCAAATGGTTGGTTGCGGCCGTGGTTCAGGCCGAATGGTTGGTTGTGGCCGTGTGTCGGGCCGAGTGGTTGGTTGCGGCTGTGGGTCGGGCCAAATGGTTGGTTACGGCCGTGGGTCGGGCCGAATGGTTGGTTGCGGCCGTGGGTCGGGCCGAGTGAAGTCAAAGTAAGGCTAGTCAGCAAAGCCAGGAGTAGGTGTTTCGGGAAAAAGTGGAGATTGGTGGATAAGGGCGGGATTTAGGTGAAGGAAGTTGGTAACCGATATCAGTTATGTGTGACCGATATCGGTTAGAAGACCGATACCGGTATTCTATGGTGTGAAATAACCGGTATCGGTTATAGGTCAAAACCTATAAAAATAAAAATACGGCGTGTCATTTTCACATTGTCAATTTGAGCGCCTAATTTTGTCTTGTCTGAGGTGTGAAGTGATTTTGTTGATTTTGTGGGCTGAGTTGGCATTATTTGAGTGGAGGAGTGAGTGAGTGGTAGACCCCAGCGATCAGGAGGCAGAGGTTGATTGGTTGAGGACCCAGCTGAGGAGATTTGGAGCTATGGCACAGCCAGGAGGAGTAGGAGGTGTTGGAGGAGCTGGACCACCGCCACCTATCCCACCACGATGACGTGTAGTCGTACCGGTAGGCTCTGAGCTCTTACCTTTGTGAATTTAATGAGTTTAACTTAGATGTGGGTTTTGGGTAGGAATCCTAATTTTAAGAAAATAAGGAATGAATGGAGGTAATTTGCAAAATGGAGTGGGTAGGTAGGCTAGTTAGGTCAAAGCGGCAGGGTGGGTAGGTTTTTAGGGTTTTCTTGTGGGTAAAAGGGGAGAAATAGGTGAAAAAAGATTTTGTGGGCCGTTTTGGGTTCAGCCTTGGATTGGGACAGTGACCGATGTCGGTCACTAGGCAAACGGCATCAGTCACAGAATGTTTGGAATAATTTGTTTGCTGAGAGACCGGCATCGGTCATATGTCGACCGGCGTCGGTACCTTTTTTTTTGTGTTAGAATTGTATTGTTGGTTTGTTTTTGTGTTTGTGGGTGAAGGGGGAGGGGGTAGAGTTGATAGGAAAGGTGATTGGGGTGGGGGGGAAATGGGGTGGTTGTGTGGTTGGTTCAGGTAGGATAGATTAGGTGTTGGGTATGAAGTAGGAGGTGTTAAATTGACGGGGGTATAGTTAGATGACTAGAGTAGATCGGGGTGGTTGGTAGGGTGTAAGATAAGGAAAGGGGATATCGTAGATATATAGGGTAAGATAGGTGGGTGTAGATGTGTGTTGTAGAGTCAGGTTATGGTTGGGTGGGTAAGTGGGTATAGAGAGTTAAGGTAGTTGTTACTGTAAAGGGTAGGCCTGATGAAGTGGGTTATTTTTGTAGGCATGCCAGCAGCTCACGATGCGGTATCGGATGCCCCCTTTATTGAGATGGATGCGGCCACATGTGTCCGTAGTGAATTGGGCCATTATGCCAGAGGTGGGACTCGGCGGAGTCCAGCGGTATAGGGCTGTGGATAGGGACCAAAGCCTGATGGTTTCCCTCATCGAGAGATGGGATCCGGCAACCAATGTCTTCCATCTCCCTACTGGAGAGATGACGATTACCTTAGAGGATGTATATCGCATCCTGAGACTGCCGATCGTAGGGGATGCAGTGTTCTAGATGGATACGGAGATGGCGATGGACAACATCCTGCATGTATTTGGGGATGCAGCCGCATTATTGACTTATCACAGCGCGAGCATTGCCTATGGCGACATGTATCGCGCACACCGACATGATACACGGCTTGTCGTGTTGATGATGATAGGTATCACTTGCTTCGCCCTCCCGGACTCAGAGGGAGGCCGCTTCCCACGGGCTTTGATGGGAGTGTTGCATGAGATGCTAGAGGAGCATACATGCTATGCCTGGGCACCAGTGTATCTGGTGCAGCTATACAGAGAGCTGTGGGGTTATCGCCGGATGAGGCGATTTGGTATTTGCTAGACATTTTTGTTACACTACTGAGCGTACGAGCACATCATATGTATACGACCAGTAGGGCTGCCCCAGCAGCCAGGGCCACAGATTTTCTACAGATATGGATTTCAGAGGTGGTTGGGGGTCGTGGGCCAGCCACGAACGGTACTCGCAGGACGAGATGTGGCCTACTACCGTCATATGCTAGAGGGCTTGACCGCCCTGGACATTATACGGAGGCCCTACAGAGGCCATCAGCCCCGAGGAGGAGCCCGAGCACAGATGCACTGGATCCAGTATAGTTTCTGGATAGCTGGACGGAGGCCCAGAGAGTATGAGCGGATACCCCTAGAGAGGGTGCGACGGCAGTTGGGCTTGTGACAGGATGAGCCACCTCCCTTCCCACAGTACCAGAGGGATGATGTAGAGGCGCCACTGCCTGCACCATAGCCCATTGACCCAGATTGGGTAGCAAAGAGGCTGGCGGATGATACAGTGGATGATGCTGGAGTGATAGGGGCCTTTTTGGTTTGGTGGGCAGGGGAGAGAACAGCTAGGAGAGCACAGCCCGCACAGCCAGATTTGGCGACTGTTATAGTAGAGAGGGACTGGCTCTTAGGACAGGTGCAGTTGTTATAGGGGCAGCTTGCTGCTGTGTAGGCACAGATTGGGGTGATACAGGGGTAGTTAGCCCAGGCACAGGCTCAAGCACAGCCGCAGGCACCGGTACAGCCACAGGCACAGGCACCGCCGCAGGTACCGGTACAGCCACAGGCACAAGCACCACCACAGGTACAGGCACAGGGTGTACTGGCAGGAAAGGGGCCAGTATTATTAGGAGTCGGGGGACCAGCCCTAGCAGCCATGGTGGCACGGGCCCGCTATATGGAGGCGAGAGTGGAGGCCCGATATTATCAGGACATCCTTGATGGTACCGGGGCTGATTATCATCCGTATGCGGCGCACAGAGCCGAGACATCCCAGAGCCAGAGATCCCAGGGAGGCGCAGCCACAGCTGGTGGGTCTGTTACATGGAGGAGGCAAGAGCCAGCACAGGGACCAGTAGGGAGACAGGCCGAGGGTGGCGGAGAGAGCTGAGACATCCGGGCAACAGCGATGGGTTTTTTTGATATTGGATATAGACACCAGTCTGCGAACCGGGTATGTATATTGAGGCCTGCGTGCCCATATATGATTTAGTTATTCATTCATTTTTGTTGTATATACCGGCCTGCGAGCCGAGTACATGTTGTATAGTTGATACTTGCCTGCGAGCCGAGTATATTTTTGACATGATAGACCGGCCTGCGAGCCGAGTCGAGATTTTGACAGGGATAGCGGTCTGCGTGCCGGCTTTGTATTATTTTTATATCACAGAGATGATGATTTTGATCCACATGGTGTATATAAAAATGTCTTATGTGTTTTGTCGATGGTTTTTTAAATTTAATGTATATAGATGATGAGTTTGATCCACATGGTGTGTATAAAAATGTCTTATGTGTTTTGTCAATGGTTTTTGAAATTTAATGTATATAGATGATGTTGATTAAATTGTGATGATATATATGTGTGTGGATGGGATTTTGATGACAAATATTGATAATGATGTCATTATGCAGGAAAAAGAGGCAGGCGCCACCAAAAATTTGCAAAAAACGAAGAAAAGGCCTAGGTTTAAGCAAAGGGAGACATATGACCGATATCGGTTATTCTAAAACAAGCTTTTCTAAAAATAGAAAATCTTGGGAAACAACTTGAGTTCTTATATTTAGAGGCATGCAATAAGTTAAATACGAGGATGCGACGTTGTTTAACGACTGATACAAATAATTACATGGGAGAATTGAGTGATAGGGAGGAAAGAGATAGGTAAAGTGATTGTGGGCTGAGATTAAGAAGGTAGAAAGGCAAGTTATATTAAAGAGGGTGGTGAACATGGCTGGACAAGGAGAAGCATCTAGCAGGTAGAGACGAGAGGGAAGACAAGTTCCACCGCAAGCTACTGCATCCCAAGAGGTAAACTGTTTGGTTGTAATGTAATTCTTACATGTTTTATGAATAGGATGAGAGAAGGGAAGTGGATAGAGACGAGAAAGAAAAGGTGATAGGTAAGGGTTTGGGATGGGGTGAGTGTTATGGGGTAGGTAAACAGGGGTTTCACATTTGTTTGTAGATGGAGAGAGGAGTAAACGAGTAAAATAATTATCGTAGGGGATGTTTTTAAGCAGGATGGATAGGATTGACAGTAGACCGGTATCGTTTAGAGATAGCCGGAAGCGGTTAAGAAACCGGTATCGGTTATCTATAACTGATATCAGTTACTATATAAAATTCTAGAAGAGTGAGAAAAAACACTTGGAGATTTGAGTTATTGAATAGTTTGTTTGTTGATTTGATGTATGCAGGCAGAGGCAGGGTTGAGGATGAATGATAGTATGCCAACTTTTTTGTCACGAGTCCGAGCGGAGTGTAACACCAGCTGAATGGGCATTGATACAACCGTGTGGGGTTAAGTGGAATCTGCTATTAGTCACGAATTACACGCAATCATGCTATGTTGTAAGGCATTGATTGAGAGGTGGAATCCAGAAAATAATACCTTCTATCTGCCAACAGGGGGAGATGACAGTGACGTTAGAAGATGTGTTTAGAATTTTGAGGCTCCCAATTACAGGAAGACCAGTGTATCAGGCGGGGCCTAGCACGATGCGTGGGGAGCGATAACAACAGTATTTGGTTCAGCTGTACGAGATTTGACACAGTGAGGTTTGACATTCACTTATGGTACAATGTATGCAACACACCCTGAGGAAACAAGGTTGGCAGTGGTATTAATGATAGCGGTGGGGTATTATGCATTACCGAGGGTGGATGGGGGAAGATTTCTGAAAGCATTGATGTGTATTATTTGGGAAATGATAGAAAGGAGCGTGACTTTCGCATGGGCACCCGCATATCTGGCGGAGCTATACAGGGGTTTATGGGCCTGCAGGTGAAATCACAGGACGACACTAGATTGTGCATACTTATTACATTGTTGGGCCTATGAGCACATTGTGTGTGTGTGACCAATAGGCCGACCAATCCAGGAAAGAGAGACAGGAGTGCAGAGGTTGGGATTCAGATGATGGGTCCAGACAGAACAAGAGGCGAGATCCCAGGCCGTGATAGATGACATCGAGTATTATAGGTAGGTATGGGAGATGGTGATGATTGTGGATATTCGTTGGAGGCCTTACGGGAACTATATGGTGACATAGAACATAGCTGAGGAGTTGAGGGGTGTAGAGCGATTGAGGTGGATCGTAGGGCACAGGCTAGGTGAGTACGAGAGGATTCCTCTAGATCGCGTGTGGCGACAATTTAGATTTGTTCAGGATATACCCATGGCTTATAGACCATACATGAGGATCGACGCCGAGGCAGCATTCTCACCTCCCCGGCCAACACCTCCAGAAGGGCCAGAAGAGATAGCAGCCGATCGCAGGGTAATGGATGCAGGAGTGACAGAGGCTTATAGATTATGGTGGGTAGTAGAGCTGCGAGGTATACGTGAGAGGGCCGATCATCCTGACATAGCTGTGATTATAGCGGAGAGAGACCACCTGTAGGATTTAGTGCACCAGCTTCAAATGCGGGTGAATGAGACAACGGGATTGTTAGAGGTTTCGCAGTTACGAGTGGAGAGACTAGAGGCAAGATTCCTCCACGCGAGAGGGCGTATTCGTATGTTACAGGAGATGTTGGCGGATCAGTGGGAGGAACCAATAGCAGTGGCACCTTTGAGGATGGAGAGGCCAGATGAGTGGCGTCGACGATCGCGATCACCACCTGATTCGGGAGGAGGCGCAAGGGTCTAAGTGAATTTCATAGGGGTATAAGAATAAATAAGGATGCCGACCTGCGCGTCGATGATAGAGAAGATGTATTTGTTTAACATCTAAATAAAACTGAATATGTATGTTGATTTGAGTTATGATAATAATAAGAATGGTTGTGTTTTGAATGTTTGTTTGGAAAAAAAAGGATAAATGATGAATGTTATCAAATAGAAATACACAAAAATATTTATATTTACAACACATGATAGGTTATGGTAGGGGATGGTCGAGCTAACCTTGGGAGATCCCATGTCTCCTAAGTGCTGCCTACATAGCCCATTGCCTAAAGCAAGGAGGGGCCTCAGACCGATGTAGTTCTCCCTTAGGACCAGGGAGAGGTGAATTCGGGCAATTTGGTTGTGGTCAGGCAATTTGTTGGTTGATAAAAAAAAATGTTGATATTGGTAGGGTAATGTTGTTGGTGGTGGTAAGGAATTGGCGATGTTTGTATAGGTATAGGTGAAGCAAAAGTTAGCTTACCCCAGTAGTAGGAAACTGTGTCCTGATTAAGGTCAACACATAATCCTAGATTCGAGTAAAAGAGGCAAAAAGTGTCCCATAGTTGAGAAGAGCTAAACAAACCACATATTAACGTAGGATAAGCTTGAATCCCTAGGTACCTTGCATATGCGAGAAGTTGATAGGTGAAAAGAGTTGTATAATCACAATATATCGGATATACGTCATGTCCCTTGAGTTTTGTTGCTTTGACGAATGGTGAGGTGAGGTGGTTGATATAGTTGGGGTGTAGAGAACTTGTTATAAGGTGATTATTCTGATGAAAGAGAACCAAACCTAAATAGACAAGTCCATGACTCAAAAGTGCTTTGGAATACTGCTTTTTTACTTTTTTGGATATAGACTGATCGATGCGGGAAGTCTACATGGGATATATATTTTGTTGTTCTTGAGGTCTTCACGAAGCTGATCAATGCGAGAAGCTTCTGATAAAGGCTGACTTTATATAGCTGTCCTTCAAGGGAGCAGTCTATTTATAGTAGCAGATGTGGTTTTTGTGTATAGCTGTCCTTCAGGGGAGCAGTCTATTTATAATAGCAAAAGTGGCTTTACACATAGCTGTCCTTCGAGGGAGCAGTCTATGTATAACTTAGAGGTCTAGATGTCCGTTTGGCATGAAGCATCTAGTTTTGTAGGAATTTTGACTCAAGAATATCCCATAAGTGTACAATTGAGAACATGTTATTTTGATACTTTTAAGTCATGGACCAGACTAAAAAGGGGAAGGAATCTTTAAGAGGAGGTGATGACCAAGCTACGTGAGCTTGATTCTATTTTGAGATGTATGAAACAAAGTGTATGAGGTGGTAAATGAGCTCAAGGGATGAGCGCAAGGTAGATAAGAAGTGATATAACACTAAATTCAATAGTAGAATGGTCGAAGATGCAAGGCATTAAGGGGTTCAGGCTCAGGTTTACCATTAAGCGAAGCTAAATCGTAAGTTCCTGATCCGTAAGTATGAGTGATAATGTAAGGCCCAATCCAATTAGGAGCAAATTTTCCACGTTTGCTCTTTTCGAGTTTGGTTACATGTTGATTCTCTTTGAGGACAAGATCACCAACCTTAAAGGTACGCTCATGAAGTCGCTTATCATAAGCATTGCTTGATGCGCTTTTGATAGATTTGAAGGTGGTCAAGAGTTGTAAGATGACGCTCGTCAAGAAGCTCCAATTGGGCTAACCGCTCTTGGCGGAAATCATCATTGGTGAGAATATCCTGAAGAGATATTCTTAGGGAGGGTATTTGTATTTCGAGAGGCAAGACAGCCTCGGTACCATATACCAAAGAAAATGGTGTGGCATTAGTGGAGGTATGAATGCTGGTATGATAAGCCCAAAGGGAAAAGGGGATGTGATCATGCCAATTTTTTCTCAGAATCGTTAACGACTTTCATGAGAATTTTGGTCAGGGTTTTGTTAGAAGATTTGGCTTGACCATTTGCTTGTGGATAGTAAGGTGATGAGAAGCTAAGTTTGATACCAAAGTTGTCACAAAGGTCTTGTAATAACTTGTTTTTGAAAGATTTTCCATTATCTGTTATCAGGTGATGAGGAACACCAAAACGACAGATAATGTGATGGTTAATGAATTCTACAATTTTTTTCTTTTTTGGTTGAAATGAGTGGAATGGCCTCCACCCATTTAGTATAATATTCGGTTGTTGTGATTATCCAATGGTGACGTTGTGAAGAGGGCAGGTGAATCTCACCAATAAGGTCTAAACCCCATTGTGAGAAAGGCCAAAGATCTCGTGCGACCTGTAGCGGATGGCTAGGAGTATGTTGAAGGTTGGCATGTTGTTGACACATAACACAACGCTTAACATATTCATAGCAGTCGTTATTAAGCGTAGGCCAATAATATCCTAGGTGAAGGATCCGTTTGGCCACGGCAAGGCCACTAAAATGTCCACCACAAATACCGTCATGGACTTGTTGGATGGTATAGGTAACCTCCACGCCGGTTAGACATCGAAGGAGGATGCCATCAAAGCCACATTTATAGAGGAGTCCCCCCATGACTACATAACGAGAAACACTTTTAAGAAAAGCACATTTGCCGTTACGAGTAAGGTCAGGTGGGAGAACAGAGGTTGTAAGGTAGTCGTGAAATTGGTGATACCAAGTATCCTGTGAGTCAGCAGACACATTATTTACCATACAAACATCCGGGGCTGAGTAAGATGGGGCAAAGAGTTGTTGGACCAAGAAAAATATGTTAGAGTCGGTTGGTGAGGTAGGAATTTGTGAGGCTAAGCAAGCCATAGTATCCGCAAATTTATTAGTAGAGTGGGGAATGGTTTGGATAGAATAATGAGTAAATAAGGTCAAAAGTGAATCCACGTAATGTTTATACTTTTGAAGTTCCTCATTTTTATATTGGTAGATGCCCATAACTTGATTGACAACCAGTTGAGAGTCGCCGAAAATGTTAATAGATTTTACACCTAAGTGTAATGCAACCTGGAGACCCAAAACAAGGGCCTCGTATTCCACTGTATTATTAGTGCAGGGAAAATTGAGCCGGAATGAAAGAGGCATAGGTTCAGCGTCAAGAGGAATGAGAACAACGCTGGCCCCTCCACCATGATGGCATTTGGATCCATCGAAGAAGAGGGTCATTGAATACGACTTATCACTGAGTGAAAGAGTGGCAATGAGTTCGTCAGGGAAAGTAAAATTGGTGAATTGTTCCCCAGGTAAAGGGGCTTCCTTGAGTTGGTCTGCGATAGTTTGTCCTTTGATTGATTTCTGGTGTACAAATTCAAGGTTGAGGTCGGCAAGGAGTATAAGCCATCAGGGCGATGTGTTGGTTTAGATAAGTTTTGGCATACATATAATGGATGGGGTCCATATTGGTGATGACAAAATTTTTTTGATTCAGGAGGCAATGTCGGAGTTTGGTGGCCATGAATGATAGGGCTAAGCACAACTTTTCTACATGTGTATACCTAGTCTCATAATCCACTAGAGTATGACTTATATAATAAATGGCTTGTTCTCGATGCTCGGAGTCACGATGTGCGAGCATGGCTCCTACAGCATGGTCGGTGGTGGAAAGGTAAAGGTAGAAAGGGTGATCGTCCTGAGGTGGGATAAGCATGGGTTGCTGCAAGAGATAGGCTTTAAGAGCCTCAAAGGCTTAGTGGCACTCTTCACTCCATTAAAAGACAATGTCCTTTTTAAGGAGATGATGGAAAGGTTGACATTGATCTGAGAGTTGGGAGATGAAATGCCGAATAGATTGGAATTTTCCCTGCAAACTACATAATTGTTTGAGGTTAGTAGATGGGGGAATTTCTAGGATAGCTTTGAGTTTAGATGGATCAACCTCGATGCCACTCAAAGAGACAATGAAACCAAGGCTTTTTCCCGAAAGGTCACCAAAGACACGTTTCTTTGGTTGAAGATGAACACAGTATTGTAACAGGCGATCGAAAATAATGGTTAAAACATTGAGATGTTCACTGCGATGTTTAGATTTTCCAAGAAGATCATCGATATAATCCTCAAGGATAGTGTGCATAATGTCATGAAAAATGTAAGTCATAGCCTGCTGATAGGTCGTACCAGCATTCTTAAGGCCGAACAACATGACACGATAGCAGAAGGTTCCCCAAGGAGTTATGAATGTGGTTTTATGTTGATTGGCTGGGGCTACCAAAATTTGATTGTATCCTTAGAAGCCATCTATGAGAGAAAGCATCTCATGGCCCGCAGTGTGATCAACAAGTTGGTCAATACTTGGGAGGGGGAAGTCATCCTTTGGGCAAGCGAGGTTAATGTCCTAGAAATCCATACATATCCGAAGTCCCCCTGTTGCTTTAGTAACATGTACGATGTTAGAAATCCATTGAGGATAGTCAATAGGTAAGATGAAGGAAACATAAAGGAGTCGTTGAAGCTCTTCTTTGACCAAGAGGGCAATGTGTGGATGCATTTTTCTCAGTTTCTGTTTAACTGGTTTGGAATTGGGTTCCAGGGTAATGTTATGGACCAGCAATGTCAGGATCAATTCCTAGCATGTCAGCGTAGGACCAAGCGAAAGCTCGGTTGCGGGCATGGAGAAAGGTAGTAAAGGTAGTTTGTTTTGATGCGTTAAGAGATTGTCCGATCTTCACAATGTGAGGATTATCCTCTGTTTGGATGTTGATTTCTATAGTCAACTCATTCAACATGGTTTGAGTTTTTAAATGGTAAGGCACGTTGAATATAAGAGTCATCCGCACCAAGGTAAGTGAGGATGGAGTCGTCATCCTGGCACTCAACAACATTAATTGAAGGAGAGTCTTCTTCGATCATGTCTGGATACAGAAGGGGAAGAGCGTTGATAAGTGAGAGGACCTAGGAAGATAGCGTTTATGAAAAAAAAAAGTTAGGAGGGATAGATTCAGGATCTATCGACTCTATGGGTGACGATGGCAAAATGGATGATGATGGTTCGGAAGGGGTGACTTCGTCGTCTTCCTGGATATAACGGATATGGGCTGTTTTTGGTGTAGGTGGTTCAGAGAATCCAAGACCACGACAATCTTTGTGTTTGTGTGTAGTTACGGAAATGATTTTATGTCGGCCTTGTTCATAAAGACCGAAACCGAAGCCCTTCCAAGAACAGTGCGTCAATAAGGTGAGGGAAAAATGATGATTAGTTAGATATTGAAAATCAGATTAGAAGGGAACCACACCAAGGGGAGGTTTAGGGGTGACAGAAGATGTATCAACACCCCCATACATTAGGTCTGGTGCGGCAATTAGGTGGTCCATAGGAGATTACTTCCCCCACATGACGGTCATAGGTAGGATGCGCATGTCACTGTCCATACTCCTGTGGGGTATGGAAAGTGCTAACATTATATAGGTGATACTCCCCTAGCGTAAGGCGTTGAAAAACATCTACTAAGGGATCTGAGGTTGGGATGTTGTCCGTGGGAAAGGAAGTGGCATTTGTGGCAGTGGTTTTATTGGTTGAAGGTGTAGGTGCGGTTGAGGTGGATGGTTGAGGTGTGGTTGAAATAGATGTTTAGGTTGGATGAATGGGTTTCTTAACTGGTACAAGCACATCATTAGGGTGATATAACATATTACAGGTTTTGAAGGGGGGAGCGTCAGCTTTTATAGTGTAGGACTTCCCCTCATACTCAAATTTTATGCATCTATGTAAGGTGGAGGGAATGCATCCCATAGCCCGGATCCAAGGGTGGCCTAACAACATGTTGTATTGGAATTCTCCCTCAAGGACATAGAAGAGTTTGGGTAAGGTCCGTGGCCCTACATGAATGTTAAGGATCACAGTGCCTAAGGTAGAAGTAATAGCATCGTTGAATGAATGCAACATGGTGGGGTTGGCGCACATGCAGCTAGAAGGGATATTCATTTGTTGGAAGGCTTTGGAAGAGATGATATTTAGGTTGGCACCCCCGTCAATCATAACACGATGTACTCAGATGTCCCAGACATAAGATAAGATGAAAAGAGTGGGGTCAGGATCTTCTGCACCAAAGTCAACAATTTTGTCTTCGGAGAAACTGACAGTAGCGGTTTACTGTACAGGGACGGAAGTGGTAGATTGTTTGGTGAGAGAGGAAACATGGTTGGGTGTTAAAATGGAGGTAATAAGAAAGGTTTCATTAGGTAAGACCTCTATCCCTTGAAGAATTTCAACAAGATCTTGGCGATGAGATTCAGAGGTTTGAATGAGATCATACAGTGTCATTTTTACAGGTGATTGGTGAAGTTGTTTGATCATGGTTCGGTGGGTAGCTTCATTAGAGACGGGGTAGGCAGGTCCACAAATAATCACTTTAGGTGGTGGTGTGATCAGGATGGTGGACGGAGAAAGAGAGGCCGCAGGTGTGCTTTCTTTAGCTTTCCCATTGTTTTTTTGCCCTCGAGTAGCAACACAAATCATGTTAATCTCGTGAACATGAGAAGAGGAAGACGGTAGGGATAAGTCATTGTCTTCGAGAGGTGGGGTTGTAATGATGATAGATCTTGGTGAGGCGGGGATAGGTGGTACAGGAGAGGGGATTGATGCTAAAGGTTTCTCCCTTCGTAAGTTTTCTTTCTTAACCTTTCTATCTGAGAGAGGTGACTGATGAAGTATGGCTTTCAAAGCTTTGCATCCCTCTACATCATGTCCTGGTGTGCGGTGGTAAGTGTAGATTTTAGACTCATCATAACCTATAGGTCAAGATTTAGATGGATCATAGGGTCTAAGTGGGGGTAGGGAAATGGTCGCATTCTCCACCAACATATCAAGGATCTTGGCGTAAGATCCTTTGAGAGGGTCAAAGTCAGAGGAAGATGAGGCTATTGATTGGGTGAGTTTTGGTAATGTTTGGGTATGGTTGGTTTGTATGGGTGGTGGCTTAGACATGGGGTTTTTATAATTAGATTTTACTAAACTTGGATTTTTAGGCACAGAAGTTATGTTTAGTTGGTTAGATGATGAGGCCACACATGACGTGGTGGCAGGAAACAACCACGGGGAAAGTGGAGTGACAGCAAACAAATCCTTCGATGATGGAGTTTGTTTAGGGTTGATAGGTGGACAGGATACTTGGGGTGACGATGTTGATACACCCATGGATCTCTGCATGGGTGTAGAAGGTGCAGGTCATTTTAAAGAAAACACACGAGGTATGATGTATTGAGGCAAGGTGGAGGGGTGAGGTCCCAATATAGAAGGTAGGTGTGATGGTGAGGGTTTTAGTTGTGACAGAGACATAGATTGGACTTGAGGAGATTGGGTTTGTCTCCTAGGTGGATGGACGGCTTTATTTTTGGATAAATCTAACCATTTAGGTGGGTGTGTCAGGCTGGGTATTGATGACATCCCAAGCGTAGGGGAAGGTTTGGTTAGGTTAATAGAGGTGGATGAGGTATTTGGTAAAGATGAGGAGGGTGAAGATGAGGCCATAGGCATTTTGAGCTTTTGTAAACACTTCAGGTATATGGTAGAGGTGTCTGGATCGGTCATCTACATTTGAGTAGAGTATGGTGTACTCAAATTCTCCCATAGGACTCGTCTATCTTCTGGGGGATAACAGTCTTCACGTGTGAATACAAAACTTTTTTATGGAAGAGAGGTTGGTTGTGATTCCGGTCAACTGTGGGTGTGATACAGGGGGTAAATGAGTCGCTGTATCAATTGGCGTTAAGAGGTCAACCGGTTGCTGAAAATATTTAGGCGATGAAGAACTAATAGGTAGGAGGGCATGTTTAAGAGGATCCGTCATGATTAAAGATTTTGGTGATGCTGGTTCGAGGGGTTTCTCGTCTAAGGATGACAGAAAAAGTGGTGAGCCTTCCTCTTGTACAACAAGAGTGGTAGAAGGAGATGTTTGGGAAATAGATAAGTTAGATAACATCTGTTCATAGTCTTGCAGAGATGTGGTGTAAGAAGGCTCATCTGTGAGAAGAGAACTTTGGGTGGTTAATTCCTTTATGGGTAAAGGAATGGTAAGGATTTCATCTTGTCTTGATGGTGGTGAAAGGGGCTCGGGTCACTACGTTAGTGAAGAGGCTTGATTCAGAATTTCCTAGATAGAAGATTTTGGTTAGGAGTCGAAGACTGCATGGATTTCATGAACACTCTCCTCAGCTAAGATATCTTGGTTTATGTTACTATTAGATGAGTGGTTCGGGAATGGTTTGTTGAAGATTTTCAAATTTCGGTTAGCAGGGGTGTTAGGATTATCGAGGGTTATATCCCCTGCATCAACCATTTCCTACACTATGTTTTTCAACATCTTGCAGTTTTCGTGACTGTGTCCCTTCATGCGATGGAAGTTACAAAAGTCATTTTCTTTGTACCAAGAAGGTATAGCGCAGGTGGAATCAAACCCAAAGTGATGTTTAACATGAGGTAAGGTGATAGCTCCCGATCTAAGTAATTTTTCCAAAATGACACCATAAGTTTCTCCCAAGGGAGTATAATTGATGGGCTCGGCTTTATACTTATAGCTGGTTTTTGGCGGGGTATTAGATGGTGCTTGGGATTTGACCATCACCGCATGTACAGCTCCTTTTGATTTCGAAGTAGTCGATACATGAGAATTGGTGGGGTTGGGTTTGTTGGTGGTGTCTTGGGTTCAGAAATTAGGGTTTTTGTTGCGCAACCGCAATTTCTCTTCCTCTAAGGCTCAAATCTCTAGTTTTCGAGCCATAGTAAAGGCCTCATCAAAGGTGTGGAAAGTTTTAATTTGGAGGGTAGGAGAAATGTGCTTAGCGCAGGCCCGCGTAAAGAGTTCGATAAGCTCAGCCTGAGGCAAGGTATAAGTAAGTTGGTTGATAAGGCCCCACCATCGTCCAATGAAATCTATGATAGATTCATCTTCAAATTGTCGGATGGCATAGAGGTCAGTGATAGATACTTTCTTGGAAATGTTAATGGAGAAATGATCCAAGAAAGATTGGGCTAATTGGTTAAAAGAGAAGATTGAGTGTTGGGTTAAAGCACTGTACCACTCCAAGGTGGGTCCTGATAAGGACATGGGAAAGGTGCGGAGTAGTAAGGCATCGTCATGAGAAATCAGATAGCAGGCATGTCTAAATGATCACAAGTGTTGTTGAGGATCCTCCTTACTATTAAAGTGAGTAAATTTTGGTAAATCCCATTGAGGACGATATGAATGAAGGGGGACAGAAGGATGAATAGGCTCCTGAAAAACTTGCTCGTATGTCAGGGTGCTACGGCTTCCTGAAATAGAAGCCTCTAGATTTTACATCTTGTCCATCATTTGTTTGATTAAATCTGTGGTTGGATGAGATGATGGTGCGATTTCCGTAAACGGAGGAGGTTTGGGCCAAGGGCCACTAGTAGACAATGGTGGGGTTAAATGTTGATAAGGTATTGAGGACAAATATGTTAAGGCAACCAAATAGGGATGTCCTATATAAGATGTTGAAGTCACCGGATACGTGTGTGGAAATGAAAAGGTGGGCGGGGCTTGAGAAGGAAAGCTTGTGTGGATAGGTGGTAGAGAGCAAGTTATGAAAGGAGCAGTCTGCGAGAGAGATGAGGTAGAAGTAGTCGGTGGTAATGATATGTGGGGCCCCAAGTTAACCAAAGGAAAGCCAATTTGTGTCGTATGAACCCCTGAAGCCGCTGAGTTAGGAGACGGGGCTAAGGATGAAGAAGGCAAGGTGGAGTTATCAGGTGAGGAAGGAGCTAAGTGAGCAGCTATACTAATAGGCATGCCAATAAGGAGTTGACCGTCGGGTGTATGGTTAGGGGCATGAGACAAATAGTACTGTACAATGCTAGGATTAGTGTCCAAAAATTTCACAAATTCCTTATCTCCTATAGGGATTTTGGGAACCTCGTTGGTGTCTGTAGGATTCCGCACAGGATGTGAAGGGGGTGATTCAAGCAAAGGCACGGAGCAGGCAAGTGAAACCATGGCTGCAACTTATTTCCAAGTGATAACAACCATGGACAAGGGTACACAGTAGGGATGCAATCTATCAGGAATAGAAGCAGCAACAAAATGTTGGAATTGGTAGGTTGCTGGTTTTGGGAACTGTGAAAGACAGTAACCGATATCGGTCAAGTAACGGATGTCAGTCAGACTGTACCCAGCATCGGTAAGTTAACCGATGTTGGTAGAATAGGACCGGTGTAAGAAGCTGTAAGAAGTTTCTGATTTGGGGTTAAAAATGCTTAGTATGCCTACCAAACTGTTCTGAAGTGATCACAGAAATAGTGTATGACAGAGAAATAGAACTAAAAACAAGTAAGATGCACAAGCAAATCAAGAGACTAACCCTAGGATTAGTTTTAATTATTGTGGGCTTATGCCTTAGACGCAAGATGATGTCAATCCTAAACAAAAGACCTAGGGGAAAATGTCAAGTTTGTTTTGGCTTATAAGGTTACCTCAATTGGGTGGAGGAATACCACAGAAAAGGGGGATGTTTGAGTTGTTGTGTTAATTATGATGTGATTTGGCATGTGTTGTGCAGTGAAAGTAAGATTAATTTCTTGTCAATACCATGGATATCACCCCCATGTGTATGACCTTTTACTTAATCTACATTCACTAGAATTGAAACAGTAAGCAAGGATGTGATGCACGTGTTTTAAACCCAAATCGAAAATGATATTCAATGAAGCAAAGAAGATGACTTTCACTAATGCAAAGATGTGAAAGCAAGACAAATTATTTTACCAAAATAACAACATATCTTGTGAATACTATTAGAAGAAGAAAATAGCAAGTGTGCTCCCTATATGAAAGTAAGCAAGAACGAAAGAAACCCAAAATGGGTCCCACCGGGCATGCCAAAATGTTTCACTCAGAATGTTTCCGTTCCTGGAATAGAGTTGCTTCTATCCTTTCAGTCTTTTGAGAAAAAGATAAGTGTTAGGGCTAGGAGGAATACCTATTGAATGTTGAGATGGTGTGCACGTACCATAGAGAGAGAGATCAGATCGATTGTGAAAAACTCCTTTTTGTCTGGGAAGGACTACCTGTAAGTAAGAATACAAGACCACCAGATTTTAGTTAGACAATAAATGAGGGAACTGCCTTGGTCCCAGGAAATATTAAACTTCCTTTCGAAGGTGGTCAATTCCCCTTTTAATACAAATTAACACAAATTCTAACAAAGAAGTTATTGCAAAATTACAATTTAATTACCTTGTTAAAAGGCAATAGAGGAAAGGCTGGTTTTTTTGGTTTAAGTCACAATGACCGACGCCGGTCACTGTGTAACCGAATGCGGTTATAACCGGCACCGGTTTCTGATAACCAATATCGGTAGGGGCAATGATTTAGGGGCTTTTAATGACGGTTGGCTATAAGGTGGCTATGGTGTTTTTAAGGTTGGTAAATGATTAGGGATAGGCAATGGGGTGACGGAGAAGACTTAGAGAGTATGGGGGATGTTCTTGGGACAATGTAAGGGTAGAGGAATGACAGTTAGATGTTGGGTGTTACCGGGTAGTAGATCTAGGAGTAGACTTATAATTACTGTGATTCAGAAGTTCAAGAATTGTTATTAAAAGAACATACAAGACACTACTTACTCATTCTTGATGAAGATTCAGGTCTAAGGAATGTGGTAGTGACAGTAAGGCTCAGTTGGGATGATCTGGTATTGGAAAATGAGCTGATGAAGCTATCCTCAGTCTTTTCCAATGCTTGAACGGGGGTGACAGCAATCCAGTGGCTCAGTTGCAGTCTTCGGCTCGATGCTCTTCTCTTTTCTTCACTTGTCTCTGCTCTGCCCAGTGAATTTCGGATCCTTTTTCGAAATGAGTTCTAGATCCCTTGTTTTTTGTTGGGGGAGGCCATTTACAAGGAACTGATGGTGGTTACATAACCGACGGCGGTCGAGTAGGAACCGATGTCGGTTAAGTCAAAGTGGGCTATTTTTAGTAAAATAGCCAACTTTCCCTCCTTTTATCCCCAGAGATTAGTTGTGGGCTTGGTCAAGTCATTATTAGGTTGGTTTTGGTGCGGGTGAGGGGTAATTAGTCATGGGTGTGGATGTAGACCAAGTTATAGGTCTTAATTATGTTAGTTTAGGGTTAGGGCTAGGTCATGATGAGGTGGCGAAATGAGGTGGCAGGTTTGGAGATGTGGATTTATTAATTATAAGGTAATTAATAAATAATTGTGTAAGGTTTAGGTGGTGAGGTTAGGTTGCGAAATGAGATGCGGGGCACAGGGTGTCGTAAGACACAAATTTGGTGTCTACACATAGCTTGATCTGAAAATTTAGTGAATTTTGGCCTACTCTTCTTGATCTTCAGACTTGGATCTCTAAGAACTGGCTCCCATTGCTTCAAGGTAAGTTGGACTCTCTTTTCAGATGTGTGTGTGTGTGTGTGTGTGTGTGTGTGTGTGTGTGCGCGCGTGTGTGCGTGTATGTGTTACTCTTTACGATGTATATTATTCGAAATGTGAATACCAAACTACCATATTTTAATTATAAACTATTAATGTACTATTTATATACATTAACTCTCTTTTCATACATGTGTGTGTGTCCCTCCCCCCCCTTCTCTCTCTCTATATATATGTATGTATGTATGTATGTATGCATGCATGTATATGTATAAGACTAGTTCCACACATGAATTCATGGATAAGATTTGATGTTCACCCTTACTCGTCAACTAAAATTTGAAGGATGACTTAATATTTTTAAATACCTCCTTACATTTTTGAAAAATTCAAAACTACACAATATTTTACTACTATCAATGATCTTTTAAGCTATAATATATCTAAAAATATTTAAACATTACCAGAATATTAACACCATGTGTAGACACCAAATTCGTGTCTTACGACCCCTTGTGACCCGCATCCCATTTCGCAACCTAACCTCATTACCTAAACCTTACACAATTATTTATTAATTACCTTGTAATTGATAAATCCCCATCACCTCACCTGCCACCTCATTTTGCCACCTCATCATGACCTAGCCCTAATCCTAAACTAACCTAATTAAAACCTAAAACTTGGTCTACACCTACACCCATAACTAAAGACCCCTTTCTCGCACCCAAAACCGACCTTCTAGTCACTTGACCAAGCCCGCAACTAACCTCTCGGGAGAAAAGTAGGGAAGGTGGGCTGTTTTACTAAAAATAGCCTACTTTTTCCTTACCGATGCCGGTTCCTACTCGACCGCCGTCGGTTACGCAACCGCCATCGGTTCCCTGTAAATGGGATCCCCAAACCAAAACAACGGATCGGAATTTCATTTTTAGAGATCAGTCGAAGGATTTCTGGATCAACAGAGAGCATTGGGAGCAAGAAACCGAGTCCAGATCTTCACTTGACCAAGCAGAGACGAGTGGAAATACCAGACGTGTTTACAACAAAGGAGATCAGCTTGTATCTTCGTCGAAACCAGTAAGTCACATCTTGCATGTCCTCTGTTATAACATTTCATATGCTTCTGGAATCTCAGTCCTCCTAAATCCGTTTCTAAATCCACTACACAACGTGCCATTGCATCTAGCTGTTATTCTTTTACCCCTCATCATCTCATTTCCTAATATCATCCATAAACCAGCCTCACCAACACCACAACCAGCCCAGAAGATCCTAGAACCCACCGGTATCGGTTATCAGTAACCGGCATCGGTTATCAGTAACCGCCATCGGTTCCTCCGATTAAAGCCAGAAAACCAGCCTTTCACCTACCCAGTTCAACGAAACAACTTAATTAATACTTTACAGTCTTTTTTGTTAATTCATATTAGCAGGGAAACTGACCACCTTCGAAAGGAAGTTTTATATTTCCTGGGCCCAAGGCAGTTTCCTCATTTATTGTTTAATCAAAATCTTGTGGTCTTGTGTTCTTATTTACAGGTAGTCCTTCCAAGACAAAAAGGAGTTCTTCGCATTCAGCCTGATCTTTCTCTACGGTACGCGCACACCATCTCGACATTCTACAGGTATTCCTCCTAGCCCCTAACCTTATCTGTTTCTAAAAGGAACGAAGCATTTCCGAGTGAAACACCATGTAAGATATCATAATAATAAAACCCAATATTAAATTTACAATGGAAAAAACCAATAGCAACGAAACCTGACTGTTAATATTTTTAGATAAAAAACATATCATAGAAGATGTCAAACTTGCATAAAATTGGAAGAGAGATGCATATGGTAGATATCTGTCCATTAGGTGGCATGAAAAGATGATATTTGACACCCGTCCCAGATGTTTTTTAGGTTGTGGGTCATATTTTACAATTTTATTTTCTAACAAACTTTCATCAATAATGTTTAAGCTTTTTCAAAAACCCTAACAATGCAACCCATAACCCCTAACTTATACATATTTTAGGAAAGCCAAAAAATACTAAATACTCCTTGAATATAAATAAAATGATGACCTAGAAGATGGATAGAACTAATAAGGGCATATATATGATAAAAAATTGGCTCATGGGTGACCAAGCAAAATTTGGAGTTGAGAGAAAATAAAAAATAAGCATAACTACATCCACCGTAGCCAAAAATTAACCTAGGGAGATCTTGAATTCCATATAATCTCAGATAGGAAAACCTTACCATGGTAATTGATTGTCAATAAAATGATGGACAAAATATTACTCTCTAAAAATCCTAAGGATAAAAATAAAATTACAGGGAGAGTTTCAAACCATGCAAGAAGTAGTACATGTGAAGGAGAGGTTCTAAAAGTGGACCATCGAGAAATAAATGAAGGAGCTAATAGGAATCTTGGCATGGTAAAGCTAATTGCATATTTCCCATTTTTGAATGACTAGTTATAGGAATTACTTTAGGTACAACTTATGACACAAGAATAATCATTAAGGTTTTGAGGTGAAAATAACAAAGTGTGGCTTTGATAGTGAGTTATCATCCTTGAATGGGAAGACATATGTAATATCTTAGTTGATAATTTTTTAGAGGTGAATATCCTCACCGAGGATGCATGGACACCATGGCAATAACACTAATGGTACCTACCCCAAATACCTTATTTATGGCTACTAAAACAAGTCCATTCCACTCGATGCAATCAAGGGTTTTATGTTTGGACATTGTGGGCACAAAATCCACAATAGATTTGAGGTGATTGTTGAACATGTTAAAGTCAATAATTATTCTTCCCTTTTAGAATTAGTGGTGTTTCCAAAATAATATGGACATGTGTTTCAAGAAATTTTACATGAGTTTTGAGAATGGTTAACACAAGATAGTGATCTACTAAATATAATCTAAGGACCCCCACTTTTGTAGACAATAGATGTTGAAGAGGATATAAATTACACATACAGCTTATGGTGCACATAGGAAAATGCATCCAACAAGATAAGGAAGGATTCCTTGAATGGAAAAGAAGAACATCATCATAGATACTACAAAAAATTTACTTGTAATGTGGGTTAGGAAGCATGTGAGGTTAGCTGGAAATTTGGTCCACTAAAATAAAGATAATTCCCATAGGATCCTAAAGGGAGAAGAGTTCTCAAAAACACCAAAAAATCACTAATCTAGGATGTGTGCGATGCAGATATGGAATCCAAAGCATGTGTTTAACATTACAGATCATAATTATAGGCGTAAGTAACATTTCTATGATCAAAATATGATTAAGTATCAACAAAATAGATTTGCAATCTTGAAAAGTATGATAAAACCAACTTGAATTTAGGCATATATGGTGGAATTATAATCTTGTATTACAAAGAGAAGAAGAAAGAGTAAAATCTCTTATCTACATCCTTAAGAGTAGAGCCACAAGATGTTGGGTGACACCACCGCCCCTCATTATCCAAATAGGATTAGCATGATGGACACCTTCTTAACACACTTTGGAAGGATAAAATGAAAATAAACCTACTAAGTTTTGATGTAAGTGTGATGTAAGCACATGTCCCATCTCCAATGTGCACAATTTTGCTGGCAATATGGGTAGGTAACCCTAAGGAATTACCAATTATACCTATGGTGCATACATTTTATAGCACATTGATAACATGGGAATTTTTCATGGTATGTTCGTAAGTGATACATTAGGTTAGGATTTGGTGAATATGGACTTTGCATAAATTCTCTAGTTCTAATTTTCACAACGAGATGGTATGAAACTCTAAGTTAATGAAAAAGGAAATATTTAGAATGAGGTTGTTATTTACTATAAGAGTGGTTAAACTCTTTGATAAGGAATATTACGCACTTGCACTATACTTCATAAAATAAGCCTACCCAAGATAGAGTGGATATTAAGGTCATTAATAGTGGCTTCTCATACAAAAAAGGTACAAGGACACTGATATAGTTCGATGTAACTAAGAAGACCCCATGAAAACTGATTTTAATTTTTTGGGAAGTGACTTTAATTCTTTTTAATCTTAGATGTTTAGTTAAAATAATAAAAGGATGATATTTATAAGGTGGGTTTTTTTTTAGTTAACTTCAAAATTAATTACCAAATCAAATAACAATTTCCAACGTGACTATTAATTTAACAAATTCCCAAAATACGAGGGAAAGAAGTGCACTACCTGATGATATTGTGGCTCTAGAAGGGCTTAGGTATCCAGCGTAGGAAAAAGGTTAATCTGGAACTAAAAATCTCATTATTGATACTGGAACCTAAAATTGAGCCTTGCTTAAAACCTAAAACTTGGTCCAAGCACCCATAGGTTCTAACCCTTTTGTACGGTTTGAACCTAACTTGCAAGGAAATTTGGGTTTGACCAAATTTCCTGAGTACTTCACTTGCCTGGAAAATATTATGTCATTGTGTTCTGTCTTCTTTGTTCACCTTTAGAATAGGCTCTATAAAACTTTTCTCCAAACCCTATAACACTTGTGTGTAGGAGTAGTACCTTTAAAAAAAAAACTAGGTGGATTGTGGATACCCTTATGCACTACTAATTTTTTCACTACTCTCAGAGGTCTCAAAGTGCATATCCTTTTCTAACATTTAATATCTACTGTAGTGAAATCATACTTGAAAATCATGCTTTGAAAGTTCTTCACTTGATTTTCAAACTTGTTCAAATACCTTGGGAGCGTCAATTATTGGTCGTAGGACGGATATGGAGACTCATGAACTAGAAGGGAAATTCATGTGTAGAGGTTAACTCCCTAAGGGATGTGCATGATTTATTTCATAGTTTAGGGAGTTTGATTTCCTTTTTGCTTTCTTTTTACTGAGAGTTCTTAAAGTTCCATTTCGTATGCTTCTAGACCACAATGCATGAGTATGTGCTGAGGTCAAAATATATCTCAAGACCTCAAAGAAAACCATTGACATTGGGTGGGGGACTCCTAGTATACTCAATTTTTGGTCTACATTAACCTCCCCAACCACAATATTTTATTTCGTATCTATTGTCTTTAGATTTGAGATTTCCCTTTGTTAGTTGAGGATAACCAAAAAAATTTAAAGACGAATATTGTACCTTCTTAGGTCTCTAGAAAATGTGGTTGGAATTAAAAAAATCACTAACAATCCCCCATTCTCCACCCTTCTCTTGACACTTATAAGGTTGTTGAACTATAAAATAATCAATTACAGATTGCAAAAACCATTCCTAATCGTATTAAAGCTTCTATCTCCAATATTTCTATGGATTATTTCTCACCGTCTTAGGAGATGATTTCCACTACTCCACCATAGCATTCTCCTTCTTCTGGGGCATCTAAAGAGTTAACGGGTTTTCAAAATTTTATAAAATATAAGGGTGGGTTTTATTTTGTGTCTCAACATTTAGTGGCACTTTCTCCCCATAAAATGGGAACTCTATTCTCTCGAAAGCCTCCTCACCACCACAAGGAAGCTAAGATAACACCTTTTAATAGAAAAAAGAACAATTTAGTGGATTTTTACTTTGTAACTATCAATTTATTAGGAAGAAAAGTTATGATGTCCTTTCAGACCTGATTTCAAAGGATATTTCTCTAGATGCTCATATTCAATGAATTTCATTTCATGGAATGTCATGGGATGTTAGAGTCTCCATTCACAATTTTAATGTGCAAGATTTTAAGAAGCAATTTCTGGAGATGTACATTCTTTTTAATATAAACTTAAGGTGGAAATGTTTCTTTTATTCACGATCACTTAAGTTATATGGCCAGATAGTTTACCTATGACTATTCATCATGAGGCTCACCATGGAGGAATTATAACATTTACCACTCCTAAATGGAAGCTTAATTATGTTCATCATGGATGTGACTCATAAAATCACTTATTGTGGGATTTATTTAACATTGATAATCTCTCTTTTGGATTAATTAATGTTTATACAGCTAATGATGTGGTTGAAAGGAAAATGTTATGACATTGGATTTTTCAAGAGATCCTTAATTACCATTAGGTAATATGTTGCAAATTTAATATGGTTGTGTTGGATATTGAAAAGATTGGCCATATACCCAATGTGATGGATTACTAGTTAACAGGTAGCCTAGATGTATATGTATAATAAATATGGGTTTTATAACCCCAATGCTCATCTACATTATTAGTTTTTTCATTTGGTAGACTTCATCTAATTTACATCTAAGGAATTTGATCATGTCTTTATACACCTTGATCTTATCATTATGTTAACAACCCATTTTTTCTCCTCCTCTAATGGTCTTCAGTTACTAGTAAAGTATTGTAGGACTTGCTCCTTTCCGTTCACTACCCTATCTTCTTTAGGTTTGAATTGATCTTCCAGTGCTCATGTGTTTGAAAGGAACGATAAGAATAATTGTTCCAAGCCATGATATAAGATGATGATAGCACACCACATTATATTTTTAAAACAGAAGAGCTAAAATACCATATATGGAAATCCATCATAATCCAGAATGCTCAATACATTAGAATACAATGACTTGAATTTCTCAATAATAAATATTTTCATATATGAAGGAGGAAAGTGCGACTAATACCTAAATTAGTGATGAAGAACTCCCACTAACTGATACTGGTAGTTAAGTTAACTCCAGAAGAGTAGTAAGATAACTCCACATAATTGAGAAGGTAACACAACAAAACTAGTAAGCTAACTCCTCCACAACTTGTACACATAAGAAAGAGAACCCAACAAGTTTAGGGATAACACAAGTGTAAGAAATATCTTAACTAAATATATAAAAGGATAAATAATAACCTACACTAATACCCTCCCATAATCAAAGCTTAGGTAGGTGAAAAAGAAGGTGGGTACTAACAAAAATCCCTGATGAGGTACCCACATACAATAATTGGGAAAATTGGACACTGAAAGGTACATTTTATCTCTTGAAAGTGCACCCTATAGAGAGATGGTTGCAGATTTTCTAATCTTACAAATATTTGATCTCTCTCTTTCGTAGATACAATGGAAACACCTCAGGTCTGTGGGTATACCTATTTTGAGGCGAGTCTCTAGTATCAAGGCCTGGTTCCTTGTTGATGTATCCTAAATTGATTCTAGGGTTTTAAAGGTAAAAGATGACTGTAAAGTAATTAAAACTAAGGTGATACACCAAATTTATATGAGGACTATGACTGAGTATATGCACAATTGTTATGTGAAGGATTTTTTTGGTGCACGAACCAATAATTCTTCTGCAAAATATTAAGGGAAAAACACTTGGAGGTATTAAGGCAGATTATCACAACAATACTGCTAAGCTAAACATGCACATTAAAACTATGCAGAAAATACTGAATTTGCAGCAGGGTAAGATGATTGATTAGGAAATTTTCATTCACAAGAATAATAGAAACACAAACAAGACTGCAAATAATTGGAAAGGCAAAAAATACTTCACATTCAAAGGGAAAAACTGGCAAAATTTTCTGCAGCACTCCTTATATTCAAAAAATTCCTCCAGAATTCATTTTTTTGCTTTGCAAAGGCACACAATATATAGCAAAATAAATTTTACCCTCTTCCTAAATATATCCTAAGGCTTATACTCGCCCATGCATCTTATTTTTATCCTTTACTTGATAATATATAAAGGAATAAAAATAGAGCATGCAATTACAAATGGGAATTTAATAGCCTTGATTACAGTTGGTCAATTGAAGTTGACTGATCTATTTTTAAGAAATCAAGCGTAAATAATTTGCTAATAATAAGTTTGTTTTCAAGACAAGTCTTTTGACTTGTACATGCAAATTTGTCTTCTTTCCTATCCTGTCCACTGATAAAGCATGCAAAAAATTAGCTCTCTGTTCGTGAGTAAAAGAAATAATTATAATACCCACAGAATACCCACTGTGGGAAACCATTTTTAACTTCACCATATTTTGCCCATCTTTTGATTCTTTGAAACATACATTATAATTTGGGTTTTGAATATCAAAACTTAAAATGATAGCTTGAATAGCACACAGATTCCTCCTTCTTTACTTTTACACGCCCGTGGGAAAAATTCTAGAAATTTTAAGTCCTCTGTGGACTTTTGGACCCTTTTGATGTTTTGAACCTTTGGCAGAATTTCGGACCTATGGGTCAGTTTAGAGCTTTAATTCTGTTTGCGGGCCTTCGGAGCTTATTTGAACTTTAAGCTTCTGTAGAATCTTAGCTGAGCTTTGAGGTTATGGGCAAATGTAAGAATTTGAAATTTTATTTGTGAGCCCAAAAGTAAAAATACTTCTGGCCTCCCACCCAGGGGAATTTCAGGCACACTGGACAACTTGGAATTTTAACCACATTTGCAAAAGGTATAAAAGTTTTAAGAAAGTTCTGTTGTTCCTCCAATGTTCTATGGAATCGATATTTGACCATTTCCCTGATTTGACTTTCTCCTTTTGTGCTTGGGCTTGTGGGAAATTTTGGAACTTTTAACTTTTGCACTTTTACAATTTAAAAACAAAAGTGACTCCCAACCTCCATTGTTTCCAGCCATTGCATTGTTATGCCACATGTACTTTTGAGGGGCTGCGGGTCTGTGGATGAAAGTTTTACAATTTGAAAAAATTTGAACTTTGACTAAGTCAACCACCATTCCATTTGGATGACTTTTGCAACGATTTTAGTGATCTATTTGTGATCATTGATCTCTTTACCTATTGGCTTTCAATCATTGATCTCCAAGGGATAATTTAAGGGTTTCTGACATGTGATAAATGTGTTTTAAGGATTGAACCATGGTTTGCTTCGAACTTGGGGATCGATCCTCGAGTGTTGATCTATGTCCTTGTTGATTTTCAATCGTTGATCTATTAACGTCGTTGAGTTCTACTAACTCACCACTCAAATTTGCATGGTAAAGGTCGATTTGGTCCTGATAAACATTTCATTCAGATTTTCAATTCGCAGGAGGAGCCCTGGAATTTTTTTTCCATGATACCTTTGTTTGAAGCTCCTGCAACTCGATTCAAACTATTTTTTAATGGCCCTTGAGCATCTGTATTTTCCATTAGAACCTTCTAAGAATTTTTTTCGAGAGGTTCCATCATTGTTGAAGTTTTCTTGAGCTCTGTTAGTTCATCCTTTGTAAGATTTGGTTATTTTGAGCTTTTTGAGCAAACCATTTTGGGATTTTTGTGAATATTTTTCCACCATTGGTAATTTTAGAGCTTGGCTCCATTTTTTCCTCTTGATGGTTGCCATTATTTATTTTCGAGCTCAACTACTTCTTCAAAATGGTTCTTGGATCTAGACTCGGTTCATTGTCTTTTGAGCAAGATAGTTCTCTGCCTCTTTCTGAGAAAATGAGCCTCTTGGTTTTTTGATATCGTTACATTTTCCTTGGCCACCATTGGAGCTCTCTTACAAACTTTCATTGAATTTATTGACTTCCTTAATTCAAGCCCTTTGTAACTTTGACCTGGGAATGCTAAAAGGGTGAGTTTCTTTCTCTTCGAACATGGAAACTGCTTCATTATCACTGAGTTCTCTTTCTTACTTTGTTTTTTGCTACCTATGAATGGGTCTTATTTACTGGCCGTGATTTGTGTTGTATAAATTTCCAAAGCTTTGTTGAAACACCACTTTTAAAAGGGTTCTGAAACTTTGGATCTTTTTTGAAAGATTTAGCTTCCATTACACTTTCTCTCAAAATTGAGTTGTGGTATATGCAAAATCCTTTGTATTTGACATTCCAGTATTATTATTCTTCACCATAGAGTTCTTCCTCCATCCAAATTTGATTTTTCTAACTGGAATTTGCTCATTGGAATGAGAAAAACATATGAGTATCTCTTTTCTTCGATGATTCCAAGTTATATGCCTCGTTCAATCATCTTTGAGGATTTCCACATTGTATCCTGATAATATTCGATGAAGCTTTCAAATCTGGGGTTGACATCTCAAGCCTAATTAGTGGCTGAGTTTTCAATAATCTACATTGTCCTGCTCAGATCTATTTATTTTGACCTCATGTGAGTTTTCTTAAAATGAGTCTCTCTTCTTTCTTGACTGTAATCTAAAAATGTACTTGTCTACATGAATCTTCTTTGTTCTGTACTGTAACCTTTTCCTTTTATGGAAGATATTTGAGTTTTGAGTTACATTAACTCTTCTTTCCAGCATGTACATGGTCCTTTCTTTACTTGTCTGCAACTTGTACCCGCACACTTAAGAAAATATTTAGAAAATAATTAGGCTCTTGGCCTCTCTTTTATCCATTTTCCTTATTTTATTTTCTATTTCATATTCCTTTTTCTTTCTATTTCATGCATGTGTACCTCTTACTTCAGTAGATGTACTTTACTTTTCAGTCACATCCCATGGTTTGTGTGGGAGACATTTGACCTTCCTTGTGAATAAAACATTGAATTTTGAAATTGAGTTGTGTATTCCCTTCTGCATTCTAGCTTCTCTGTATGGATTGTATAATGAACTAAACAACTCAGTAACATAATTGAATTTCTTAATCATGAAGGAAAGAAACATTGATGAGAACTTGTAACACTCAGTAATGAACCCTGATTTTCTGATATCTGTATTTATGTTTGCTACTTTAAAACTCAACACTTCAACTACTCTGTAATTTGTCATCTTCATCAAGACAACAAAGTTGTCCTTTGGGGCTTTGTGTTCTTTTGCTGAAGATGGCATGAAATTGTAGACTATGTGATCTGTTATGTTTTGTAATAGAACACATAATTACAGATTTCATTTAATCTTATAACTAATTCAGCAGTAACAAATGATATCCAAATCCTTTAGTTTAGGTATAATTCACCCATGAATTTCATCGTAACGATGAAGTTTCAAGTTTTCCATTTTTGCACAAGTGCAAAAATTGTCAGCAGTACCCAAAACTAATAATAATAAAGTAGAGAGAGAAAAATTCTACTACACGATATCCTAAGAATCTCAACTCCAAAAACTCGTACAATGATGAATAATTTTAGTACGCACTGTGGTCTGAATCCACTGCTCAATAATAAAAATAAAAAATAATTGACACTAGGCTTCACCAAAATAGCTCCATGCAAGGAGTCGGTCAATGGAGTGATGTCAAAAGTGCAAAAAAAGAACCAAAAATAATTTGATCAATTACTACAAATAGATGTGCCAAAATCTAATAACAACCAAGGAAACAAGGAAAAGAGACGAGATCCAAATAAATAGGAGTGCCACAATCCAAGAAAACCCAAGGTAAGAAGGCAAGGACAAAAAATCTGAAGAATCAAGATCAACTGCTACAAATAGGTGTGTCATGATCTAAGAACAAGAACTAAGGCAACAAAGCAAGGATACGAGATCCAAATAAATAGGAGTTCCATGATCCAAGAAAATCCAAGGTAATAAGGAAAGGACACAAAACACGAAGAAGCAATATCAACACGTAACAAGACAAGGAAACAAAACCCAAAGAATCAATATCAACACCACACCCTCCCATACTGCTGAATGGGTAGAATAAAACCCCAGATCTATATGAGTTACCAAAATCAACTACTCGAACATTGACAAACTAACATTGGGTTTCACTAGAATATCTCCCCCACAAGAAAGACTGTCAACATGCCAAGAAAAAAGTGTCAAAAATATAGATCCAAAATATCTCAACAAACAATAGAGATATAAATGTATACACCCATAGATACAAGAATGCAACACCCAAAAGTTTAGGACGTCTGACTCAACCAAAAATTGCATCCACAAGTGATTACAACACCCTCCCAAATTTGACACTTTATAATTGAGTGCATGTAAATAGTAAAATGAGTAAAAGTACCTTTTTACATTTGAAATATGTGTATAAATTTTTACCAATGTGTAGATCTCGAAAAAATACACAATTTTAAAAAAATGATCAACTTAATCTGAGCTACAGATCCAAAGTTATGAGCTCTAGAAGGTTTTGCTGATAAAATAATATTTTAATGCTAACATTTTTTTAAAAGGTACACGTGACACCCAAATGTCCAAAGGGTAAAAGTGTGCATCTGCATGATACAAACTTGCGACCAAAGGATAAAATTCAGTGCCCAAAACCTAAATTTTCAGAGGGTAAATCATTGCATATGGAGGGTACACATCTATATCCAATGGATAAAAGAATGCACCCAAAGGGTACAGATCCCCGTCCAATGAATAAATGAAAGCATACAAAATAGAAATAGCTATATGTTAAAAGAATGCATCCAGAAGGTACTGTTATCTCTCGAAAGTGCACCCTGTAGAGAGATGGTTGTAGGTTTTCTAAGCTTGCACAATTGATCTCTCTCTTTCGTAGATACAATGGAAACACCTCAGGTCTGTGGGTATACCTATTTTGAGGTGAGTCTCTGGGATTAAAAGGTTGGTTCCTTATTTGTGTATCCTAAACTGATTCTTGGGTTTAGGGGTAAAGGATGACTATAAAATGATTAAAACTAAGGTGATACATCAAATTTGTATGAGGGATTTGACTGAGTATATGCACAATTGATATGTGAAGGATTTTTTTTGTCCACGAAGCAATAGTTCTTCTATAGAATATTAAGGGAAAAACACTTGGAGGTATTGAGGGAGATTATCACAACAATACTGCTAACCTAAACATGCACATTAATATCATGCAGAAACTACTGAATTTTTGCAATAGGGTAAGATGAGTAATCAGGGAATTTACATTCACAAGACTAATAGAAACATACACAAGACTACAAATAATTGGGAAGGCAGAAATTCTTCACACTCAGAAGGCAAAACTGGCAAAAATTGCTTCAGTACTCCTATATCCAAAACTCCTCTAGAAGTTCTCCTTTGTGCTTTGCAAAGGCACACAATATATAGCAAAAATAAAATTCACCCTCTTCCTAAAAATAGCCTTAGGATTGTACTCTCCCATGCATTCTATTTTTATCCTTTATTTAATAATAGATAAAGGAATAAAAATAGAGCATGCAATTACAAATAGGCATTTAATAGCCTTGATTACAATTGGTCAACTGAAATTGACTGATCTATTTTTAAGAAAGCAAGTGTAAATAATTTGCTAATAATAAGATTGCTTGCAAGGCAAGACTTTCCTATTTTGAACATGTAATTTTTTCTTCTTGTTTGTTCTATCTCTTTATGGAACATGCAAAAATTAAATCTCTTTTCGTGGATAAAAGAAATTATTATACTTGCAATATTTCACAAAAATTGAGCTATTTCTGGTAATTAATTTCCCCTGGTTGCCATTCTAAAAACATAAAAAATATTAGCTGGAAATCTTTGTATTTTACTTCTCCAAAAGATAACCATGCTCAAAAATTCGATCCAAAATACCTTTGTAATACAACTTCATCATTTTCTGATAAAACATGCGTATTTTGAAAAATTCGTCCTGCAATTTGCTCTTGATCTAAGCCCTTCATGTGTTCAATTCTCACTTTAGCAGAAGCATAGCTCAAAAACAAGCATTTTTCCCCTACGGGTCTGCGGATGACTTAAAAATCCTCTTTGTATTTTTCCTTTTGAGGACCTGTGCAAAAATTTGACATTTTAACTCCTTGGGCGGACCTACGGGCTTATTTGATGTTTTGTGCCTTTGGCGGACTTTTGGGCTCTCGGACAAGTTTAACATTTTAACTCTTTTACAAACAAGCTTTAAAGACAAAGTCTCTCCGATCCTCTGCTTACAGGAATTACAGGGTTACGTGGTTAACTTAAAAATTTACTCTATTTGGTGAAAAGTATCAAAAGTTTAAGAAGACCCGCTGTCCTGCCAGTATTCTATGGAATTGATTTTGACCTTTTTCTCTGCAGCTTTGACTTTCTCATCATAGAGGCTCGGGCCTTTGGGATAACTTGGAAATTTCAACCTTTGCACTTTTTAAGTTTGAAAACAAAAGTGACTCCTGACTTCCATTGTTCCACCATTGCACTATTATGCCACACGTACTTTTGAGGAGCTACGGGCTTGCAGGTCTACGGGTGAAAGTTTTACAACTTGAAATTTTTGAATTTTGACTAAGTTCGACTGCCATTCCAACCTGACAACTTTTTCCTTGATTTTGACAGCTCGTTTGTGATCTTCGATCTCTGTACTTATTGATTTTCAACCATTTATCTCCAAGGGATAATTTTAGGGTTTCTACCATGGAAAGTGAATATGGAGCTCTTTGTATCTCTATTCCTTTGTTCATGATTTGAACTTGGAGACTCTTGGCTCACCTTGAATTTTATGAATGGTAAGTTTATTTCTCCTCATGGGTATTTGGGTTTTTTTATCGAAGGGATTATGGCCGTCATTTTTATAGATTGATGTTCTTGTAGCGTATTTTGAATACTGCCTCTTGGGTTTCCTTAAGAAATGGATCATTATTCCTCTATAATGAAACCTTTGAGCTCATTTTGGGGCTTCAAACTGTAGTCATGACTTATAGATCTGCGTATCTTGTGTTCTGAGTATTTGTATTCGAGCTTTATAGTTATCCTTTCATTTTGGTGAGTTTTTCATTGACCTCTGAGCAATAAGTTTGTAACTCATGCCTGTAGAGTTAAATTAATTTCAAAATCTAATACTTTGCTTGATGAATTATAATTTTGACTGGTCTAATTTCCTTCATTCTATATCATACTTTCTTGATAACCCAAAATTTTAAAATATACTCTTCCCTGGATCATTGCCTAATTACACAACTTGTTTTCTTTATTGTTAATGAGGTCTTTCACTGTAGCAGTTTGTATAATATGTTCTTGCTGAGATAATCATAAAATCCTTCTTTCTGAAAGTTGTATTAAATTCCTCTCTGCAGGACTGTTCTTTCTGAGATGTTGTAATTTCACTTCCTTTTGTGATTGAATACTGTATTTAAGATTCATTATAGCTTTACATGTATGCTAGAAAAGTTGTAAATGTCCATTTTTCATGGTGAAGCCTTGTCAAATTTTTCCCAAAATTCCTTTCCTTTGACTGAAATATGAAAAATGTACATTTTCTGCAAGCATATTCTCTATTTGGTAGTACTGTAATCCTCTTCCATTTGTAGAAAATATCTAAGTTTAGTTACATTGGTCTTCCTTTTTAGCATGTATATGCTTCTTTCTTCTTGGCTGCAACTTGTATTTGCACACTTTAAGAAAATAGCTAGAAATAATTAGGATTTTTGGCCTCTCTTGTGTCCATGTTTCATATTCTCTTTTCTATTTCTACTTCCTGAGTGGGCTATGTAGTTTGATCTTCAGGCACTCCATATCTTCTGTTGGTTAGAGATCCATATGCACAAATTAGGATAGTGTAGGAATATGGATCGACCTTGAGCTCTTTATTGATGGTTCTTATCTTTTGCTTTTCAGGTACCGTGCTTTGAATTGTGAAGACAAAGATGGAACAAGCTGGAAGGGGGACAATCTGTACAGCAAATAATATAAAAAGGAAATGATGGGTTCACTCATATTCCTTTGCTTTATATTTCATGCATGTGTACCTCTTTCTTCAGTAGATGTACTTTACTTTTTAGTCACATCCCATAGCTTGTGTGGGAAACATTTGACCTTCCTTGTGAATAAAACATTGAATTTTGAAATTGATTAGTGTATTTCCTTATGCACTTCAAGCTTCTAAATGGAGTGTATGATGAACTAAACAACTTAGTAGCATAATTAAATGCCTTAATCATAAAGGAGAGAACATTGATGAGAACCTGTAACATTTAGTAATGAACTCTGATTTCTATAATCTGCACTTATGTTTGTTGTCCCAAAACTCAACACTCCACCTACTCTATAATTCAGTGTCTTCATCAAGACAACACAGATGTCCTTTAGGGCCTTTGTTTTCTTTTGCTGAAGGTATCATGAAATTACAGACTATGTGATCTGTTACGTTTTGTAACAGCACACATAGCTGCAAATTTCACTTAATCATTAATTAATTCAGCAGTAACTAATAACATCATAACTTCTTTAGCTTAGGTATACTTCACCCATGACTTTCATCATAACGATGAAGTTTCGAGTTTCCCATTTTTACACAAGTGTAAAAATTGTCAACAGGTACACACCTATATCCAATGGATAAAAGAATGCACCTAGAAAGTACGATTGTTAATACAAATGTAGACTACAAATATCTCTTTTTCTGACACCTATATAAAAAATAGAGAGAAACCCAAAAAGATGATATCAATAAAAATTTATCTATACATAATTGTACGGGTTTTTTGAGATATGTGCCAAAAACCCTTAGAAAATGTCCAGATTTAACTATCTCAGAACATGGCCTAGTTTATAGCCAAGTCTAGGGTTTTGGCACCTTATAAATCAAATAGGGTACTCCTTTTTGCATAAAAATGCACGTTGAAAAATAGTGCTAAAAATTTCTGAATACATGAAAACAATAAACCCTTGTTTACAAAGAAAAACTTACAGATGGATTTCTACATCATCTACCAATATGATACCATGAAAGGAACAATAAGAAGATTGTTCCAAGCCACCATCTCAGATGATAAGAGCACACCACATTAGATTTATAAAACAAAAGAGCTAAAATACCATATATGAAAATCCATCATAATCCATAATGCTCAATACATTACAATACAATGAATTAAATTACTCAATAAGAAAGATGTACATATATGAGGAAGAAAGTGCAACTACTACCTAAATCAGTGGTGAAGAACTCCCACTAACTAATACTGGTAATTAAGTTAACTCCAGAAGACTAGTAAAATAACTCTACACAACAAAGAAGCTAACTCAACACAACTAGTAAGCTAATTCCACATAACTAGTACACCTCAGCAAGCTAACCCAACAAGTGTAGGGATAACAAAAGTGTAAGAATTATCCTAACAAATAAATAAGAGGATAAATAATAACCTACACTAACAATGTTAACACCACTCTTTTGCATCATAGGACCACCCTTCACCATATTAAAAGGGTATGGGGCCTCGTGGCCCACCCTACTAGAATAATAAGATATATTTAATGGTAGAAAAATGTCATTTGGTTATTGAAACATTTTTGTGCCTATGTTTAGCCTTGTCAAAGTGGTGGCTAGATGACTCAGATAGAGATGATGACAGTTGTATTATTGAAATGTTAGTTTATGAGCGAGGCTCGATGTTCCGATTGTCAGCAACTCGTTGAGTACCCCCCTTGGTGGTCATATAAGACCACATAGTTATCATAATTTTCTACTTCTATATATGTATTTTATTTGTAAATTAAAATTTTTCTAATATTTTTACAAGAACCAGCAATTTTGTTGATTGATATGTTTTTATATTTTGGGCATTTCCTTGTTTATGGTACTAACATGTGGATTTTTGCACTAACTATGGCTATTTGGCCATTTATTTTGCTTGGACTTGGATTTCTTCTATTTTAAAATTTAAAATTTTTATAGCCTAGCCCAAGGCTTGTACTTTGCCACTTGACATTTGAATCAGATTGCTATGTTGGTTCTATTTTCATGATGTGTGGAATATGGTCATGGGACACACCATGGAATGGTTGCACCTATGGAATCGCTTTATTGTATGGGGGTATGCCCTAAGGAGTTACAGATAACTAGTGGGTTTCTAAACCATGAGTTATTATGTCACTTGGGTTAGGGGTGTCTTGACTCTACGTTCCTAGGGCCATAGGGTGACCGATCTCTTTTGGGAGTGAAAAGGAAAATTAAATTATATGTTACTGCTTGAGGGAGGTATAAGATATTTGAGGGAGGAATAATAGACTTAAGGGAGGCATAAGATATTTGGGTGTGTGTGATTGATTCTTTGGGAGGTATATAGAGTTGTTTTGATGCTTTGGGAGTAGTGTGATGATGTATGTGTTACTCATGTCAGTTGGCTATGTTATGGTGTCGTGGATACGTTTTTTATTCCCTTGTTGACTCTTTGTGTCTACATCTATTGTTCTGAGTTGTGTGAAACCTTCATATGTGAAATTGTAGGAATTCCAGATTGTTATAGTACACTTACGTTTGAGTACTTATGTGTCATTCAACTATGTGTGATGAGTACTATGTATGTAGATCATGTACATTTCTTCCATGGTTTGATCAAACCCTTGTAATATGGTACGGTCATGATAATATGTGAAATTTATCTGTGAATCATTAGTGTTAAGTATGACCCTGGTATGTTATTGTGATAGCAGTTCCTATTGGGCTCCCATAAGAAGGAATAAACTAAAACCTTACAACAATGAAATCTTAAGGACTTAAGTTTAAGGAATAATGAAAAGGAAAAGAGATTAATTAAACAATAAGTAAGAGAAAACTGCCAATCTTCATGAAACAATGAAAGTTAAATAATCTAACAATTTTTCTAGGCTTCCCTGTGGTTGTACTTTAACGACAAATTTTTTAACCATAGGATGAATCCTTGTCCTTGCTTGACCATTCTTGCCTATCCCTTTTTCATTTTTTGGTGTTGTGTTGCATCGAGGATGATTCTCTCTTAAGGGGAGGGGAATGTAACGGCCCTTTGATACAACTCATATCCTTGCTTTTGACCCCAGTTTGCTAGTGTTGAAAGTCATTTGTACTTTTTTGTTGAGTTTTGAAGCTCAGATGTGAACCCAAGTAATTGGCAAAGGCGCAGTATTATTGTGCTATGGGAAAGCTACCTTAGTAACAAACTTTTTTACCTATTCCATAGCCCTTTCTGTTGTTGTGTGGAGCGGTCATGCCTTGGATCGTTAAGTTATTACGATCCTTGTTGTGAAGTAATTTGGACTCCCTTCCTTCTATTTTACCATTTTGTTCTATCACTAATGCTTTTGCATTTTGATGTTATTTTGTATCGTATTGTGAAGACCTTCTTATTGATGATTTATTGTATCCTGATTATCAAGTTATTTTTGACATTCTATTAAAAGTTCTACTGGAATATTAAAACCTTTTGAAAAGTTATTTCAGGCTTATTTTATTAAATGGTACCTAATTGAACTAGGTTTAAAAAAAAGATGGGGGGGGGGCATTCATCTTCCACCTAAACTAACTTTCTTCAAACCTTGGCTATGTTGTTTGCGTTGAAGGAGGAGAGGTTTTAGAGGTAGAGCCAATTTTTGGAAGGGATTACTATTATATCTTGAAAGTGCACCCTTTAGAGAGATGGGTACAGGTTTCCTAAGCTTGCACAAATGATCTCTCTCTTTCTTACATATAATGGAAACACCTCAGGTATGTGGGTATACCTATTTTGTGGTGAGTCTCTGGTATCAAGGCCAGTTCCTTGTTGGTGTCTACTAAACTACTTTGTGGGAGTTTGAGGGTAAAAGATAACTGAAAAAATGATTAAAAATAAGGTGATACACCAAATTTGTATGAGGGATTTGACTGAGTATATACACAGCTGATCTGTGAAGGATTCTTGATGCACAAACCAATAGTTTTTCTGCATAATATTTAAGAGCAAAATACTTGATTGTACTGAGGGAGGATCACAACAGTACTAATAAGTTAACATGCACATGAAAATTTAAGCAGAAAGGACTAAAATTTTACAGCAGGGTAAGGTGGTTGATCAGGGAATTTGCATTCACAAGATTGATTTAACATACACAAGACTGCAAAGTAACTTGGAAAGGCAGAAAACACTTAACACTCAGAGGGAAAAACTAGCAAAATTTGCTTCAGTACTCCTCTATCAAAAAGTCCTCCAGGAAGAATCCCTTGTGCTTTGCAAAGGCACACAATATATAGCAAAATAAATTTCTCCACCCTTCCTAAAAATAGCCTAAGGTTGTACTCGCCCATGCAACCTAATTTTATCCTCTATTTAATAATAAATAAAAGGATAAAATAATACAAAATAGTGCAAGAGGCACTAATAGCCTTTGATGACATTTCAGTCAATTGAAGTTGAATATTCTATTTTTAATAAGGATGGGTGAATTTTCAATTATAGTGGCGCAACTTCCAGAGACCATAACTTTTACACCGTACCTCCGATTGACTTTGTTCAAAAGGAAACCGAAAGCTTGGAATGCGTAGAATGTGATGAAAAGGTGCGAACTTTGTTTGACAATGTTTGACCCCTGAAATCCATGTTTAAGGGGCCCAAATTGTGATTTTTGTAGTGCTGTCTAAAAATAGTAAATTCTAAAAATAGTATGTTTCACAAAATTAGTGCACATGTAAGTCTTGGAAGATGAAACACCTCATCTCCCTCAAGACCGGTGACCTTCCACATTCCTCTAGGTGCCCTTTCATATTTCTAAAATTATTATAAATGCATATGTAACCCGAAAAGGGATAGACATCTCCTGGCAGAGATAACTGATGTATTTGAAGTCTTTGAGTAATTTACATCTCTTTTCAGAGATAGTTGTTTTTCAATTCATCTGGCACAATTGTTAATCTATTCCTTAAGTCTGAAACCCCTCTGTTTTGGATCAGTGGTATCAGAGCTAAGTCGTCTTGAGAGTGTATGATCCCTAGAATGAGGTCGGAATACAAAAATCTTGGGTGGTCCACACACGATCCTTCAGAATACTTGCCTGTTCGCTGCAGGTGACCTCCAATGGCGGACAACACCAGGATGGATGATCCTCTCAAAAATATGGTGAATGAAGCTCTTAGGGAGCAAAAGGATCAGATGCTACAACAATTCACCCAGATTCTGCAACAACTACAAGTAGGAAATCATGCCTCCTCATCTGTAAATCAGTCCTTTGGTGCCCCGACTCCATTCAAGGTGCAAGTAAATTTTGACATTCCTATTTTTGAGGGTAAGATCAATTCTGATGCAGTAGAGAACTGGTTGGACCAATTGACCTCATATTTTTCTGTCAATCAATTTACTGATAAGGAAAAGATAACATTTTCTCTATTGAAATCGTCTCTTGCTGTTAAAAATTGGTGGGGCGTGTATAAGAATGGGCTCGAAAGGGATGAGCTAGGAATCACAGAGGAACCCACATGGAATGATTTCATGGATGCCATAAAGGAAGAATATTACCCTGTTGGGGCCTATGATGATTTGTACATATAGTGGCAGCAACTCCGTCAAGGTAAGGACCAGTCGGTTCAAGATTATACTGACAAATTTCATTCTCTGTCTACAAGATTGGGCATTCAAGACACAGAACAACACATGATTCTAAAATATTGCAGTGGCCTACAATGGAGCATCTGAGAGGACATGGAATTCTTTCAGTTTCAAACCCTTGGTGAGGCATACAAGTTTTCAGTCAAGATTGAACAAAAGCATAAAATGAGGACTGCCAAGAACCAACCCGCGAGGGGGAAAAATGATAAAGAAGGCCAGACCCGAGGCCAAGGTTGGAAACAGAAGGAGTCGCAAGGAAATAAGATGTAGAAGGAGAAGATAGGGAAGTGGTGTGACCTCCACAAAACAAATCACCACTCCAAGGAAGAATGTCGAGCCATCAAGTCCTTACTCACCGAGTCATCTTCTTCAACACTCTCTGCACCAGCAGTTATAGACCCCGAGGTCAAGGATGAAGAGGATGAAATTATAGATGTTGAGCCAGATGTGATCATTGCCACCTCAAAAGTCAAGAATATGGATGAGAAGGAAAGGCTCTTCCACTCCAAGCTCTGGGTAAAAGGTAAGCCACTGCATTTTATCCTTGATAGTGGAAGTCAGAAGAATTTAATTTCTGTTGATGTTGTAAAGAGCCTGAACCTCCCTGTGAAGCCACATCCCCAGCCATATAGTATCAGGTGGTTAAACCCAGGAAGAGACCTCCAAGTCACACAACAATGCCTCCTTCCATATGCCATCAAGCCCTTCCATGATGAAGTCATGTGTGATGTTGCTCCATTAGATGTTTGTGATGTGCTCCTAGGCCAGCCATTTATGTGGGATAGACATGGCATCTATGAGTCATGACCTAGAAGGGTCACCATTACCATTGGGAGTCGACGTTATCAGATACCTGAGGTCATTCCCCCAAAATCTGTCTCCCTCATCAGCGCCAAACAATGTAAGAAGTTAGTGGAGAAAACCAAACAGTTTGTCATCTTGATGATCAGGCCAAAACCTACAAACAAAATTGTTGCAGCCTCCATGAACATGCACTCAATGCAGCAACAGAAGCAGCTCAACCAAATCATAACTGAGTATGATGATCTATTCCAGACACCTAAAGGAGTGCCATTTCAGTGTCAGGTAAAACATGTTATTGATTTGGTCCCGGGGTCTCCTTTACCCAACAGCCCTGTGTACCACAGGTCAGTCCTTGAAAATGAGGAGATCAAGAGGCAACTCCAGGAATTGATTCAAAAGGGACATATTAGGCCAAGCTCTTCACCCTGTGGAAGTCCAGTTGTCTTGGTGCCAAAGAAGGATGGAACATGGAGACTTTGCATAGACTATCGGGCTTTGAACAAAATCACTGTGAAGAATCGCTACCCCCTCCCAAGGATTGATGATTTGTTGGACCAGCTCCGCGGTGCAAAATTTTTCACCAAAATTGATCTCAAATCTGGCTATCACCAGATCCCTATCGAGCCCACCGATGTTTGGAAAACTACATTTAAGTCTCGTGAAGGCCTATTCGAATGGTTGGTCATGCCTTTCAGACTAACTAATGCACCTGCAACATTCATGCGGATGATGGATGACATCCTGTGGCCCTACACCAATTCCTTCGTGGTGGTCTACCTAGATGATATACTCATTTATAGCCAGACCTGGGAGAGGCATCTGCAACATGTTCGAGAAGTACTTCAGACCCTCAGGAAGCATAGACTGTATGCAAATCTAGATAAGTGCACATTTGGGATGACAAAGGTCCAGTACTTGGGTTACGTCATGGATGAGGAAGGAGTCCATGTCGACCCAGAGAAAATTCAGGTTATTCAGAGGTGGCCTACCCCAAAGAATCTTACAGAGCTTCATAGCTTCCTGGGCCTTGCCAATTTCTATCGCCAGTTTGTCTTGGGTTTCTCACATATTTCCTAGGCACTCAATCAGGTGACTAAAGGAGGGAACAAGGCTAAATTCCAATGGGGGGAAGCACAACAGAAAGCATTTGAAGGGCTAAAAGAAAGGTTATGCTCGGCCCCTGTCCTTTCCCTTCCTGATCTACATCATCCATTCAAACTGATGACAGACACATCTGAGTATGCCTTGGGAGTTGTTATCATGCAACATGGCCACCCTGTTGCATACCATAGTGAAACATTCAATGACACAGTCAGGAAGTACCCAACATATGACAAGGAGCTTTATGCCATCGTCCAGGCATGTAAGCAGTGGAAACACTACATTCTGGGGAAGGAGATAGTAATCCACACTGACCATAGGCCTTTGGAGTTCCTTCAGACACAGAGCAAGTTGAGGAATGAGAGACACCAGAAATGGGCCACATACCTACAACAGTTTCACCTGATAATAAAGCATAAGAAGGGAAGTGCCAATTCAGCAGCAGATTGCCTAAGCCACCCTCCAATTGCAGCCCTCACAACTATTCTTGATCTCTGTGGACATGAGACTTCAAGTTGGTGCAGTTTGTATGAGAAGGACCCTGAGTTTTCAGACACATATCAGGCCCTCCGTGAAGGAAAACATGTCTCTGATTTCTATCTACAGGATAATCTCCTCTGCCATATGGGACACATCTATGTTCCAGCAAGTGAACAACAGAAGATGATCTGGGAAGCACACTTCAGTAGGACCACAGGGCACTTTGGCGTGGACAAGACATTGGCAGTACTTCAGAAGCATTTCTACTAGCCTAATCTAAGGACTGATGTGGTGAAGTATATTAAGTCCTGCACTCCTTGTGTAATTTCTAAGCCAACTAACAAGAAACAAGGATTGTACACACCATTTCCAGAACCAACCAAGCCTTGGGCATCTATCTCGATGGACTTCCTCTCAGGTTTGCCAACTTCGAAACATGGGAATGATGGTGTTTTTGTTGTAGTTGATCGATTTTCTAAAATGGCTGTAATGGTTTCCTGTAAGAAAAATATTTCTGCTGAAGATACTGCTAAACTTTATTTCAGTCATGTATGGATCAACTTTGGGCTCCCCAAGTCTATTGTTTCTGATAGGGATAGCAGGTTCCTGAGCATCTTCTGGTCCACCTTATGGGGAATGCTAGATACAAAGTTGATGAAGTCCACATCCTTTCACCCACAGACTGATGGGAAAACAGAAGTGGTGAATCACCTAATTGTTCACATGCTTCATATGTACCACTCCAAGCACTCCCGCACATGGGACGAGGCCCTGCCATACATACAACATGGATACAATCGAGCCCTGCACAGCTCCACTAAACACAGTCCATTTCAAGCTTGTTACAGATTCCAACCTATGGCTCCCATCGATGTATGCATCCCAATTCCTACCATGGAATTCACACCTCATGGAAAAAGTGAAGCAGAAAAGGTGACAAGGTTTGTTGAACAGATCCAACACATTCAGCACCAGGTCCATGACATTTTACAGAAAATGAATAAAAAGTATAAGAATCACCATGATAAACACAGGGTTCCACATCATTTCTAGGTTGGTGATAAGGTTTGGTTGCGGCTTCAGAAGGAATGGCTTGCAGGTCCACACAGAAAGATTCGACCTCTCTGGTATGGTCCTTACACTCTCACTAAGCAAGTAGGGGAAAATGCTTTCGAGTTGAATCTTCCACCCTACCTTGGTCTGCACCCCATCTTCAATGTGGACCTCCTCAAGCCATACCATCCACCTTTGTTGGATACTTCAGTCATAGCAGAACAATTGGACATCTCCGAGCTCAATCCAGCAAGTCTTTCCCCAGCTGAAGAAGATCAGATTGTGGACAATTTGACTAAGACCACCAGAGGACAACCTATTCAACTCTATCGTGTGATAAAGAAAGGAAATCTCAGTCACCAAGGTGAGTGGCTCACTGCATACCAGGTAAAGAAGCAATTTCCACATTTGATGGGGCATCTTAATGCAATGGGGACCATTGCTTCTGAAGGAGGGAGGAATGATCCAGGCAGCAATTATAGTGGTGCAACTTCCAGAGACCATAACTTTTGCACCGTACCTCTGATTGACTCCATTCAAAAGGAAACAGAAAGCTTGGAATGCATAGAATGTGATGAAAAGGTGTGGAACTTTTTTGGAAACATTTGACCCCCGAAATCCATGTTTAAGGGGCCCAAATTGTGATTTTTGTAGTGCTGTCTAAAAATAGTAAATTCTAAAAATAGTATGTTTCACAAAATTAGTGCACATGTAAGTCTTGGAAGATGAAACACCTCATCTCCCTCGAGACCGGTGACCTTCCACATTCCTCTAGGTGCCCTTTCATATTTCTAAAATTATTATAAATGCATATGTAACCCGAAAAGGGATAGACATCTCCTGGTAGAGATAACTGATGTATTTGAAGTCTTTGAGTAATTTACATCTCTTTTCAGAGATAGTTGTTTTTCAATTCATCTGGCACAATTGTTAATCTGTTCCTTAAGTCTGAAACCCCTCATATATGTGTCGATTTTTGCATAATTGGTAGCATATAGTTTGAAATTCACCTTTTAGGTGATCATTGTGTACATAATGTTGATCGGTCCCTTTTGGTCATTTGATTGTATAAACTATATTATAGACTTTGGAATTCAATGCAATGATTTTTGTATTGACATGTGGGCTGGCCCCTTCTCTATGGTGACTCAACCCTTGGGAAATATTGTTGGTGGCATTTGTAACTAACCCCTGATCAAAAGAGAGTAACTCGGGTCTATGTGGAAGTTGGTGATCATCTTGGGACGTCGATCTTTGTACCTTTTCCATGGTGACCGTCGATCTGTAACTTGTGGTTAGGGTTTTAAAGCCAAAAATTAATGTGGTCAATGGGAGGCTAGCCATGGTTATTCTTTGATCTCTAAGCTCATTTCTAGACCATTGATCTATGTACTTGATGTTTTTTTTTATAATTGATCACTAACTCCAGGTGAGTTAGGTTAGGATAAGCTCAAGTGGGTGAGTTAAAACAACTCGAAGTCCCTCATTTGGTCATTTTGCATCTGGTTTTGAGGGCGAAGCCCTGGTAAATTTTTCTTGGATGCCATGGTTAAAATTTTCGAGCTTGGCTCTATTCATTTTCAGCCTTCGAAATCTTGTGTGATATTTCGGTATCTGTCTTGTATCGATGAGCTCGACTTTTCTGATGAAAAGGGTTTCTTTCCTGTGAATGTGTTTTTATGAGTTTTTGGAACTCAGTGAGGCTTCTGGACACCATTTTATGTTCCTTTCAAGTTTTTTTAATTGGCTTTGCCCTCAGACTGATATTATGACTCTTTCTTGCCTCTGCATTTTAGTGTTTATCTCTGTCTTTTCTGAGATCCTGCCATTGTTAGGGCTTCGAAGCTCGATTTTGATTTCTTTGGCCTTATTAGCTTTGTGTGGTCGCTTTTTTGAAGCTCAGGTTGGGTTCTTTTTTCGAGCTCGGCCTGTGTAACTGTGAATACATGCTTGTATGATTTGGTTTTTGACCATTCTTTTTCAAAGCTCTAGTCAGAATTTGTGGCTCCTTTATTTTCGAGGATTCGGCCTTTACCGTTTGAACTTCTTTTGACCACAGTTTAGAGGTAACTCTGGATTCACCCCTTTTGTGGATGGCTCAGTAGTATAAATACTTGTTTTGCTTGATATTGATAAGCTTGTGTCACCATAACTTCCTTGGTTATTACTGTTAGCTTTCCTCGAACCGTCTATGGAGAGTTTGCTAGATAGTTTACGTTCTGGGTATTTCATATTTTTTTGCTTGACTATCTCTGGATCTGGATTTTTCATTGAGAGTTTTATCTGTATGTTCTTTGGCCTGCATTTTCTCTGTACTTTCACTCTCTGGCATTAAAATGGTGACTGTAGGTGTATGTTGGTTACAAAATCTACTCATACCCTGATTAAGAGCTTTCAAAAGACAAAACAAACCAAAATTTAAATCTTTAATCAAGAAGTCTCAGATTGTATCTTGTTTTCAGATTTGTACATTCTTAACCTTTGATAGTCACTCCACTTAGTCTTCTCTATGATTTCCTTGCTTATTCCTCTCTACGGCCATGTGGGTTTATCACCATTTTGTGATTACAGGGGTTTTTGATATGGATTTCTTCTAAAACCTGTTTGCCATTGGAGTCTATATTCCATGATGGCCACCATTTTCTTCTTGAAGCTCAGCCTTTCCTCTTTGGCTGAGAGTATCTTCTTTGAATACAGTCTTGAGTTATTCTTTGATACATTACTTGGAGGTTGTACTCATCACTTGTATCTTCCGTTTTTTGTAGCTCTTCTAGTTTATATTAATGTAAAATGCTATTTCCGAGACTACCTTCATTAAGGAAATTATGTTCTTTGGCTGAGAGTAACTTCTTTGATTTTTACTCTCGACCTGAAAAATGATATCCCTGTTCTGAATAGATATTTATACTTTAGATCTGGGTTATTATAACTTTTGTAGCTCTGAATTTGTTCTAACAATGAAGTTTCTCTTTAATTATTATTTGGAACTAGAACAGTGGCTTAACTTTGATAGTTTCTTTTACTTATCTCATTGGCTGTACTTTCTGAATCCTTCAAACTTAGAAACTAGTTCTACCATCATCTTGGGACTACAATATATAGTTATTTTGAAGAAAATAAAGTGTTATCTTGTTTGAAACTATATCTGTATGCTTGACTCCTCTGCAACTCTTTGACTTGGATATGAGAGCCATTTGTATGTTATTTACCTTGTGTTCCTGAAGATGATGATCTGATGCACCATTTAACCTTTCTACTCCAAGTTTGATCTTCTCCTAGAAAAGGTAATGATGTTTTACATGCTTGCCTTCTTGTTCTTGTTAGCATGAGGTACTGTTTCCCTGTTTGCAAAAAAACCTGAATTTGATGATTTCCTTAATGTAAGTCTGAACCTGCAATCTTTGTATTCCTTTATTTCAAATTCTAAGATGGTCCTTTGTAATATTGTAAGTGGCTTTTTGGAAATTGTAAAATGATTCTTCAGTTGTGTAACACCATTTTTAGGCATAAGCCTTGACTTGGATGCTTTATTGAAATACTGCAACCTGTTTCTTTTTGTTTAGATGCTTTTATTTCCTTGATAGTAGTATTTCTGGCATGTTGGAAAATTTTGAAAGTTGATTTTTACATGGCGAAGCCCTGCCAATTTTTTTCCTAGAATTATCTCTCTTTTCAAAACATCTTCAACCTGGACATGTTCCTTGCCTGCAAGTATCCCCTCTTATTCTGAAAAAGTTGAGCTCATGAAGACTGTAGCTTACTTCAAACTGTTCATATATCTACTTTTAATGTCATCATGAGATAGATTCTTTTGTTCACCTGTAATGGCTTCTGCTTATGTTGTAGATGAGTACTACTTGCTTGAATGAATGTACTTCATTGACATTGTAGTAATTCTGTGCTCTCATATCTGCTTTATTTTGAAAATTGCAACTTAGAAAAGCTGAAATTTGTAAGATAATATTGGAATTTCAATTCACTTCAGCTGTTTAAGTTATAAAGAATTCTTTTCTGCATTATATACTGTATTTCATTTCATTTACAACTTTGATATGTATATGCTGAAAAATCTGAAATGTTGATTTTACATGGCGAAGCCCTGTCAAATTTTTTTTTAGAATTCTTCTCTCTCATTCCTATTTCAGTTGTATCCTTTTTGCTTTTCTTTTTAGCTCAGCTTCTGAAATCTGATTTGATTTATTCTTCTCTTTACAAACTGAAAAAATGTATTCTATTTTTCCATTCTCTCTTGTCTGAGCTCTAACCTCTTTCTATTTTGTAGAATGTTTTGCTTTAAACTTTTGAGTTGCCACCTTTGCTTATTCTTAGATGTACTTATGAATTATTTATTTTCTCTCTTTGGACTGCAACCTGTACTTGCACACTTTAAGGAAAAATTAAAAATTAGGATTTTTGGCCTTCTCTTGTGTCCATGTTTCTATTCTATTACTTCTTCTTTCTGAGTGTATTAAAAGCATGCATGCAGTTTGCCCCTTCAAGTAGAATACATTCTCCTGTTTAGGAGAAGATTCATATGCACGAAGTACAATAGTGTAGAATATGGTCTTTATCCCTGAGCTCGTAACTGATCATTGACTTGTTTTTGATTTTCAGTACCATGATTTTTGAGGATGAAGGAGTTGGCTAGGAGATGTCTGCACAAAGAAGAATATACAAGGAAATTGATGGGATTCACCCTCATTTACTGCTTTTGATTTCTCCTTCTGCATGTGTATCTTCCGTTTTCAGTAGCTGTCTTTTACTTTAGTTACATCCCATGGCTTGTGTGGGAAACATTTGACTCTCCTTGTGAATAAAACATTGAATTCTTAAATGAATTGTATATCTCTTTCTGCATTTTCTAGCTTTCTGTATGGAATTGTATAATGAACTAAACAACTTCAGTAACATAATTGAATGTGTAAACTTAATCGTAAAGGAAATAACATTGAACTAGGAACTTGTAACATTCAGTTAATGAAAACTCATTTGATTTCCTCTTTGATCTTGCACTCCGTTATATTTGCTGTCAAAAAAAACTTTACCACTTCACCTATTCACAATTGGATGTCCTCATCAAGACAGCACAACTGTCCTTCGGGGCTTGTGTTCTTTTTGCTGAGGATGATCATGAAATTGCAGATTATGTGATCGTTACATTTTTGTAACAGCACACATAGTTACAGATTTAATGCTAATCTTTTAAAAAATAATATTAGGCAATAATGACATAATCTTGATGTGATCTCTCCCTAGCTTAGGTATATTCACCTATTCTTATCCATTGTAACAAAGTTTCGAAGTTGCCCATTTTTGCACAAGTGCCAAAATATTGTCTAACAATTACTAAATTTTAGTAATAAATTTAAATTTCCACAACACGAACTTTTCTTGTAAACATGTTAGTCTGTAGTATTGCTCAAATGTTTTATTGTAATTTAATGGTGAAATGTTTTCATCCACCCACTGGACCTACCAATATTTATTGGTCATTTATTCCTCCTGTTTGGCGTGGGGTTGAGGATTTCTTATTTCCTTGTTTTTGCCAATTGGGTGCGTGGAGGAAAATTAATGCTCCTGCCATTCTTCCACTATTGTTTTTGGTGCATGCCTTTGGCTCACGGATATTATGGTAGAAAGCTTTCTAAATTGTTTTTTGGCCCACTTTTAATGTAAGCATTGTTTATTTTTTATACCTTCTCTGACTTCCCTGTATTGGCAAAAATTCTCTCACCCATTTTTGGATTCTGGATGCGTGTATGCTATGCTATGTGAACTGACCAAGGTTGGACACATTGTGTGGCTTATGGTTGACCAAGGTCTATTTTTTCAGATCCTTTTTGTGCAAGTCTTGCAATTGTTGGTAATTCCATGAGCACCACATCTCTTTGAAGGAATTTTGTCAAATAATTTATTACATTGGTTCTGAGGCACATGCACTACATTTGAAAAAAATCTGATTTCCATATATCCTTCGATTGATGTCCATGTCCTGCCTCTAAACCTCCCATTTTGACACAAGCTGGGAGGATGTTGGTAAAGGTTATGGAGTATGATTTCACTCCTGTCAATCACATTTATTTTGAAGTTTTACAAGGCCTTCTCCTATAAACCCATTGTGTTTATACTGCAAATCATTGTAGCCCTTGCAGACCACAATTTATTTTAGGCATTGCGACTCACAGATTTTTGGAGCTTCCCTGCCCTGGCCGTTGTATCCCTGCCTATTTCCAAAACATGGAAATAGTGATTGATGTTTGGCACTAGCAAAGCTCGAAAGACAATGATATTCTATCTGGGGTTGCTGTTAATAGGCCTGTGAGCATTGAATGTGAACTGATGGAAGCATATTATAGGTATGATAAGCTAACCATCTACATAATATGCTAAAATCGAAACAAATCTCTTGAAATGAAACTTTTTTTTCTCCTGAAATTGGTATTAAAAAATTGAGATTTTGTGGTTTGTGTTCTGTCATGATTAATTAGTTGGTGATTCTTGATTCTCTCTCAGTTTGGTCTATGGGATTCTTTGGATCTAGGTATGAGTTAAATAAATGCTTTAATATTGTTATCTGCATCTCAAGGTTGTAAATTCTAGTTAAAATGTTATAGATTGGTGGGATTATTGTATTGTGGTAAGAGTTAACAGAAACTATTTTTTTTTGATGCATTACAACCCACTTTCTGGGTTCCAGTGGTTACTATTAAATTGATTACCATTAAAACTGTTAATGGGAATCATCTGTATTCGAGGAACTGTAACTGTGATAGAACACCTGAAAAAGATACGGTAAGAGATATAATTTTGTGTGCTGCTATATTGGTGGGTTATGAAATATCTCCCCTGAGTTCTATTTTTCCTTTTATGGAAAATAATTTGTTAAATATTGGTACTTACCTAGATGTCTGATATAATGCTATTAGTGTGGTATTACTATATGGGAATGTATTGTGTCTCTTATTAAGGGATTTTACTCTAAACCCATCTAAAATTTAGCAAGCTTCGCTTGAATCCGTAAATTGCTTATGGTTGTGGGTGTCATTTTTACCAGGCAGTAATACGGCCTTACATTTTAATGTTAATAACGTGGTTGAAATACACCAAATATTATAAATTGATTGCTATATCAATATCTATCTAACTCATTGTGTTTAATTGTTATTAACTGTCATTGACAAACTGGTTTGTCCATATATAGATAAATATCCTGATGGCTTATGATGGGAGTTGTTGTTAAGGAAATGAGATCTAGTGATATATGTAGATGCATAGTTTAGAGTGGTTTTTGAATGTGGTAACAATGGGTTACTTAAAAGAACTTGTGACGGAAAATGGCAATCCTTTCATTTAAACCGAATCTTTAGATTTTTATGGAGGGTTATGACTCTAGAGTGTTATGAAACTTCGATGGATGTTTTAGATGCTTACTTGCATAATGAATCTTGAGTAGTTTGAGGATTTCAATTTTCCATGCTTGGATTTACTAAATAGCTAGGTTGTTAGGCAATGTCTAAATACAAACATTATAGCCATCACATCTCCTTACCCTTAATAATTGTGAAGCCACCTTTAGTTATGAAAGTATGTATTATTGGTTTAAATATTAGTTTCAATTGTATAACCTACATGATTGTGGGATAGGAATCTTTTTTTTTTCACTTGAATGTTGTTTCTAGGTTATTAGGCCAATGGCCCTTGAGAATTATTATAAACTAGTGTTGTTTTGGAGATAATGTTCATAAATAGTATATAATTGAATTCTCTTAGAAAATATAGATTGATGGTTGTGTATTAAATTTCAATCATATAGCCTATATGCTTACATGATTTAAATTCTAATACACTCAAATTTTCATGTATAACTAATAAACCCATGTTCCTCCTTCAATGATTGTTCAACTTTTGTCATTATAGAGATCTAGAATCATAGCCAGTGCTTATGGTATCTCCTTGAATTTGTTTTTTGATTGTTAGTTGTGTATTAGATTTCAATCATATAATCTATCATATTACATGATTGAAATACCAATACACTCGTCATTTTTTTTGTAACTCATTAGGCTATGGTCCTACTCCTTTAGGTGTTAAATTTTGATGCTTTTGAGACATTGTTACTACTTGCAGCTTATGACTTCCTTCTTAGACAACATGGTGGAAAATATTGTTTTTCTCTAAAAAATTTAATTAAGTGGTTAGAGCGTCCAATTGTTTCTTGAAATAGAAGGGTTCCTTCTTGAGGTTGTTACAATAGTAGCATATTGTTGTAGTGTAGTCTTATCATGCTTAGTTCTCGCGAACTGACTCAGGTTAATATTTTTGCTGATGGTATTTTGCAGGTAGAAAAAGGAAGTATTTATAGAAGTGCTTCAGATTTTCTTGTAAGTTCTTGGGTTCAAATGCTTAATGTGTTGTAAAACTATGGAATGGTTGTGGTGAAAACTTCAGCAGAGGCTCAATGGCTTAGAACTATGTTTTGTGGAGTAATGTGTCATAACCAACTAAACTTTACTTGTAAATACTATTCTGGCAAGATCTAAATTTATTCATGGACTTGTTATGAGTAGTTTTTATGTAATATAGTAATATTTAAAAGATCATAGCATTGCTGACCAAGTTTGATCTCATTTTGTTCCTAGTCTAGTGCTTTTGATCAGTTGATCACCATTGTTTGCATGTGCAGAATTGGATAGAAAAGTGTTGTACCTTGTTAAGTTTTATTAACTAAAGGAAATGGTTAATTCTAGAGTTATTAGTCTTGTGTATTTAACCCCCTTCTCAGTTATGACAATAATGCAATTTTTAGGCATATGTAAAAATGTTAGGTTAATTATGATAAAATTTATACAAAAAGAAATATAATGTTGAAATTCTAGACGGATTCAAAACTCTTAAAGTGAAAGGTAAGGAAATATTACCTGTGTAAAAGAAAGAAAAACTGCTTTCTTATTTACCCTACCTCTATCTCAAATAATAAACATTTCCTGGTGGTGGGTGATGTAAAATATAATTAAGATTAATCAATGGTTGACTTTGGAATTTGACAAGGCCGTAGTTAGTAAGGTAGATTTGAATAAATAAATAATTAAATTCTATGAAATTGCACAATGAAATTGCAATCTATAAATCAAGCAGTGGCCATAACCATGCAGAGAAAAAAATAGAAACATTTCAGAGGAAAAAACTATCAAATCCAATAGAGGCGGAATCAAAATAAAAAGGTGAAGATATCAATGATTTTAGCTCCGTTTTCTACAAAAAACCTAAACAACCATTACCACGCCAACTGCCATGTGGATCTTATCCTCAGCCACATATTTTTTTTAAAGGTTAGATCCTTTTTTCAATGTGTTTAAATTCTATTTACTTCATTTCATAAGAAAAGTGTTGGTAGTGGTCAGTTGGATAGAGCAACCAATTTGGGAGATGGTAGGTTATGTGGTCGACCTCCATCCCCTATACAAACTTTTGATATATTAAAATTTATCCCCCCCTCCAAATTGTAAGAGCTGGACTATATTTGTAGAATAAAATGCACGGAATAATGATATATCTTTCAATTCATTCCGGATTATTTACATAAGATGCAATTACAAATATATAGGAAAATACTTTCCTATAAACAAGGTGACTGGTTGTACTAACAAATACTCAATCATGTGAGTTGTTTGTAACAACCAAACAACTTAGCACATAATTGTTATTAGTCCCATAATATAACAACTGAATATATATTTACTAATATAACAATAATTACCATGTATAATAATTATCTAACAACCATGTGAATAATAAATCCTAATATTCCCCCCCTTAGTGTTTACATGGTAGGAAAAACATCCACACTCTCAACTGCAGTATGCTCACCCATGTGGCATGTCTAACTCTGTGACTCGTGATCTTGATCCAAAAGAAAGGCTCGCTCCTTCCATGGTTTTAAATAGGCTTACCACAAACCTTGACGTGACAAGAACCTCATCAACTGTCCACCTCGTGTGATTTTTTGGATCCTCCCACAAACCCTTTCAAGATCTATGAAATAACTTACTATGGTGCTATTGTTCATCACTATGCTTATACATTAGGGAATTATGTAGGAAACACATCATGCATATCTCAAAACTGAACAATTGAACACATACTGAAAATATTTCACATTACTTCCTATAAGAATCGTAATGTTCTTAATTGTAGTCTCTGTCATTGATTGTTGCCACTCGATCTCGAACAACATAGAAAACTACCACTGCCACTGGAAGCTTTCCTTGACTAAGTCATTTCGGGTATAGAATGGGAATGGAACATTGGTATGTATTCCCCCCCATAATGTGAAATTCCACTCATATAGATACTGAGAAGTAAAATGCATCGAAGAACATACTCCTGAATGGATCTTGCTAGTTATGTCTTTCTGCACATGGTCACTAATGCTAGTGAAAGCATTCTTCTAGCTGACCATCTTCCAAAGAATTATGGTAGTAAGAGGACCAAGTCAGTCAGAGGATCACTGACAGTCATCTGCGCTTCCAACACAACTCTCTTTCCAACATCCATCAAATACCACACAAAATAGGAACATTGCAAACTGAAGCACATTAAGAAAATGGAAACCACACTAAAAATCTATATATTCACACCATACATATGCCACCACAGCTTATGTGTGGCCCCTTCGTTGGTGATTGATGAAAAGTTGTTGAATCGACCTCCTTCCTCCTATGCCTCCTTCCTCCATTTTGTTGGCTTCTAACTCAGCCAAATGAAAATTTTAAGCTCATTTATTTCCATATTGAATTTATTTTCCCCCCGCAATGTGAAACATTTTATTTTTAGGACGTCAGGGTACAACCGATAATGCATCCCACAAAATAGCCAAAAAATATCATATTTTTCAAAGTGGTTATTTTATCCCAAAATTAGAACCACTATAATGAGAATTAAAAAATAAACACTTTTGCAAAAAATGATTCTCAATTTTGAGTTACCGTGTAAAAGTTATTGAGGTTACAATTTCCCGTAAATTGGTCCAATTAAAATAAAATTGAATTGCCCTCAAAATTCAATTATTAAGCAAAAACTATAAATATATATATATATATATATATATATATATATATATATATATATATAAACTATAGTTTTGCTAAATAATTTAAAAAAATTGACCAATAAGGAAAAACCCTGTGTGTAGCATTTCTTTTACCGGATGTACATTTCTAGCCACAAAAACGTCTGTTTGACAGCAATTTCGTCATATCTACATGCTGAATCTGACCCTGATGTAAACTACAAAGTTGTGCATATTTTTCTCATCTTTTCAACCCAAAATGAATCGCCTCAATATGATGTGTTTATGAGAAAGATATGTTCATTTTATTGAACACTACTTGCTGTATTTTTTTGGACGAATTTTTGAATATTCTCTTTGGCCTCTTAAATCTTCTTGGCTCTCATAGGAATAACCTGATCTGGTACCAAATATAAGAGCAGGACTACAGGTTTACACTGAATAAAATGCACGGACATAATAATCTATCTTCACACCGTATATTATTTTCTCGGAGTTGTTTACATGCACAGATGCAGATTACAAATATATAGGAAAATAGTTTTCCTATAAACAAGGTGACTGGTTGTACTAACAAATACTCAATCACGTGAGTTGTTTGTAACAACTCACATACAACAATCAGTCCCATAATATATATTGTTAGTATATTTGTATATAACAACTATATAACAAATGTACTAATAAAATAACAATTACCAAATGTGAATTACTAAATCCTACACACATTTAAATCCACTTTATCCCTTACATGTGCACCGATAAGTTTAGTTGCCACTGGATTCCAAAATGAGTATGAATCAATATAACACATTTACGATGAGGATCAAATTTAATCCTATTTTACCTTTGGTTAGGCTCCTAAATCTATCTGATGTGTTCAAAACCATTTTAGAAATTTCTACCTTGTAAAAATATCTGTATGCTGCACTGGTGGACACTTGTTTGCATTTTATACTCCTATAATTCTTCCTTCATTTTGAGCAAATTTTTTTACGGCCTTTTTCTCAAAGAGCCTTATTGAGCTCCAAAGGCCACGAGGACCTTGAAAAACAATTTATTTTTTTCCTTCCATTCAATATTTCAAAATTTTGAATGTAATTGTATACTTCAATGTATTGCAGTAATTTGTAGGTTGCCATATTCAACTGCAAACCATTGTAACTATTGTAAAACTAGTAGATATTTATACTATAAAATATTAAAATTTTGGTTCTGAATCACTCACAAGATCTTCGATCGCATTCATAGTGTTTGGTATAAACAGTGCCTTTGGGAAGCACTTACGGGTAAAGTCGTCATGACTACTACTACAATTAATGCCTAATATAGTTGCAACAACATTGTCTGGGCATCGACCCTTTAAATCGACGAGGAGTAATAAGGACATAATGCACACACTATGAGCCCTCCCATCTTTTTGTGAATGATTTCTCAACTTAAATCCAAACTGAGAAATTATCTGAGTATATAACGAAGTTACACACATGTATGAGGATATTTCTTTGATCCGGTGCCAATAATCACATAGAACCCTTTCAATACTATCCTAGTACCATGTATCAAATTATTTCACGTACGTTAACACCTATTTCATGTACCATCAAATATATATAAAGGGTGAGCTTCTTCCATGTATCGACATGTATATTGGAAGGGCATGTATATAGAAAGGTTTAGTATATCAGAATGATGGTATAAATAGGGAGACCGTATACCTAGATTGATAAGATCCTTACCCTTTGTCATTTGATTTTGTAAAATGGGAACCAACACCCCCAATTTATTTCTTATAGATTCACAACTTCTTAGAGGAAATAACTATACAGTATGGAAGACAGAAATAAAGACACAACTTGAGTTTGAAGAGATCTGGACTATTATGAATAATATTGTAACCAGATCAATAACTGATACAACACAATAGAGACAATTTGATAAATCTGATCAAAAGGCCAAGCTGATTATCTTGTTTAGAGTGTTTGATGATGTGAAACCCCACATTCGAGATGCCAAAACAACTAAAGAAGAATGGGATACGTTGAGCACGTTATATGAGGCCAAAAACAAGAATTTCATACTAAATTTGTAGTGTCAGTTACGCACAATAAAGTTTAAACAAAATAAGAAATTAGAATATTTCTTGAGAAAAGTTACAAAGTGAAGGTATTCACTTCTATCCCTGGGAGAAGCATTCATTGATGAATCTCTTGTTTCCATTGTTTTGAGAGCCCTCCCTTCTTCATACTGCATTTTTGTGATAACACTCAACTTTTCAGATCAGACAGTGAGTTTGGAGTGTCCGATGGTGTGAAACCCCACATTCAAGATGCCAAAACAACTAAAGAAGCATGGGATAAGTTGAGCATGGTATACGATGCAAAAAATAAGAATGTCATACTAAATTTGTAGTGTCAATTATGCACACTAAAAATTAAACAAAATGAGAAAATAGAAGCTTTCTTGAGAAGAGTTACAGAGTTAAGGGATTCAATTCTAGCCCTGAGAGAAGTGGTCATTGATGAAGCTCTTCTTACCATTGTTTTGAGATCCCTCCCTTCTATATATCACATTTTTATGAGAACACTCAACTTGTCAGATCAAACAGTGATTTTTGACAAATTGGTAAATCTACTATAACAAGAGGAAGCCATGTCTAATAAGGATGATGAAGAGCATCATGAACTTTCTTCTTATCAAAGATGGAAAGGAAAATGTAAACCTAATTCCTCTCAAAATTACCAAAATCAAAATCAACATCAACAAGGGGACAAACAAAAGAAGAAGAAATTTCCAATCTGCAAAAGAGGACATGAATTGAAAGATTGTTGGTATAATACTTATAAGAAAGGTTCAACAAGAAACTCTAGACCTCAACAATAGCAATCTAACATGAGACATTCTAGCTACAATGAAGGGTAGAAAAATGAAAACTGGAAAACAAAACCCCATCAGCAAGGAAATATTGCTGAGTATTTGACTATTGTAACATTTCCATTTATATTTATTTCAAATTATGTCTTTTAAAAATCTATTTTTCATGATTGTAAATGCCTATCTTTTGCCAAGTATAGTTCTTCTCACTTCTCCAAATTGAATAAAAATTATAGAGTCCCAAACTAGGACTAATTTTATAGATATTCAAAAAACATTCTAAATTTCAATATTTTTTGAGGTAGTTGGGGGGGGGGGGGCATGGTCGGTTACCCAATATTTTTTAATTTTAAAAATATTTGTACATGCAAAATCATAAAAAATAAATACTCACTCAAAAATATTAAAAAAATATATCAAACTAGATGTTCTTATCTATCTTTCTACCAAAGGGTTTTCAAGGACCCTTTTGTAGCATGTTGTTTATAGAGGAGGTGGAGATATCCTTCCTTATGAAGTTGTTAAGGAGACCTTGAAGAAAATTATGATCAATGCAACAAAATCTATCTCTCACGAGTTGTCACTCGAGATAGTGGAGATATTTTTGAGGGTAAGGTTCATGTTACTAAAGACATTTGGAAACCTGATTGTTTATGCATGTTTTGGTAGTAAAAATTATGCATTTGTATACATACATAAAAAAAAACTCGGTAGTATGGGTATGATTGGTTGTTTTTAAATGATTTTTTTGTGGGAGGTGAGGTAGAATGAACTTGATTTTCCATATCTTTGAAATTTTTTTACAAAATGGAAAGCTTAGACAACAAAATGCTTCAGAATAGCTAAAATGTTCCTTTAACTAGAATATGTACTTTAATGGAGGGCCCATTATTACCACTTTTTCACACAATATATGAGATTCTAACACGAAGGCTCAACTTAGAAGACCCAAAAAAACTATCAAAATCCTAAGATCAATCATCGTCTCAAGGTACTCCCAGAGGCTTACAAACAATCTTGGGATGTCAACAAATGAAGGAAAAGTGATTTTAAATCATTTATCTCGTTCCCAGATTAAAGATATTCTAAGAAATGAAATTGCAGATGCCACTAAAATATCACAAGGATTGAGATCTATGTGATTTGAGGAGGATTTTAATACAAGATTGTGATAGGAACAAGAAAAACTATTACCAGATACTCAGAAATGAAAATGACACATTTTTGCTGAGGATTAACAGAGAATAACTTGAGTTTTATTAAATTTATCATCAAGGGAAAGTTTCTAGAACAATCTTAGAGATTTTTCAATGGTTGTAAACTAGCAACCACCCTGAAATGACCAAAACTTAATACAAAATAGATATACCAAGTCTCTGTAGATGGATTCTCAAAATTCAGACTTTGTCAAATTTTTCTCTTGGGAATTTTCTTTTACCTCTAAAACTCCAACATTCCAACCTATAACCTATTTCCATGACAAACTCCTGCAATTTATAACATTTTTTAAGAGAGATCTTCCCCAAAAAGATAGAAAACATTTAGTAAACCAGTGCTCATCATGATCTCGATCATGATTTCCAGAATCAGATCATGTAAAAAGTTGTCAGGCTCTCAAGGAGGAAAATTTCTTTGAATATCTCCCGCATTCAACTCTTTCATCTGGTAGATCATTCTTCCTTCAACTTGCCAACCACTTCCACCCCTAATCTGTCAAATCTGGTTCTTTGCGTGCCTGGGAAAAAAGAAGGAAAATCATATCGAGGCCAGAGGTCAGATCTCATCTTAATGGAAAACGATGTCCCCAGATATTCCTCATCAAACTTAGATATCAAATTAACTCCCCTTCCTTGTTTAGCATGCAAGAAATATCAAGAAATATCCTATGAAGACTCGCATCTCCAGGAGCTCTGGAGTGAAAATGGTAGAAAAATCAGATACAGATGCATAGCTGCCGTTCATTTCTACTTTGAATTTGGACCATCCATGTGGGAGATCTACTTTAAAATGGGCTTGTGGGTTCCTTTTTTTCTTTTACCACTTTTTTAAAAATGTTAAAATTTTCACATTTTGCTCCATACCTCCACTCTTGAGAAATGTGCCTGACTTGTGTACTAAGGTGGGTCCCAAAGGAACCATGGCCAAATTCTACTATTTCACCTCTTTTTTGGAAAAGGGAAAAAATTTCAAAAGTTTTTCCCCAAAGGTCTGCTCCACCTTTAATAAATGGGCCTGACACATGTCCCATTGTGGGTCCTTAGCGGAACCATGCTTCTTTTTTAAACTTTTAACTCCTTTTTTCCACAAAGAGGAAAAAATACCAATTTTCCTCTAAAAGATTGCACCTTCGTTGTTGACTGGAGTAAGTTTTGACTTTTCTCTATCAGGCTTGTGGTTCATTTTGATGATCTCATCCTTTTGAATACAAGAGGCGAAAAATCCAAGATGCCCCCGATGGTCCTGCCCTCCCCACCCTTTTGACTTTTTCAAACTACCACACGTCACAATGGCGCATCTTGATATGGTCCCCAAAAGTTGATACCTCGAATGAGTGTAGGCTCCCCACATGTCCCAGGCCTATTAGGAAGTTGCTGAAAAAACTAAGGAAAGAAAAACTGGCAGAAAATTCCATGTGTCACTATGGCGCAACTTTAAAAACCTTAAGGCTTCAAAATGATTTGGTAGGGGCGCGACTTCCATTTTAGAATTTTACTCCATTTTTCCAAAAGGAAAAAAAAAACATCTAACTTGCTTCGAAGGCCCGCATCTCCGCCTTTAATTTTGTCATGTGTCCTTCTGCGGGGTCAAAGTAAGACTTTTTCCTTGCCACTTAAAATTTTCTTTAATCAAAGCCTGGTAGGGCCCCAGGTGGGTTAATTTTTTTTCCAAAGTAGCCAAAAATAACAAGTTCAAAAAACAAACCCATCGTGCCCCATCCAATTAGAAGAAGCCATGTAAACACCAAAAGAACCAATCAGATTTGAGTGGAGCTACAAGACCAAATTTGCCTTTTTGCTGAAAAGGAAAAAGGTGATAAGTTCAAGAATTTTCCTACCATCCCCTGATCAACCAAAAGAAGTCCCATGACTGGTGTATACTGAGGAATAAATTTGACAGGAAAAAGACACCTGTCAGACCGTCAAAAGCACATAAATTCACCATTCATGCCCAGAACCTGATTTTTCGCTAATGATGAAAATTTTTTGAAACAAAACCAAGTGAATCATGGTTCTGAGCATCTTTCAACCATGGATTTGGAGTTTCAAAGTCATAAAAATATAAATTAACCATTCTCGAGCTTCTATGGTCAAGGAAAAATAGGAAAAATGGTAAAGCCCATGGATTTTGAAGAAATTAGGGAAAAAACAGGGCAAACTCGGAGACTCCTTCTAGGAGGGACATGACAATGGATTCTACAAACAATTTGAGGCATTCAAATGGAGGTAAAAGCTTCAGAACACTCAAATCGAGAGATAAAAAATTTCACAACACGTAGATCTGAGGAAAATTAGGGTGAATGGTGCGAGATCAAAACGAGCACCAACATCAGCTCCAAATCGGGGATGGGCACTCCCCGCGAGTGCCACAAGAATAAATAGTAGACCAAGTGCCAAAATATCCATTGGGAAAAGGAGTTCAGCTTGCAAAGCACAAAACTAGAACCATCCCTCAAAAATGAATAGAGAAACTAGCAAAAACAGGCCACCAAGGGCCAGAACAAACAAAAACACAAAATACAAAAAACAAACAAACAAACTATACACTGTACAATATGATGTTCACCTTGGATCTAGGGAATCAATCCATTAAATTTTTCAAATGCATGCCATTAACAGACAATTTGAGAAATTCTCCATCCAAATCCTTCAAGAAGAAGGTATGCTCACCAATTCGAATGTCTATGGAGTAAGGGCCCATCCACAGTGCATCAAATTTACCATGCTTGACCCTTATCTTCATGCCTGCTATCCCATAACAACATGAGATCTCCAACATTGAAAGCTCTTGGGGTGACCTTCTTGTCAAACAATTTTTTCAGCTTTTCTCTGAACTTTACATGCCTTTGGTGGGATGCCCTCCTTTCTTCATCAAGTTCAACAATCTAGTTAATGCGGGCATCATATGGACTTACTTTTTGATCTACCAGTTGTTAGATAAACTAATATGAGGATAATTGCATATGCAGGGGCAGCAGGGCCTGAGCTCCATATACCAACTCAAATGGACTCTTTCCAGTGGCTCTTTTAACAGTAATTCAGTCTAGCCCAGACAACAAACTTCAACTGCTCACCCCATTTTTTCTTGTTTAGCTCCAAGGTTCTTCTGATAATCTTCAGCAAATTTTTATTATTGGACTCAGCATTGTCCATTTCCTTGGGGATTGTAATTAGATGCATATGTCAAGTTTATCCTGTATTCTTTGCACATTGCCACCAAAGGTTTAGCTCTAAATCTCATGGCATTGTCAGCAACAATTTTAACTGGCACCCCAAACCTACAGATGATATGATTTAACATAAAATCCATGACAATTTGGTGTGTTTCTCTTTTGGTGGGGATTGCCTCCACCCATTTGGTGAAGTAATCAATGGCTACAAGAATCCACTTATGGGCTAGCACTTGAAGGGTCTGAAATCTCACCAATGAAATCCATCCCCCATTGCTTGAATGGGGCTTCAATTGATACATGCTGCAAAGGCAGGGAGCCTGAAGCTTTCAGTCTTCCAGAGAAGCGCTGGCAACTCTCACATATTCTAACCAAAAGAGTTTTATCCTTGAAGAGAGTTGGCCACCAATAACCAACCCTCAAGATCTTGTGTGTTGTGAGTCTTCTAGCAAAATCCCCCCCACAAACTCCTCCATGGAGATCAACAATTATCTTGGGGCTTCATCTTCAGTGATGCACCTTAAGAGAACTCCCTCAGGGTTCTTCCAAGCTAACCCATAATCAGTGATGACATATTTCTGGGAAGCCAACTTAATGAGCTCTTTTCTTGTTCTTACTTAAATACTTAGGGGAGTTCAAATGTATGAGATAAAAAATTACATCTTTGTACCACTCAGAACTCATCAATTTTTCAAAAACATCTACCCTACCTTCTTCTACTTCATTTACCTCAATAGTTTGCAAGTTTATCTCAGCCATAAGCTTAGCCAAGGACAAACCTCTCACAAACTTCGTGGTTTGGATATCCATGTCATATTATTGCAACTTGTTCACCCATCTACATCTTTTGCTTGAGACTTCCATCTCTGATAAGATGTCTTTCACCATAGTGTGGGGAACATAAGCAACAATTTTAGAGCTAAAAATGTATGGCCTGGAAACCTTTGTTTCTTTTACTAAGGAAAATGCTTGTTTCTCCATAATAGTGTACTTCAACTTAGCACCCTACAATGCCTTACTAAAGAAGGAAATTGGCCTCTCAGCCCCTTCATCATCTTTCTGCAACAAGACATATGTAATACTATTTTCTGAAGAAAAAGAAAATAGTTGGAAAGGCTTCTTATAATCTGGAGCTGCTAAAATAGGGGCATGCTTTAATGCCTCCTTTATCCTATTAAAAAAATGAATGGCATCTTCCTCCCATTTAATGGCCTAGTCCTTCTTCAGCATGCCAGTGATTGGAATGGTCAACTCAGAAAAATTTGATATGAATCTTCTGATGAAGTTTATCTACCCAAAGAAGGACTAAATCCCTTTCTTGGTTCTTGGAATTGGGACCTTGCTGATGGCCTCTACCCTTTCTGGATCAATTATTACTCCTTCTTGTGACACAATGTGACCAAGAAATTTTTCCTTCTGTACTCTGAAATGGCACTTCTTTGGATTGAGTGAAATGCCATATTCTCTACATCTTACCAGCATTTTCTCCAAGTGCTACAAATGATCACTTCTCTTCCTGGAGAACACAGTTACATCATCTTAGTAGACAACAATAAAATCATTGATGTAACCAAAAAAATCAACATCCATTTCTCTTTGAAAGGTTTCTCTTACATTCATCAGACCGAAGGGCATCCTGACATATACATAAGTTCCCCAAAGAGTGGTAAAGGCTATTTTAATTCTTTCTAATTCCTTCACCATAACTTGGTTATAACCAGAGAAACCATCCATGGTGGAAAGTAGCTCAGAACCAGTCAGTAGATGCAACATGTTTTCCATGTTTGGTAAAGGATAATTATCCTTCATTGATGCTCTATTCATATTTTTGAAGTCCACACACAACCTGATGTCACCATTCTTCCTTCTGACTTGTACTAGGTTTGCAACCAAAGAAGAATACCTTGTAGGCTGAATAATTCCTCCATCCCTCAATTTCTTAAGTTCCTCTTACATTTTAAGAGATAGGAGTGGATTGATTGGCCTCTGTTTCTACCTGAATGGTTTTGCATTAGATTCCAAGGGAATATCGTGTTGAAATAGATCCTCTCTATATGCTTTTAGTTAAGAATAGGTCCAAGCCATGCAATCTTGAGACTTTTTTAGCAATTGGACACAAGACTGTTTTTCCTCCTTGCTGAGATTGCTTCCTAACTATATTTTCCTTGGTTTCTCCTTTGTGCCGAGGCCATGCTCTTCAATATCCCTTAAGGCTACCATGCATCTGTTAATAATGCGATCAGTATTATCAAAATTGGACTCAAGAGAAACTAGCCCTCTAGGAATGGTATTAGTCTTTAGTTGGATGATGCCTTTTCCAAACAAGGTTTATTTACCCTCTGCTACGCACACCATTGGCTCCTAATCAATATTTTGATCAACAAACTTTCCTTTATTATATACAAATATTTTGACCTAAGCATCATCATCAAAAACCTGCCAATGCTTAATGTTGTTAGGGACAGATGGCCTTGTCAAAATTTCAACATCATATTCACAATATGGGGACATTGCACAATTATCAAACCAAGATCCCAATACTGCAAGTTTTTTTTCCAAATCATTGAGCCTCCTATAATGATGCACAATATTGAATGAATCAAACATCTCAATGAGATCCCAAGCTGCATGCTTGTATTGTTTCATTCACTAGTTTTTTGGGGCATATAGTTTTCTGACTTGCTTGACAATTAATTATGAATCTCCTTTAACAATGATGTCTTCAACACCATATTTCCAAGCAATTATTAAACCTAACAACATTGCCTCATACTCAGCAATGTTGTTAGTACACTCAAACTTGAGTTTGAAGGAAAAAACAAACTCTTCCTGGCCTGGAGAAATCAGAACAACGCCAACACCATTTCCAAACCTGGAGCAAGCTCCATCAAACAATAAAGTCCAAGGAGAGCCTGCATGTTCAAGACACTTGCATTCTTCAATTTTATGATCTTTTCCATCAGCAAATCCTTCAAAGTTATCAGCATCAACACTTGTATACAATACCTCATAGGATGCATTTTTAGGATCCTCAATAAGGTGCAACATCTTCTTTTCCCCATATAACCTGACAAGGCTACCCTCAATTAGGATGGTAGCATAAGACATATCCATTTGGACATTCCCACCTACACTTGTAGCCCATTTTCTAGATAACAACATACCCCACTTGGCTGGGTAATCAACAATGACAACGTCAAGCTTCAAGTTTTTACCTGGGTAGGCTGTAAGTTGCACCACCAGACCTTTCACACATCCCACCACTAGCACTTCTCTAGAGTCCATGGTAGTGCATTTCCCATATGCTGTTGTCACTGTAATATTTATCTCATTCATGACTTCCAAAGGCATGACATTACATGATGCACCTGAGTCAAACATATAGTTTTGCAGCAGTCTGTCCTTAATGATCAGAGTGGTGAAGAATGAATCCAAATTTAGCTGAGATTCCACCAAGGATGTCCCCAAATAAACCTCAAGTGGTTCATCTAGTTCCTCCAATGCTAGTGGTGTTTCTAACTCTTCAATGACTGAGGGAATATCCACAATGTTTATATTTCTATCTGGGGTATTCTTCTCCTCTTTCAGCCCCAAATATTCAAAAGCCCTTTTCTTGTGCTCAGGGATCCTGAGCAACTCAACAATTGGAATTGAAATCTTGATCTGATTCAAGACTTGGGAAATATCATGAGGGGAAGATTTTGGCAAGGAAGTATTGGAAGGAAGGCTAGCACAATCATTAGGTGGCATAAGATTTTTGACAGCTTGGGCATGAGGAGGGGTATGATTTTTTTTTGGGACAGCAAGGCCTTTGGCAGATGCATCTTTATTAGGAGCCTCCTTAAGAATATTTGAAAGTAATGGAGTTTTTGGCTTGGCCTGAGGCCCTGTCCCTTTGACAACCCTAATTCTTGTGTTGTGTTCCTTTTCTTGAGCCACACCAACATTCATCAATAACTTCCTATCCTCCTCAGACGTGATTCCTCCATCATACTTATTTATCATTAAAGCTCTTAAATATTCAAAGTCATTATTGGGAAATTCAAAAGCTTTTACAGTATCTACTTCTAAAGTACGAGAGGGAGGAAGAATAGGTACCTGGTGGATGCAATCCCAAAAATCAGCAGCAGTTCTAGAACTTATCACCTCAGTTGAAGTTGTGCCTTGTTGTGAGCTTGTGGAACAACCCATCATGCAGACATCATCATCATTATCATCATAAGTTGCTTCTTCTTCTTGCTGATATTCCTCACATGGAGCATGGGGCATGAAACATCTGTCACACCAATCAATGACATATGTCTCCTCCACAAAAGCAACTTTGGCAGCCAAAGGATCAGGTACCATTATGTTTTCCCTAGCTTGGGACTGTCTATTTCCAAATCCAATAGGTCCCTTGCCTCTATCATCAGATATTTGGTGATTTGTGAACCTATCTTGGCCTTGTTGCTTGTGTTGACCTTGTGAACTCTACCCAATTCCCTTCTCTTCTTGGGCTAATTTGTATGATATTTCTTTGACAACCCTTACCAAAGTTTTCACAACTTCCTCCAAATCAGTAGCCTTACTTGTTTCAGGGTTTTCCGGGTCAATTAATTTTACACCCTCCCTTTTTGGAGGCTTTCCAATTGCCTTGATGTTGTTCTGTATTTGTAGAGCTATGGTGAAGGCCTACCTCAAATTTGTAGGGTTCTTGTCCCTTAAGTAGTAAGCAATTTTTTTTATCAAATGCATCTGAATATTTGATCAAACATGATTCATCACATGGCCTTAAGCTAACAGGAAATATCCTCAAGGTCTTGTTAAAACTTGTGTTGAAATCATGTAATGACTCATTAGGATTCTTCTTGATGTTTTCAAATTTTCTCAAAAGAAACCTAGGGTCAGTTCTATCACCATACTGCAATCTAAATGCATTGTTCATCTCTGTCCTTGAGAATTAATGGAATTATCTGGAAAATCTTTATACCATTCCCTTGCATCCTCTTCCAAAGTATGGATAAACAACTTGATATATACATATTCATGTTCAATCTTAAAGTCTTCCATCATATTGATAAAAAGTTATAAATGTTGATCACCAGTTATAGCGTTGTTTCCTTGGAACTTTGGTAGTTTGTTCCTTACATCTTGAGGAACTGCATTTGGATAACCATCCATTCCCATAGAATGTATAGGTCCAAAGGTATTTACAACAAATGGAGGTTTGGGTGGGGGCAGGGCCATGTTGTTTTAAGGAGGTGACCCTTGAGGGGAGACAAATTGATAAGGGACAGAGGGTCTTTGAAACACAGGAGTATAAATTTCAAAATGGATATCTCCTAAAGGCCTTGTTTCTTGGAAAACCCTATCAACTTCTGAAAAGATAGGGGCAGAATGAGAAGCAAAATTTTTAAAATCAAATGAAGGCCCCTCTCCAGTTGGAGAATTCAATTCCACAAGGAGGCTACCTGATTCAGAAGCACTTGAATGACAATATTCAATGATAGGCTGATCACTTTCATCAATGGAGATCCCTCTTCTTGTCTGTTGATCTCCAACAACTCTCCAGGATTTTCTTCCTTCTGAATTTGTTTTTCCTAGCTCTGGAAATAATGTCCTAGTAGGATCCCTAGCAAAGAAAGATCTTCTTCCTTCCAGCTTTGCAAAGATTAGTAATAAATCTCACTTGACAGAGGTTAAGACATTGGTACTCATCAAGAATCAAATCAATAGGGAGTCGCCACTAAGAATTTCCACCTTACTTGTGCAAATGCACTAAATATGATCTGTCAAATGTATGTCATACCAGAAACTAGAAATGGAAAGATCTGACTTTTCTTTACCCATATTTATCAATGAAAGCTAGTGCACTAGGTGTAGAAAATGAAAGAATTGCACACAACACTGCAACTTAGAATACCTCTTACAAGCGCAAACATAAGATGATGTTTGAAAAGATGTATTAGCACTTTGAGCATATAAGAAGTGTTTACCAGGGTCTGAATATGAACTACAACCACAAGTCCCTGATAGGGGTGCCACTTAGGTGTTGGTACCCAAATTGATTCTCCCTCAGAAATTGAGCAGCATCACAGGTTTGGTAGGAGGCTTAGAGACAAGCAGAACATGTAGTGTGTCATTTTGTAGCTGGGGATGAAATGCAACTTGTTCTTTTTCACTCAGATATGGAGAAATGGGTAGCCCCCTCAAGAGGATTTGACCTATCTTCACTACTTTATGGTTGTGCCTTTCAACCAGGGTGAGATGACCCCTTTTGTAGCATGTTGTTTGTGGAGGAGATGGAGATATCCTACCTTGTGAAATTATTAAGAAAACCTTGAAGAAAATATGATCAATGCAACAAAATCTAACTCTCACGAGATTTCACTCTAGATAATGGAGATACTTTCTAAGCAATGTTCAGGCCATTAAAGACAATGAAAACCTGATTGTTTCTGCATGTTTTGTTAGTAAATGTTATGCATTTGTATGAACACATGACAAACAAGGGTAGTATGGGTATGATTGGTTGTTTTAAATGAATATTGGTGGGAGGTGAAGCAGGATAAAGTTGATTATACCAGATCTTTGGAGGGACTTTACAATAATGAGGAACTTCACAATAGAAAGCTTCAAAAAAGTCAAGATGTTCCTTCAACTAGAAGGTGTGCTTCGATGGAGGCCCAAATCAGTGCATTTTCACATAATGTTTAAGATTCCAATACGAAGGCTCAAATTGGAAAACTCAATCAAATACTATAGTTTCTAATTAACCACACCTAAGGTACACCTAAAGACTTACAAAAAATCTTTATCAAAAAATGACAGTGAATTGGTTTTAAATCTGTTTATCTCATCCAAGATGAAGGCTCTTCTTGAGATGAAATTGCAAATACCATTAAATTTTTGTAGGGACGAGGTCCTGTGTGATTTCATAAAAATTTCAATATAAGATTGCAATAGGAACAAATAGAACTATTTGCAGACATTTTGAAACAAAGTAGACACTAATTGCTCAGAGTCAACACAGAATAACTCAAATTTGATTAAACTTATCAGCAGGGGAAATTTTATAGAACAATCTCAAAACTTGTCAATGGTTATACACTCACAACCACTTTGAAATGATCAAGTTTAACAAAAAAGAGATATACAAGTTTCTCAAACAGTCTCTTAGAAAGACGAGCTCTATCAAGCTTTTTCTTAGAAAATCAATTCTGTTCTCTAACACTCCAACGTTCCAACCTCCAACCCTTTTCATGGAAAAATCATGCCTATTTGTAACATTTTACAACAAAGTCTTTCCCCCCCAAAAAAATCCAAACATTGAATACACCAGTGCTCACCATGATTCCGATCGCGATTCCCATAATCAAATCTATAAAAAGTTGTCAGGTGCTCAAGGGGTGGATCTCTTATAATATCCCCCGCATTCAACTCCTTCCTCTAGTAGATCACATTTCCCTGTACTCACCAACCAATTCCGCCCCTAGTCTGTCTAATCTAGTTCTTTGCATGCTTGAGAAGGAAAAATGGAAGATCAGATCGAGCCCAGAGGTCAGATCTCATCTTAATCACAAAATATGTCCCCAGATCTTCCTCACCAAACTGAGATATCAAATTAACTCCCCTTCCCTGTTTGGCATGCAAGAAATATCGAGAAATCCTGAAGACTCGCACTTCTAGGAGCTCTGGAATGAAAATGGCAGAAAAATTAGATACAGATGCACAACTGTCATTGATTTATATTTTAAATTTGGACCATACACGTGGGAGATCCACTTTAAAATGGCCCTATGGGTTCCTTTTTTTCTTTTACACTTTCTTGGAAAAAATGTAAAATTTTCACATTTTTCCCTACAGCTCCGCCCTTGAAAAATGGGCCTAACACATGTCCCAATGTGGGTCCCATCGGAACCGCACTTCCTTTTTCACTTTTAACTCTTTTTTCCACAAAAGGAATTTTTTCCAATTTTCCTCCAAAGGTCCGCATGTCCTTCGTTGACTGGAGCAAGTTTTGAATTTTCTCTATCGGGCCCGCAGGTCATTTCGATGATTTTAGTCCTTTGAATATCAAGGGGAAAAACATCTAAGTTTCCCCCGATGGCCCACCTCCCCAACTTTTGACATTTTCAATGCCAACTTTGACCTCCTTCTTGTCAGACTTGTGGGCCATTTTGATACTTTAATCCTTTTGATGACAAGAAGAAAAAATCTAAGTTGCCTCCATTTTAGAATTTTACTCCATTTTTTTGAAAGGGAAAAACATCCAAATTACCTCCGAAGGTCTGCATCTCCACCTTTAACTTTGCCATGTGTCCTTCTATGGGGTCAAAGTAATACTTTTTCCTTTCCACTTAAAATTTGCTTTAATCAAAGCCTAGCGGGGCGGGGTTTCAAACTTTTTTCCAAAGTAGCTAAAAAGAAAAAGTTCAAAAATCAAACCTACCGCACCCCATCCAATTATAAGAAGCCATGTAAGCACCAAAAGAACCAATCAGATTTGAGCGGAGCTCTAGGACCAAGTTTGCCTTTTTGCCAAAAAGGCAAAAAGCGTTAAGTTTAAGCATTTGCCTGCCATCCCCTGACCAACCAAAAGAAGCCACATGACCGCTGAACGTTGAGGAATAACTTTGATAGGAAAAAGACACTCGTCAGACTGTAAAAAACATAGAAATTCACCATTCATGCCCATAACCCAATTTTTTGCTAAGGATGAACATTTTTCAAAACAAAACCAAGTTAATAATGGTTCTGAGCATCTTTCGATCATGGATTTGGATTTTCAAAGGCATGCAAATATAAATTAACCATTCTCGAGATTCCATGGTCGAGGAAAAATAGGAAAAATGACAAAGCATGTAGATTTTGAAGAAATTAGCACAAAAATAGGGTAAACTCGGAGACTCCTTCAAGGAGGGACATGGCAATGGATTCTGCAAACAATTCGAGGCATTCAAATGGAGGTCAAAGCTTAAGAACACCCACATCCAGAGACAATTTTTCACAACACACAGATCAGAGGAAAATTAGGGTGAATGGTGCAAGATCAAAAAGAGCACCAACATGACCACAGAGACTAGTTTACGTCAATGAGGGACACTCCTTCAAAAAATCATGTTTCGTTAGGTGATGATTCTTCATACACATTTCAGGGGATTGGGAACATTTCTCTACCTCTCGGTTCATGAAACTATAGATTATTAGATGTATTACATGTCCTTCGGTTGACAAAGAATCTACTTTGAGTCAGTCAACTCCTTCATCATAAATTGAAAATTGATTTTGACAAATAAATGTCCTCACTGCTTTGCAGGTAAACAACACAGAGATTCGTTCTAGAAGAGTACACATCGAGCTCATGGAAATCTTGATCTGGTTCATGTCAATCTTTGTGGAGCAATGCAACCAAGTCATTCAGGATTCCAATACTTCATGCTTTATGTTGATGATTTCTCACTAAAAATGTGGATATATTGTCTTTGTAAGAAAAGTGAAGCTTTTGAAACCTTCAAAAAATTTAAAGTGTCTGTTGAGAACAAAACTTGTCGTCACATCAGAACTCTCTACTTAGATTGAGGGTGGAAATTCACCATTGATGAGTTCAAAGCCTACCTTCAAGATTGTGGGATTTTTTGACAAATTCCTCCTACACACACACACCACAATAGAATGGTGTTGTTGAGAGAATAAATCATACTATCATATAAATGGGATGTATGATCGATAATTCCATACTAGCAAGGACATTCTGGGAAGAAGCAACAAAGACAAAAATGTATTTGTTGAACAAAGTTCCCATAGTTTCTCTTGACAGAGTAATGGCACAAGAAGCATGGTCAAAAAGGAAGCCATCTATTGCACACCTCAGAGTCTTCGGCTGCAAAGCAAGTATGCATATAACCAAGCAGAACAAAAAGAAATTGGCTATGAAATCACAAAAACTAATCTTTATTGGGTATAGTGAAGAAACTCTTGGGTACAAATTGATGGATCCTAAGACCAGGAAAGTCTACACCAGTAGAGATGTTTAGTTTTTTGAGAAGAAGGAAGCAAAGACTCCTCCTCCAGACTCACCTAATGTAGATTTTTCACCAATTTTAAAAACAAAATCTGATGTTCCCGCAGATGATGAAAGTTATGATGGGGATGATGGTGATGATCAAATAGAACCACGACCCATGGGAGTAGTTCAACGTATGCCCAAGTGGTATACTAGCATGCTATGAGATGCAAGAATGGATGCTCCACCAGATACATCCACCATTGGACCACAGACTCGCAGTAAAGCAAGAGAAGAAGTAAAATTTACTTTGATGAGTAGAGTTATTGAATCTGATGAGCCCTCTACAATCCAAGAAGCCCTACAGTTAAAACCTTGGAAAGATTCCATGGATGCTAAGTATAACTCACTGATGAAAAACAACACTTGGCATCTTGTTGATCTTCCACTAGGGAAGAAACCCATTGGATGCAAATGGATATTCAAAACAAAGTACAAAGTAGATGGGACCATAGACAAGTACAAAGCAATACTAGTAGTAAAGGGGTATGCACAAAAAGAAGGCATTGACTATGAGGAGACATTTTCTCCCACAACTAATATCAAAATGATTAGGATGATCTTTTCTCTAGCTGCACAGTTTGGTTGGAACGTCCATCAGATGGACATAAAAATTTCCTTCCTGAATGGATATTTACAAGAAGAAGTCTACATGACTCAACCTGAGGGATATGTTGTACTTGGTTTTGATTTCTCCAACACATATCTCTTGAACACAAAAAAGAGAGGGAAATCTCCATAGCTCTCCATGGTTTTTTCCTCAAGCCTTCATAGCCTCCATTTTCTCCCACCTACAAAACCCACATGAAAAAATGAGAGAAATTAAGGCAATAAATGAATAAAAGGGAAACATAAGGGTATTTAGGACTTTTTAGTTAAACCTAGAATCTAAGGGATCTTATATATCTAATCCAAGGGTGGAGATTAGATCATAAACTTTTTAAGTTGTAGGTATTTTGGTGGGAATTGATTAGGAAAATAAAATAAGGTGGGGTCACTTTTAATCAAATGGGGTAAACAACTAGGTGGGTAACCTAAGAGACTTTATTCATGGAAAAGGGGTGAGTTTTATTATTATTTGATTTTATTAATTGTATGGAGGGGTTAATTTATTATGTGGCTTTTCTGTTATGGGTAAATAAATAAATTATTTAAAGGAGTTAAAATGATTAAAGTTAAATGTGTAGCTAAATAGGTAAATAAGGAGTATGGAGTATTATTACATAGGGAAATAAATATTGAAAGAAATTTGGAAGAGATAAAACTAAATGTAACTTAGGGAATGATTTTAATGAATTTTAATAGAAATTTAAGTGAACCAAAATAAACGAAATTAATATTAAATTAGGAATTAATATAATAACCTTAATACGGATAGACGAAAAGAGATTTTAATCCGTACTAACTTTGGGAATAGGAAATATTAATTTAGGGATGGATATAATAAAATAAATGTGCCATTGATGAAGTTTTGGAATGGTTTTGGAACATGATATAATTTTAAAACAAATCCCATAATTTTTCTTAAGTGATTGATGAATTTTTGGAATGGTTTTGGTGTGTCGGTTTTCGGGGGTTATAAAGGGCATATATAAAGGGGCATCACCCATGAAACAAACAAGAAAATCTTACATTCGTATATCATAAAGGCCTATAGTATGTATACAATTGAAGGAAATCCATGTTCGACCATTATATTAAAAAAAGAGTTACATTTACTACATAGCCAAATATTAATAGATACTAGTTAGTATTCAATAACTCAGGGGAAAACATTTGTGATTGTTTATTCCATAGCTATAGTAGTGGCAATGATAGAGAGTTCCACATCATCTTCTTTAACATTTAATGCAGTACGTTGAAAATCTGAGGTGTTCTGAGAAAAGAAGAGTGTGTTGATGGATGAAAGAAGAGATCAAACTTGAAGGGTTGGTATGAATTTTATTGTGAAGGGAAAATATTGGACTAGCCCTTTGATGATGAAAAGTAATCTCAATATTTTACACTTCATATGACCAGAATAAATCAAGTACATACGTCATAAAAATTAATATTGATTTTTTAAAAATAAGATATATATTTTTTCAAAATCACCATTTGATTGACATGTTAAATAAAAAGGGAAAATTCAGTAATCCAAACCAAATGACCCCTCAATCATAATGGTGTAAAATTCAACCACATTTAAACTTGTAAAATAATTAAATTCTATGTAAAGAAAGCCCGAATTTTTAATATTATAATTTCCATCATAACTAAAATAAGCATTAAATAAATTTAATAAATAAATACATGAAAGAAGACACACAAATGACTAAACACATAAATATAATCAAAATACATGTGGCACACTAGGATCTCTTTTCAAAATCATTAAGAAAACTTATAAATAATAAAATAAATAACTTTAACTTCTACTTGGATTTTAGTGCTAAAAACAAAATCCATTTGTATTCTTACCACTTGAATCAAAAAAACCATTTGTATTTTAACCACTAAAATAAAACACATGTAAATTTTAACTAGTAAAATGCATTGAATTAAATATCTTCCAAATAAATTAAAGAAAATGTGCATCCATACATTGAAACACCCACACTAAGTATGTCACTGATAGATACATCTAAATATTCTTGGTTAGATTTCAGATCCAAGAGTTTCACCTCATGCACAATATGCATTCAAATATACTACATAGAAATGATGTTTTACCAAATTAGAATACTCCATTAAACACACATAACCTTTGTAAGATCCTCCCTAAATCTATTCACAACCCTCCTCTTCAACTCCTTAGGCATAGAATTTAACAACATTGTCTTGAGCCCAATTGTAAATATAAAATTCTTGTTGGCCTCCACATGACTACTATTGAATAAAATTTCTAGAGAAGATAAAAATGATGAATTAGAGGGTTTATTTCAATGGATGAAGAATATTATCTCTACCTATTCTCCTCCTCTAGAATGAGCTCCTCTCCTCTTCCATGCATTCTTCCATCTTGAATAGGTCCAATCAATTTTTGCATAAGGAAGCAACTCGACACTTAGCTTGGTTCTTATTTGCAAGGGTCATAATGGTTGATCTCCTCAAGTGACTCAAACTTTTTTTTTCTTGAAAGCAAGCCCCATCTACATTTTGAAAGTGAAGGTTATTGTTGTGAAGGTGATTGCTATGGTATACTTGATTGGTAGTGGTACATGTCAAAACCTGGGATGGGCCAACCGTACTCGTCATATCCCAACATATTCGGGGGGTATAAGAAAACCCGCAGAATAAAGGATAGATGAAGAAAGCAAAAAATTTTAGAGGCTAGCTCTTCATGTTGGGTTAACCAATTTGTATGACAGAAAATCAACATGTGACCTTCTTTGCACCCGACCTCTCAAGGTTGTGCCGAGACAACTAGTGTAGAATGAGTGTGAATGTGAGTGTGGTGATAGGGATCGAGCTAATTCAAAAATCTTATATCTTCAACATGCAATGTTGAAATATATGAGTCTAAAGTGATGAATGCTCTCCTAACTTGAAGTGGTATGATGGCTCAGTCTGAAATAATAGCCGCTCGTAGACTCCAATCAATGTCGATCTCAAACAAGATTCTGTTTGTTGGTTTTTGAACATGCGGAAAATGACATGCAGGCGCCTCGTATAGATTTCCAGACAAGGTCACGGAAGTAAGAACAAGAGGTGCGATGGAGCCACATGTATTTATGGATGAGCTTTTGGTCTAGTCCAGAAAGTCTTAGCCTGATCGGTTGCTATGTTCAGTAAGGAAAGATGTGCAATAATATCTAGTGGAAGTGGTGAAGATTTGAATACTAATGTACGTAGGCTAATGTCAATGTCTAACTGACTAGCAGGTTCGTTGGGTTGTTGGACCTAAGGATCATAACCAAAGACTCGTGGAGGCTATGGCCCTTGAATGGTCATGCGCGTAGTCAAATCTTGTTGCTAGGGGCAGTCCAATAGTCGTAGGCTTGATTAACAACGATATTTAGCATATTGAGTTGTTCTATTTTCTTAGAAAAAGTTGCAGGTGTGCGTAATACCGTCAAACGTAAATTGGTATCAATGTCAGTTATCAATTATGGCCCGTTGGGTTGTGGGAGCAAGGGATCAAAATTGTATGTCTTTTCATGTTGTGGACCGTTTATGGTCATATAGAATGAAATAAAATGATTTTTGATAAGAAAAATAATTACTGAAATGAAATCTAATCTATGTTTTTTGGAGTTTTCACAATATTTTGGATCAAAGCAATAAAAGCAAACTAATCTATCAAATGAAATCTTTTTGTTCTTTTCTAATTTTTAAGCAATGCGTTCTAATCTAATAAATAAACTAAAGACAAGTAATCAACTGGATGTAGCTGGTTGCTTGTGTAAATGTATGAATCTGATCTAAAGAAAATAACCTAATCTAATCAAAACCCTTCAAACCCTACCTCAGAGGTGAAGAACAAATCATGACCCTGAAAGGGGCTATTATTCCTCCCAACTTCCCTGGTAATGTTAAAGAGGAAAACCTACTAATGACTTGATCTACTTGTGATTTGACTAATTATATTGAAATGAATGATTTTCTACTCTATTTGATATGAATGATTCTCTACTCTATTTTATATGAAATGATTGAAACTAGTGATTTGAAATTGACAATTTAACAAACAAGGCAAGCAAACACATAATTCCAACCTTGGACAAACAAGAGCTTTGGAAAATTTGGTTGTGTCTATATTTGTCCCCTCAGTATGTTCTTTTCTTTCTTTGAGGTGTTCATGTGAGTCCAAGGGATTGGGAATGCAAGAACAACAACAGGAGAATGGCGCTTGACTAATGGTAGCTTCATGACATTTCGGATGCAATACAGGTAGGAGAGAGATAACACAAGAGATCAAAGTTTGGCTATGCAATTCCTAGCAAGATTGTATCAGCAGTATAGTGCAAGATACACAAAAAAATTCAGGCCATTTGCTTGAATAAAAGCATGGAAGATATAGGAATGGAGGATGAGAAATGCCTTCATACACAAAGCAATAAGGAGCAATTCTAACCAATTAAATCTATTTAAAAATAGGAGGCAGGAGAACCAAGGAATTAAGGTTAATTTTAGACAATTTGACTCACGGATGCATGCAAAAAGCGAAGTTAAGTGAACCGTCGCATGTTAAAACACGTGAGAGATTAGGGAAAAAGCGGGTAGGACCGCCACCGTACATAGGGCGGTAGTTTCAGGACTGCCACCTTGTTTTGGACGGCGGTTCAAAACCACCACCCAGGTAGGGCAACGGTCCTGGCACTAAAGGCCAAAACATGAACAAAAAGAGGTAGGAAGCTAGAAATAGCATGGGAAGGCTAGTTAAAGACGTCTAGGAAACAAATATATATTGCAAATGGAAATTGGAGCTCGAACACATTCTTGAAAGGACCTAAATCATCATTAGGGACTTTTGTAACTGGTTTCTGAAAATGTAGCACATGCAATTTTTGTTGCGTACAATATCCTTAACACTAACATCTTATACATATCACCAAATTTCAAATATAAACTTTTCAGTAACATGGCAATACATTATGCATATATACATTCTACAATGACCTATATAAATTACGATAATAAACAATGAATTACACCACACCCTTTCACCATCTTTCTTGCATCCTACAAAACCACGTGAGCATGAAGTCAATGATAAATCATTGGCATGGCATCCACCCAAATCTAGCATAATTAAAAATTTTAGTTTTCCATTTATATAATAACATTGATAATTTGCATTCGAAAGTAGAAGGTTAGAGATACATGTTTATTTCATTTTAGTTCACTTCATTTCTTAACTAATGAGAGAAAGAAATAGGGAAGAGAGAGAAACACTGTTTTGCCAAAAGTTCAATTTCACACAACGAGGCACACAATAGAGTTTCAAGCAGTTTTTTAAAAGTGTCAACAAGTTTCCGTGATGTTTTGGCAAACCGAAAGAGGTCCTACAACTTTATTTTTTTACGTTTCCTGCTAGTTGCAAAAATGTTCAATTTAGGCTCGGATGTGAAGAAACCACTATCAAACTTTGTCCTCTAATGAGCAAACACACCATAGGTAAGTTTCTACGTGTCCTCCTATACACTAAGAATTCAGAAGAACTGACAGAATTCAGAACCAACAAACAATTTACAATTAGTGGATAGTTTTTCGAGGCCATTGGTTGAAATTGGCCTAGTGGAAACTATCAAAAATTAGCTCGAGGGCTCAGAAAACCACATCCAAAACTGACATTCGATGGATGAACGCGCAACGAGAAACCTCCTACAAGTTTCCCTATATATGGAGATATCATAAGAGTCGATGGGACTAAGAACTAGAAAACAGTTATCAAATGAAAACATGTTTTCTGGAGCCACTGGTCGTAATTAGTCTAGTTTGGCCTAGTCAAACTTCGACTGGAGACCTACAAAATGTCTTTGCCAAACTATCAAGAAGAGTGTTTTCCTCCAAAATGAAGGTTCCAGGAAATTGTCTACTAAAAATACTAGAGGTTTGTGAAGGCGGATAAACATTTCGTTGTCTAGGATTCAAACGGTGAGCCAATACGAAACCTAAATTTTCAAATTCAAAAGCTTCCTACAGCTGTAAAATGGTGTAACATGGCTCCTAGAAGGGTGTTAAAAAGATCACAGACAATCATTTGAGGTCGATTCAAGGATTTAAGTGACTCCTCACATAACAAGGTACACGTAGGAAACCTAACATCTCCTTTCCAGAGTTAACAAGGGAGTGTTCAACATATTTACAGGGGTCTCAACTTCAACTTGTCAATAAAAAGGAGTACTGAAGCAATCTAGTTTGGTCAGGAAGTTTTCTAGATTATCTCAAATGAGGGTGTGAGTTCATGGTTTCCCCACCAAGGAATATTTGGATTACGTAAGTTACGATATGACATCTTATTGTTTTGAAAACATAATTATTTAAAAAATCAGAGCTATGCTAATTCCTACAGTTTAAAATGTTATCTTATTGCAAATGAAAAACTAAATGAAAAGAATTATGAAAGATAAAGAGAGATGAACCGTGCCTAGATAAAATTATTAGCGTTCACTGCTTCAAAATTTGGTGAAACATTTGCTAGATGCACTTTGAGTTATGATTCCCATTTCTTTTCAAAACTCCACTTTGGGCACGTCTTGCCACTAACACAAACTATGAGACCACATATCTTTGAGGCATCTAGTCGAACGGTAGTGAAGTTGCTTACCAAACACCCTTGCCATGAAGCTCTCATTTTCACACAAGAAGAGAGTGTGTTGGTCAAGGATGTTGAGTCTCACTTTACACCTTCTAATGGCATTTGATTCAAAGTTTTGAAAACCTTTTGAACAGACCCGTCTCACACACCATGACTCACATTAAGATATCTTAATACGTTGGGACTGAAAGGAGTGGGAAGAGTTAATTTCTAGTCTTAAAGGTGATCTTGGAGATAAAGTTGGTTGCAATATGGCAGTCAACACATACACAGAGGTTCTTGACAATTCCATTGGTTGTCCTAGGGCATGACTTAACAATCAAAATGCAATTTCCAACTTCTCACTATGGTGCCAGAGGAATAATTCATTTATCCCTCATCGATGTCCTTACCATTTGAACCTCACTTGACCTATGCACTTATGCATAGATGTTTGACAGAAGAACATAAGTTGTAGCATTTTGACGATCCAACTCAAAAGAAGAGTTGATGTAAATTATTGTAACTTTGTATTCTTATGTTCTCTACAAGGATACCAAAAAAACACATCCACACAATCACCACATGTTTAATTGGTGTGTTGATGATAAAGTTTAGAGTTTCCTCAAGATAGCCAGAACAACAAAGAATGTCAACCGAGCAGAAATAATATTCAATTCTAGGTGGAATGCTATAAGCAACACTTATGTCATTGAAGTATTTAGAACCCTTTTCCACTAAACTTGCAAGCTTGCATTTTAAATAAAACAAAAATGAAGCTTACATGGTTAGGGTGTGTTCCATTAGACCACATCTCTTTGATGCATTTTGCCGAACAATTACTTTCCTTGTGTAAGCTTCCCCATTTTGTGTACATGACTACTAGACACTTGCAACTACATCTGACACTATTGCTCTAACCTTTATACTTTGTTGGATGATCACACCCTGTTCGAGAGGTCCCACTTTGACGCAGGATGGAAGTATATGGCAAAGGAATTATCTACCCTCCACTGAAAATGCACCACTAGGGTGCATCACAGCCGTCCATGTAAAATGCACCGGTCCATTTTACATGGACGGCTGCGATGCACCCTAGTGGTGCATTTTCAGTAACAAATGACGAGGCTAGACACCTATGAATGTGTGTAACAAAATGCACGAGGCTCTACACCTACGAATGCACCGGTACATTTTACATGGACGGTTGCAATGCACCCTAGTGGTGCATAATTTCAGTGGAGGGTAGACACACATCTAACAAAGGCAACTACATCATTTGACAAATGTCCTTCATATTTATGCTTTGATGGATGTCTCACAGCTCACTTTTTTGAACAGTTTATTGGAGTACGCGGGTAGAAGAAAACTTGATCTAGTTGGAAGCCTTTTATAACATAAGTGGACCGTGAAAAGTGAGACTATTTGTGGCCTGAGGACATATCTTCTGAACTGCCGGCCGAAAATCTACATCATCATCTATAAAAACACCATAGTGGTACTTATAAAAAGACCTTGTGGAGACTACCATGATCATGTTCCTGTACAGTTTATCCTTTCATAATTTAGACATACACGCAACCAACTTTGTAACTAGCATCATCTGACAAAGTCGTCCATATCCTGTTCCAGATGCATCCATCATTTTTGACACAGACTTGGAGTACGCGGGCAGAAGAAAACTAATCTGGTTGGAGATCTGTTTATGACATAAGTGGCACCACTATGAAAAGTGGACCTTAACATCGATAATCCACTCTTCTAAACTGCCGGCCCAAAATCGTTATCCAATCATTGATCTTCAATACTTTCTTGTCCACATTTACATAAATTTTTCCACTTTGCATATGACCTTTCGGGTTATTGTTAAGTTTTCAAAGTTGATTGAGTTTTAGCGTGATCATCCTTGGCGCAGATGATGGAGACTGTCACAACCAACCCCCCTAATATTGTAGCTCTCTGTCGTATAAATTGGCTCCCCATACCCTGCACGATGCCTACATCATTTTTTTATAAACATTATCATTTTGACTGTTTTGAGCAGGGCACTACACTGGATGGTGGACCTTAACATCGATAAGCCACTCTCCAAATAGGGGAGATCGTCCAAATTGATTTCAATACTTTCTTGAAACAAAGTTTTCTACTTTGCATATGACCCGGGTGAAATTAAAGGATTAAAATCAAGATAATGTCGTGGAAAAATCATCCCTTCCATGTAAAACAATGGTAATGTCGTATAAATTGGTCCGTGTTCACGAGAAATGCATAAAACATGTCAATGGAGACCAGTCTGGATGGTGGACATTTATTCGTATATGCGGTTACGAAATGGGCGCGATTTGTTGGTTTTCTCATTCACCGAAATGCGAAGTGCTCTTCTAACATGCTTCCCTATTTACTAGCAACCCAATGGGAATGCAAAATAGTATTAATCAACAACTCATCACAAAAAGATATTATATGTGCTCTATATATATATCGCGTCTTAAACTATAATAAAACGAGTGTCATGCCATTATTAGAAATATCCCGACATCATCCTTATCATTCTAATCCTCACTCAAAACATCGAGGAATTAAGAGCTTAAGGCCTTTTCTACATCTCTCCAAGCACAAGAACATGATTTTGATCTATAGTTCCATAGTCACTTGTATGGGGTCTCTATCTCTACCTTAGATTGGTTTAGATATAAAATCATGTGCAAGCTTTCCATAGTCACTTGTATAGGGTCTCTATCTCTACCTTAGACTTGTTTAGATATAAAACCATGTGCAAGCTTTCTCCCATGTAGACGTTGGGGCCTTTATGTTAAATCTACTTGAGTCTCATCCCACTCATGAGGTAACACAATTATGTGGTAGTTTTCATGGACAATAGTTCAAACAAATATATGTGAATCCCCCTGCGACATCATCAACTTGCTCTAACATCCCATTGATTACAACATCACTAGCGATGTTCCTTGTCAATTTTACTCACTAGTGAATTTGCATTCATTTACCTATACATGTCACCTTCAAAAACATGAAAACACATTTACATATTCAACACCCCTTGATTAATGTTTTCTAAATCCATCACATTAATTTGTTACAAGATGTAATATACAAAATCACACAATACTTACACTGGGAAATGTTCATGGCTACAAAATCATATGTGGGGAATCTCACTCGATTGCACCATCCCATCATGTGGATGGAACCATATTTTCTTTACCTCCTCCTCTAGGAGGTGCTCCACTTAATACCACCATTAGCTGTAGGTTGTGGCACATTCTACATCATCCATAACACCCACAACCATCACTAGGTCCACCTCATCTATTGGGATCTGGGGAAGAGCTTAGTTGGATTTGGTTCCAATTGACTCACATGCCTTAATGTTATGTGTTTCCATCTTCTCCACATATATGGTGTTTGAGGTAAATCCTATAATAAGAAAAAAGAGTCCCATTACGCGCTCATAATGGTAAATATCCCATACTTAGAGATGTCAATCCTCTAACCACATCATCTAACATATTTGTCGTAGCTCTATAGAATAATCTTCCCATCTCCTCAAGTATATGTACATTTTCTATATAATCCCACATGGGGTCATCTTGTCCAATAAAGCCCGATATGATGTAGTGCCCATGCATTGCCTCCTAGGTATAACCCACGATGCTATAAATATATATGTATGGGCCTAATCATCCCTTAGGCCTATAATTGGATGCACTATGGTAATATACTCATATGGCCATATGTGTTACAATGTTACCCATACCACGTGCAAGTTTCTATGTAAGGCTTAAGTGGGATAACATACACTGGCCCCCCAAGGATATCTAATGTTATCTCCATCTATGTCTTGACATATCTACCACATCTTGTATGATATTGACACCCCACTACTTTCCACTGTGACAAATTACGTGAATAACATTGTACTAAACTTCAACGTTCATAAAATCTCAAATATTATGATAGAACTAAAGAAGATAATTGGCTCTACAAGGGCACCTTTCCCCAACTAAAGTTTTCTTTCTTTGCACATATGATATAACACATTTGTTGGTAATAATTTTACCCTCTCTTCCTCTATCTGGAGCCTTATAATATGATATAAACCATTTTCCTTAGTTAAGCTTTGGAACTTCATTGTAAATACAATATTCTCTTATCCTACTATAAATATAGTTTCCACACATACAATCCTATTTTATTAGATATAATATTTATTATATTGTAGTTATTTACACATTCAATCCTACTCTAATGGACAACCCCTAATACATGATTTTTACAAATTTAATAGTATTCTATCAAACATTTTCTTTATTTAATACTTTGTTCCATTTCAAAAACTATTAAATCTCTCATTGTCACCACAATATATACTTCACATATTCAACCCAGCACATTCATGTTGTCTAGTCAGTAACAGTATCAATGACACTCCTAAGCACCATAATGTCACTCTAACTCCTATATCCAAAGTTTCTTAATCTCAACACATTGTTTGAATTCGACGACACAATTCAAATCCATACCAAAATTTACGTTTGTGTCAATTGTTTATATTTTATATCATCCCTTTCCTCAAAAGGGGGAAAATTATATGGTCTAGCTATGGAAGACCATCTTCTCATGTATAAATCAATACACAATCCTAAGTAAAAATGGTCAAGTCTAGATAAAAAACACATGAATTCTAAGTTACTAAAATATAAATGAACACATTGTATTTATTACAAATGTAGGGGGTATAAAATTATCATAATTACACAAATTATTAATACTACAGTTCCTATAGTACACCTATATAATGCATGGTGATACATGTGTAGTATTTTTCAAACTTTTTTAGACCAATATCAATTTGTAGTAATGTTCTCTCACTATGTGGAAAACATTACTTTGGGCAACTGAAACTCTTCTCTTGGTATCGAGAAACCCAATTCCTGCCTAGTTATCAAACAACTATTAGGGATTGATTACCCCCGATTATTTCAGAATGCCATCTAAAATATCCACATATCTAAACACAGAACTTCTTTGTATTACAACCTTTGGTTCTTACAACCAACTACTCTTTATCTCCATGTGGGTCTCGTTGGTGGCCCATGTTGTTTTCTGCATGTTGGTTACTTTATAATAATCCCTAATAACATTATATTCTGAACAATACTATCATATACATTCCTCTTCCTTGAAACTAGTAAAACATTCTCACTAGCATAAAGGGTTGCACAAAATCTATTTTAAATTATGCTTTTTGGAAAATTTATATATGTAAACCTTGAACAATAAAACTAGGCCTTAGTGGCACAATTTCTTATTGATTCACTTTTGCATTGCTTCATTTGTGACTTACTTGATGGTTCCTTAGGTTTTTATGATGTGTCACAAATATCTTTAGCCTTTGCAATTTTTTTTTTTTTAATGACTTTAGTCTAGGATCATACAAATTATTCAAGACTGTTGTATGGTCCTTGGTGACATGTATAGTCTTGACCCTTCTATTTTTTGGGTCTTTTCTTCCCATTGGATCTCTTCATTACTCCTTTCTATTTCACTTCTTATGTTTTTGGTTGACATTGCGCACCACTAAGATTCAAATTTCTAAGTGATAGTTTTAGGTGAATATAATTTAATTTTGGTACACTCATAATTCTTCACCTTGTCTAGATCTAGCAATGAGACAATTAGAGTCCAACCTAAGCCAACTAAGTCACCTCTTAAACCCTAGTTGTACTTCTATTTGCCTTATCAATTTGACATGCTTGGAAATAACTTACTTTACATTTTTTAAATGTAAATTATTAGAATTTGAATTATTCATTTCCCTATAGCATATATTCAATCCTATTTAGATTAATTAGATTAATATATTGTAATTAATATAACGTTATTACAACTAGGAAGATTTGGGTAATGGTTAAAAAACCACACCAAAGTCTATGAGATATCATTTATGGTGAAACATTGTAATAAAGTCTATAAATCTATTTTCTACCCTACCCTATTTTATTTCATTTAGTGTACTCCTATATTATCCAATTTAGTATTTTTGGGACTTTAGTTTAAAATGTTATTCGATTGAGGTGATGAAAATATATTAATTGGTTAGGTATACACATATGTTCCCCTCTATAATGATGAATTTCACATCACTTTGTTGGGTCTATTCATAATAGTCTATGTAGGAGAGTTGAAAAATGCATCTCTTGCCTTTTTTTTACTTGCAGGTAATCCTATAATGAGAGGGATAAAGTCTAGTCAATCCTCTAGTTCTTGGTTCTTGTTCATATTTTCATGAGCATAAAACTCGCATCAACACATCCCAAGTTTTATGATTTTCGTGGGCTTCAGACCTTTAAACACTTGTTTTAGACTTGAGTATGTGGTTGAGAAGCCTATTAATGGACTCAAAACCTCTTTACAAACTTCCATTATTAACTCGTCAAATAGAAAATGGATTTGATTGAGAACTTGACTGAATATAGATATATATTTTACTTTGAAATGGGTTCAAAGCTACCATTGTTTTTTAGGTTCAGAAAGATAACAATGTTTTTTTAAGCATATATATATATTTCTCAATAGATTTTTACTAATAAGAAATATTTTTTTGTTATCGATGCCTTCTTTTAGATTCAAGTATAGGAAAAGAATGATATGTTAGAATTTACATTTACACCTAGGCTTCTCAACATTAGGGGAGTACTCCTTAAACCATGAGAGGAGTACTGCTAGGCATCTCACCAACACAACATGATTCTCCTCAACCACCTCTTTGGTTGTTGCACATCAGTTCCCATAGTAATTTCTTCTCTTATCCTCCTCAAGGGTAGTGGGAGGGGGATATGGATTTTTATTTTGAAAGAAACTTTTATCACTTCTCCTTTTTGTTGGAGTTTAGAAACATGGGACTCAGTTAGCATTAGATTTCTTTCTCCTCTACCCCATTGGATAGATGCTTCTTGTATAATTGTTTTTTCAAGATGTGGATCAAGATGGATAGGTTGCACTAGATATTTCATTGAGGTATCCATCCTCTTAGGTTTCTATGCCTTCGTAGAATGATCTACGACCTCCATCTCTAGTTCTTGGCGTTGTTGTATGTGTGTTAGCTCTTGGTTTTTGTTAGTTTAGTTTTTTGTAAGACTAGTAAAAATATCGTAAATACATTCTTCTAAGAAATGTGATCTATAGATATTAATATCAAGGATCTTGTTTTGGATTCTACACATATCACATTAATTAAAAATTTTAATTTTTATTAGATAAGGTAAAAAAAGTAGATTTTGAAGGGATCGAGAACCCTGTACAAACCGAAAGATAGGCATCAAGGCACAGAGGTGGAACAAAAAGGAACAAGGCCTAACCAGGGTTAAGATGAAACAAGTAGACAAACCACAACCCCAAAGAAGGATTCACCGACAGAAGAAAGGTCCCCAAAATAGGAAAGTCAAAGAGACTTGTCCACCCAAAAAGGAGCAAGACTAACTACCTTGGTACATCCCTCTTTGGGATCTAAGGCTCATCTTTGTAGGAGAACTTGCACTCTTTCCTTTCTTTTTGTTGTTCACTACCTTTTAACCATCACCCACGTTAGGATTCACATTCTCATCTGAGTGGATAGGTAGCTGAATTTCAAGAACCTCCTTATTTTTAGTATTTTGATTCCTCTTGAGACTCATATATTTGGGAGACAAGGCCCCTCCCTTACCCACCACAATATTTGAATTCTTAGCCAAACTAGTGGGGGAAGGGGAAACCTCACACAACTTCTCCTCTTGTTTATCCTTAAGAATTTCTAACTCATTTTTTTTATCATTGTCCTCAAGTACATAAACAACAAGATTATTTAGATTAAAATATTTCCACCAGGAAACCCATCCTTTAATTTGATGTTAAACAATTTGACAATCAGAAGCTAGATGTCCCAGAGAAAAGCAAACTCTGCATGTAAATGGGAACCCTTAATAATCTAAATTTTGTGTCCATATTGAGTCCTTGACATTGAGTTCCATAGTGGCTGGAAAGTCAGCATTTATGTCCATATCCACCAGTATTCGGGCATAAGTGGTGTGATCAAAGGCATCTGGTTTTGGGGTCAATAGATAAGAATTTACCCAACACGTCACCCATAGATCTGAAGCAATCCTCACTCCAAAAGTGTAGGGGAAGATAGGGTAACCTCATCCATACTGGTATGGAATTAAATGTTTCAGTTGACGGATTAAACTGGTGAAACCATGGCTTCATGAGAAGGAGATGTGATTGGAATTCCCAATTTTTTTCTAGAAAATAATCTCCTTATTAGAGGAACTATCAAAAACTACTACAAAAATGCCAAGGGCAGAAGGATAACTATTTTATTTACTTTCAATGAGGGGGTGCCATTGTTCAGAAATCTAACTGTTCAGAGTAGGGAGCCCAAGGGAGCTATTATTGAACCTACAAATCGAACCCCTCTTTTGAAAATATTTAATAGTCTTAGTAACCTCGTCTCCAAAGGAAACATTAGGTGTTTGTTTAGCATAGGCCATAGGTTTAGCAGGAGGCCTACACACAGATTTGGCCATAGTCAAGAAGGATTTTTCCCCAACTGAGCCCCCCTTGATAGGACCAGTAGCAGCTATGTTCTGCCTCCGCCACCCACCATCAAGGCCTCACCCAAAACAATACCCCTGAGTATGCCAACAATAGCCTCGACACTAGCACACAGGGCTTGGAAAAAAAGGAGGGCGAAGACAAGAAAAACCCAACCCACTATTCTACCCCAAAACGCCAAACACAAGGGAACTTGGTATAACCCAATCATTGATTTGAGAAATACCAGTCACGGCTGGGGAAGAAAATGACATCCCCTACTCCAAAACCGGCTGAAAATTTCTGCCGCCATCATTCCCACCCATCGGCTGAACAGTGATACCACAGAGTTCACCCCCACCCAAACTACCAGTCCGAGCCATTCAATCCACCAGTGGTCGAGTTCGAGTTTACACTAGGAAGCCTCCTACGAGCACCCACCGCTTCCCATGCAGAAGTAGAGTCGTCGCTAAGGAGGCTAGGGTTAGGGAAAAGAACGAGAATAACATTGAATTTCTCCATAGGACCCGAATGATTTATTATTATTTTTAATTAATAATTTTATTACATTCTCTTCATATTTCACAAAAATATATTTTGAAAAAAGGCCACAAACTCTATCATATGATTAATATATAATTTTCAATTGCTTCTCAAAATTTTAAAAACTATTAAATGAATGTCAAATGTTTGTCATATTTAATGTATAGAAAAAAATTGCATTGTCACAATATTATTTCCCATCCATTAATACATTACCTTTGGAGAATGGGCGAGAAGGAGACTAGGTGGGAAGGAGATTTTGAATTTTGTCTTAGTCAGGATTGCTGCTTGGATCAGCTCGATGGTGCAACTGTTGGCAAACCCCTCTCATGGGGTGAATGAATATGTAATCAAAATAAGGAAGCCCTCATTCCTTTCTCTCCTTCATGGAAGGATGTTGCTCTAGTTCTGCAGGTCCCCTGATGAGGTTGTGAACCGAGTTTAGAGGAGATAAAAATCTACCTTGGTAGGTTATTTCTCTGGCTTAAGACCCAACATTGATTGTGTTAGAGCTTGGTCTAGGAGAAAATGGAGGCTTTCTAGGAATTTGGACATTGTGGCACTTTCAAATAGTTACTTCTTGTTTATTTTTCTGCTTGAAGAAGATATATTGAATGTGCTTCAAGGGAAACCTTAGGTTTATGGAAAAAAGGTATTGTCTCTCTGTAGATGGTTTTCCTGGTTACCCTATTAAGGCCCCCCCTATCTTTTCTGTGTGGGTTAGATTTCTAGCCCTTCCCCTAGAATTCTAGGAACTATATTTATTTTCGGCATTGCCAAGGCTCAGGGTAGTTTTATTGCAGTGAATTCAATGACTATGACCCATACTAGACTTATCTTTCCTAGAATTTGTGTTAATTCTCCATAAAGAAAGACTTTTCCTTCCTCTATCATCCTTTCCTCAAAATTTGAGTCTTTGGAATAGTCTTTAGTGTACAAATCGTCCCCTATTTTTTACTCTTATTTCCAGATTATGGGACATGGCGATATGGGTTGCATAAATAAGTCTCAAATCTTGGAGTAGGAAAGATGTGCCTGTTTTGGGTAATGTTACTTTGTCAAAGATTAAGCCTGACGTAGTCTTCCCCCCATATATATCCATCAGTGAATGGGTCGGGTTCTTAGTCAGCGTCCTCTGGCTCTGGTGCGTAACAGTTGTGGTGGATGTATAGGTGGAGTAGATGGCAGGTCAGGTGGATACGTCGGGTGCTAAGGATGTGGTGATTCTTGAGTGGTTGGAGATTAGAGGTTTGCATGATTTTGTGGACCATAAGGAGGCTCATCCTAAGGCTATTTAATATTTTCTTGGAAATAAGGCTTCCCATGTCATCTCTATCCCCTCGGTTGCTTCTTTAGATTTGTCTTCTGGCACAGTTGTGGAGGAATATTTTAAAGAAATAAGATGGAGAAATGTTGCTGAAATAACATTTTCCTTGGGAATTCTTGATTTTTAGTGTAAAGATTCATGGGTTTTTCTAGCCTCTCCAGTTGAAAGGCCTATTGATAATTGTCTAAATAAAGAGGAAGTCATTGAAAATGACAATGAAGGCTTGCTTTATGATGAGGTAGATGATGGAGGAAGTTTTACAGATGAAGAGGATACCGATGGAGGTGTTGAAAGCCTATATTCTGGTAAGAGAAAAAAAATTTCTAAACACGGATGAACCAGGGCTTGATTTAGATTCAAAGGTGGAGGATTTTGGGGATAAAGCTACATGTGACCCCAATAAACTCAAAGTTTTGGATTTTTGGGAAGGTACACATTACAATAATTACATTTTTAACACTTTTAGTTTCATAAATCATGATGATTACATTAATCACACTATGGAGGAAGAGGTATGGAACAAAGTTCTTTCAAGAATATTGAAACAGTCTTCTATTCCTCAGGGCTAGTTGCCCTTTCTTGTTTGTGGTCTATTTGCTGGTTTCTTTTTGGGCTTGGTTTCGGGTTAAGTTGTTTTAACCTGTTTGTTTTCCCTCTCCCTCTTTTTGTTTATGTTTGGTTTCTCTCATGATGTATCTGGTGTTAAAAGGCCTCTGGGAGCCATAATCCTTTCTTATTACCCTATCTAATAAATTTTTTATCACATTTCAAACCCCCGTATGTTTAACCAATCATTATAATTTTGAAATGTGAATACCAAACTAAAATATTTTAATTTTTAACCATTTATTTATGTTAATTTTATTTTATAGCATTTGCATTTATATATGTGTATAGAATTAATTGACATGTTCAATCAATATAAAATCTTCCCAAAATAATGAGAAATAAAGACTTGTTCCATGCATGTGCTATTTTTCTAACTAATTTTACAAGATGATATGTAATAACGTATACAACACTTTGTGCTATACCACATGAGAAAGAAAATACTCCACCAATTATCTCACCAGAGGGTCAAATTACAATGGAAGACTCTTTCTTACAATACATTGATTATTCAAAATTTTAAAAACCAGAAGATTAGGTTAGCCAAAATTCTGTGATGTAGTGAAAAAATTGTTTGCAGTGCAGTGAGGAGCAAAAAAAAAAGATGTTACAATGGCCTTGAGCAATGGTCATTTATGAATTCAGTGACCATCACCTTAATCTTACTATGGTAATGGTTATGGGGCATCATCTCTGACTTTGGAAAATGGATCCCTGTAGCTTCTGGTGATGCCTTTATTAATACTATTGAACATCTTTTCCACTTCATTGTTTCTTCTGAAGTAGCTCTTGATAATTAAAGATTTCATGATAATTTTGGCTCAAACCATGTGAATTTGCATGATCTTTAGGAATAGGCCACAATGGGTATGCAATATAGTATTTTAAAAAATTATTTGCATGCCGATATAATTAAGTTTCGTCATATGGTAAACAATAAGTGATAAAGGTCCTCTGCATAATAGTGAAGCCATTGAAGCGATTACAACTACTCATGTCAAGTAGGCCAGGGCAAACACTTCTATATATTGGTAAACAACCAAGTGTTTCTTGTTTTCTATGTTGAAACTTTGGTGATAAGACCTTATTGTGTTATGTAAGATGTTTTGGAGCTCTGATTTTCTTCGAAGGCACCGTGTGAAGTTCTTCAAAAAATATTTTTGTCTCTCTTTTAACTCCAAAATGGTAAGCATGGCCTTGATGGCAAACCTTTGACAAGTTTAGTAAAGGGTTGTAAATCCTCTCTCTTAAACTTGTGTGGTGGAACTCTTAGTTGTATGAATTATTTTTGTTTTCCAATCACGAGCTCATGGCTAATATATTTGATTTGCTGAACTCGTGACTGAAATTGGAGGAAATGATAAAAATTAAAATAAAGGTTGGAATACTTATTGTTAATTGGTTGGTAACATGTTATACATGATTTATTGATAATTATTATTTATTGAGAATGGTTGACATTCATGTCAACATTTTATGTTGACTCAAATCCTAATAGGTTTTTATAGGTGTTTGTGGAAATATGAAGAAGTGAAGCTTTTTAATTTAAATATTCTTTTGTGAAAAGAAGAGAGGATATTAATGAAAATTCAATCATTAATGGTTTTGTTTTGTTTTGCAACATTAATGTTACTTATCACTGGAGAAAGAAATAATTAAATTAGTATATATGTGATTTATATTTGGGTGCAAATTGTAAAACTTGGTTCTTTATACAATTGTTTGAGTTGATTTGTTGTCCCTTTGTGGGCCTATTGAAAAAGATTGAATAATAATTGTTTGACTATATTCTAAATCTCATCTTGAAGTTTTTGATATATCTACATTATGGGTACTGGAATAACATTTATGAGCCCTTGTGATATATATATATATATATATATATATGTATGTATATATGTATGTATGTATGAATAAGAAAATAATTACGCATTATTACAGGCTGAATGTGTAAAGATTCTCGAAATAGGACTTATTCTTATTTGTACAAGTTTATTAATAACTGTTGAAGAGATATATAAGTTTAGGATCTACATCATTGATAAGTCTCATTTTGGGCATCTAGTTATAGTATAAAAAAAAGGTTTCTTGAAAGATTCTAATGGTTTTTTCAGGTCACCTATATTTTCTAACATGTCACCTATATTTTCTAACCTATCCTAAAGCATGTCACCTATATTTTCTAACATAATGAATATATACATAGTTATAGTACTTGATAATTTGGTATTAAAGATTATTAGGCTAAAATTGAGCTCCATAATTAAGAGGATATACTAGTAACCAACAAGTAAAGTTTTCTATCAAGAATTATAACATGTTATGGTTATATGTTGGTTTGTTATGATCAATGGAAAATGGAATGTGAATATAGTTCTTTGTTTTACTCTTTGTATGATTTGATGTTATGTTGCTCGATAACACAAAAGGGTTAATATCATGAAGATGACATACCATATATGAATTGTTATGTGTATATTTCTATTGTGTTGTATTTGAAGTTCTTATGAGTTAATATTTCTCTTTTTAAAATTTAAGTAAAAATTGAGATATAAATGATAGGCATTGTGGGTTTAATTTCCCACCGTTGTGGATGGTTAAACTAAGAGCTTGTATTAGTTAAGTAATAATTATTAAAAAAAATGTGGGTTTTTCCCACATATGGATTTGGACTGTCTCAAATTTCTAAATGGAAACAAATTGGGAAATTTTTATAAAGTAATACTTTGGTAATGATATGGAATAAGCATTAGAAGGTAAATGTTAGTTAGAAAATAAAAACTTCTATATAAATTATTATGGTCTTCCTGGAATCACTATTAGGAAATATGGAAATATTACCCTCATTCCATTAAGAGAAAATTAATGGTCAGTATGTTAAATAAACATTAAAGTATATTTTTTTTAGAAATATGGTAGTCCTAGTTTTGAATCTTAAATGAAATGGTAAAAGAAAATTATAGCAATAGACAACATGATGTTAAGTTGAGAACTCATTAGATGGAAAAATGTTGTTCCCATAATTATAAATCAAAAGGAAAGATGAAATGAATTACTGATTACATGTTGAACAAAAGTCATAATAATTTTATAAGAAAGATTAATTGGTCAAGTAATTTCTTTAAAAGAACATGGAAATGCTAGGAATAAGAAATGCAGGATTAAGTATCCCTAGCGTCTTCATGAAGGAATGTTTAATGAAATGATAATCATATAAATGAAGATTGTATCTACAAAAACTATGGTTGATCCTTGACAATATTTATGAAGTTGAGGGAATTAATTAAGTTAATCTAAAAAAATGAGGAAAATAATTTTCTTGCAATATTTGGTGTTCTCCTTGCTCCAAAGAATCAATATTCCAAAATTTAATTATGAGACAAATCTAGGAATAAGTAAGTTATGGCTAATATAACTCCTTGTGAACTCGAGTTTTAGTAAAATGAAAGAAAACAATTGTTTTGATATTGGTTATGCACTATTTATAGTGACAAGATTAGATATAAATGGAATTCATCTTTATAAACCTTGTAAATACTTGTACTAGTTAAGTCTAAATAATTGAAAAACTATTTTTGGTGTCAACTTAGTAAATGTTAAATTAATAAAGTTACGAACATAACCATGATTCATCATGACATGACCTAACACAATTATTAGGGAATGGAATGAGGCTTTTCGGGTTACAATAAAATTAAATGGAAACTATATGCCTCGTCAATAAGGTAAGAATGAGGTATGAACATAATAATGAGAATTGAAGAAATGTTGATAACTTGTAATATTGAGTAGTGATGATCCTTTTCGTCGGAACTTGTAAGTTGAATTGTTAGTGATACTAGATACTTTAGTTACAGGTTTAAATGATATGAACCTTATTAGAAGTGTTTGAACATGAATTATGTAAGGGATTATAGTTTGTAAAGTTATAGAAGAACTTATAGTTGATACTGAACATCATTATGTAAGACTTGATATGGATCTAATGGGAAAAAATGGAAAAAATGAATTAACTAAATTAGTATGAAAATATTATCATCACTAAATTATTATGTCAATAAACTAAAAGAGGATATCTAGTGTTTATGTACATTGGATTTTACATTAATGAATTAGTGAGTAGTTAATGATGCACTTACGTCAAACCGATAACAAGGTTATGAGGTGGAATCAACTACAGCCTGCATGAACAGATAAGTAGTACTTATCTTCATGTAGGAAAATGAATTAGATGTATCTTTTAGGAACTTGAGGAATGGGTCACTACATTGGAAACAAGAAAGAAAAATTCCTCAGCATTATTTTTTATAGGAAACCATCTTCTTTCGGATTTGGTTTTTTCTCTCTCAGGCTCAAAACTTTACACTAACACACATCCTTGAAATTTTGTAGTCTCTAGAAATCAAAAATTTAGGAGGAGGGGGGCAACAAATGATCACATAACTATTCTTCGCATGTGAACCATCGATCATACATGAAGCCCTGATTAATAGATTTTTATAGCTACTCTATATACAATGTATAATTATTACATATTTTTAAGTACTCCCCCTAAAGAAAAATTGGAATAATTTTTTTTATTGAAAACACAAGTTGTAATTTAAAATATGATATATTCTATACTTTCAGGTAAATATAAAAACTATGAGTAATAGTTACAATGTTAGAATGTAAAGTATAATTTTTTATAATATATATTTAGAAATATTATATTAGGATTTAAGTGTCGATGTATTATGATTATTCAATCATTACATTTCACACCCTATGGCATTCAATCCGCTCATCTTTCTCCCATACTTTACACTCTACACACCTTTTATATTTTACATATCAAGATCCTTGCATGGAATGGGTAGAGGGGCTCTTGAGGAGGGAAGTGGTGGGCGACCCCTGTTCCCTTGCCAAACTTGCATATTCCTAAAAAATGGAGGCGTTTGGGGATTTTTTTTTTTTAGACCCTTCTTATCAAAATACTCAATCCTTCTAAGAGGTGGGACCAAAGGGTTTTAAGTAAATAACACTTCAAACCCATGTCTTATAAAACTAAAAATACTTGTGTAAATTTTGGAGAGGACGTGATTGAAGCTGACAAATACTTTCAGAATCATAGCTTGATCTGAAAATTAGTTAATTTTTTGGCCTACTATTCTAGATCTTCACACTTGGATCTCTAAGAACTGGCTCCCATTCCTTCAAGGTAAGATGGACCTCTTTTCTTGTGCCAAATGAATTTTTTTGTTTATTATTTATGCTGAGATTTATGATTGGAATGTCATACCGGGAAAATTTTGGACTTTCCCATCTCACTTCTTTGCCATGAAACCTTGGTTTCCTTATTTTAACCCATTATCTGAAACTTTTTCAACTAAACCATACCAAAATAGTCAATTACCAATAGATAAAATTAAATTTATATGTAAAATGTCTTATAACAGATAACATTGCATAATGTTGTGAAATGGAGATCATCGGGGAAAACAGATAGCATTGCATTTATATGAAAAATGTCTCACATGTAATCATTGCAAAAAACAATGTGGGAACTCCATTGTGTTCAATTCCTCCCATTTTCTACAGATCCTGTCAAGCTGCATTGCAGATGCCAAGTGCATTGCATGACAAAAATGACGGCCGATTTGGATCGGCGAAGGGTATTTGATGTGTGTTAAATGTGGGGTTCCCAGATCGAAGAAAGTATAGATTGTGTGTTTATACGGGCCAAGTTTTGACAGATGATTAACATGTTTTTTGTAACATAACCCCATTTTTAAGATACTAGAACAAGGATTTTTTTTTTATATAACGTTCTCTGTTATGAATTATATAATTCAACACACGTTCAAGTTTTTAAAATAATGTGTTCTCTGCCCAAACAACACAGTTTGGAACACACAATTTCCTTATAAAACTAATGGTTCCCGGTTCGCATATTTACAATATTGGAACACACAATTCAATGCCAGTCAATCTTATAACAGATTCTATATGCTACTGTAATGCTCGAAGAACTGGCCGATCCTCCCCCATTTTTCATGGCTCATCAACGATCTTTCATTCATGAACGATCTTTCATTTCATGAAGGCAACACCGATCCTTCATGTTCGTGTCATGCATAGTATAATTATATATACCAAGTTCTCTTAACCGTTTCTAGTTATCGAAGTGATCCATTAAGAAGCCTATCTGAATATCTATTATTGATATTCATCTGACATCCTGCATCTTAAATTAAGTGATAGTAAGACAACGCAACCAGCACTTGCGATACTTTGGGCCAAATATTTCACATGCTTTGCATGATCATATTCCTAGATGTGATACACATCAATGGAATACCTCCTTCACTTCACTTCACCTGTTATCTAGAATGGTCTTTCCTGGTTCCTACCAGTCCTTTCAATTTAAGGTCAGATTTAAACTTCCAATTTCCAACTAGCAATATGAACGAATATAGGAAGGCACCCTTGTAACTAAAGATACGCAGACATACGATGTTGTTCCCCACGACTCCGTGTGTCCAGTTATCTTTAGTCCTCCGGAGTCCACTCCGTATATACGTGATCATACTCCTATCCCTAGCCAAGAACTTCACATTAGCCTATGTATTCTTGATGTTTTAATTCTGGGGGAGGGCATTGCACAATACGTGTGGTCCCGCTATAACATTGTGTCGTCCATGAGACCCCGTCTTCATGAAGACACCGTGCTGTAGCTGGCATATGTCAATGTTCTATGGAATCCCCCATCGAGAGTAACACATCCTGGCTCAAGTGAGTTTGGATATGATCTTAATAATTACGAGCAAATCAACCTTCCTCGAACCATGCGATCCTTTATCCTCATTCTCCCCGTTACAGTTGTATATAGCTAAGAGAAGACTAAATACGTCTTCTAGCTCGCTATTGCCATCTGGGTTCTCCTTCTTACCAAGAAGGTTACATGGGTTTCCCTACTTGTTCTGCATTCTCTTAATCATTGGATTAAGCCAGAGCCCAGATTAAACCGGGACGGACGTGAAAGTTTGGGGAGTTTAAACCTATTAAACTTAACCAAGATCTTTTTTTTCACAACTGTAACTAAATTCAGAATTCCGGAAGCTTATTAGTAGACGTCATAGCTATAAACGAGAGGTCTAAACTTTTCCCAATAGAATGTATTCATGGGGGGGGTTATGGTTCTCCTTAACCTTACATAGTTAGAGTCCATTTAGCTTCTGGGATATATTCCATCCCATATCCTTTCTTTTTGAATTTAACATACGGCAGGTTATTGACGACGCAGGGTCCGAAAATCGGAAAGTTCGGCTGCTAAGCTCTAAGTTAATCGAATACGGGCCTTAGCTTGGCGGGCAGGAAGTCTATAATCTTGAATACCTATAGGGGTTATGTATGAATCATATTCTTCCTAAATCCTTTTTAAATGTCAATTAGAAAATTCATCTTTTACCCGAAGTATGAAATATAATTGCACCTGTTAACGGGGGACTAAAAGAGGCATTTAGGGGTAATGAATAGATATCAAGTTCCGGTTTTTAATATCCATCCATATGCCAATTAAATAAATCGCAAATCAAGGGAAGTAACATTATTCTGTTTCCAATTTACTCATCACAGGGATATAAACTGATGAAGTTATTAAAAATCACCTTGTATTTTATTCATCAATCCATTTCATAAGCCAACATTTGCCAATCCAACTGACTGGAATTTGTTTTAATTAAAAAACAGTCAGACGAGACGACTCCATTATGATAGATTGCAGAGTGTGACTTTCGTCTTTTTCAACAATGGCCTCATAGGGATAAATAGCACCAATCGCGAAAATACAATTCAATCGTTCAGATAATCCAAAAGAAGGCATCAGAATAAACAGCCATGGCTTCATTCGAATCAATGGGCCGATTCCATCTGTAAAAATGGCCGTTCTTTCTTGCACAGGTCATGAACTGACATATTGAACTTGCCGCATTAAAAGGGAGGGCGGGTCATTAAAATGGGATTCTCTTTAGGGATTAACTGTCTCAATAAAAGAACCCTGCTTTTATGAACGACCACAGTTGTAACATCATCAAGAAATTAATGCATTAAAAAGGAATGGACAGCAAAGACAAACAACTGAACCATCTAAAATAACATCCCAATCAGCCAAGAATTGGTTTGTCCTGTTTTTCCACATAAAACCAAGTTACAGGGGATTCCGAAAATTACAATATTTGTAAAAGTTTAGGAAATACAAGTAGCATAGACTGCTGATATATAGTGACGAAACTGGTATGCTTCTCCCATTCCTGTCATTAGGTATAAATGCAAAAGGGTAAAACTAACTGAAATGTAAACCAATTACATTTCCTTTCAGTTCATGTGCATCACATTTTGATTCCAAGCAATCAACGCACGGGATGAGAAGGGCAAACAACAAGTGCATATAGCCTTTTGCTCATGGGAACCCAAGGCATACAAATTCGTTCTTTAACGAGTTACAGAATTTTCCAACTGTATGAAAGAAGGAAATATCATTTTTTCCAAGTTATCCATCCACATTTCCTATTTCTTTCCTCATGACTGTCCTAAAATTGAATCCAAACGAGACACACAAATCAAGATAAACAGTTCATAGTGAAACTTACAAAATCCATTTCGGAATTCACGTTTCCAGCAAACTCCAAACAGCAAGAATAATTTTATTCATACATCATCTTTAAATGAAAAACAAGGAAGAAGAGTTTATCGTATCCGTGAGAGAGCAATAATCATTAAATCAGGGCTCATATCGAATACCCGAAAAATAGTTTTCGTGGACAACAGAGCATCAGTAATGATCCATAGAACAAATAGTATAAGGATGCATACTATGTACTTACTGTACTAGAAGAGACAACATAATTCATTCATTGCACCGAAAGCGGACAAAGCCAAGGTTTGTAAACGTGGTCCACAGTCCGAACAGGGAGACCAACAACAATCAATTAAAAGACAAAAAAAAAATCATCCTATCTCACCACACGGCGCAGGATAGAAACACCATTCAATTAATCAAGTTCAGAAGAGAACAGAACATATGCCCTTCTCCTACTTTCACAATACCCAAAACGTATCGTTTGCGGGTTCAGTTCTTATGCAAGGAAAAAGGAACAACAATAAAAAATATTACTATACTGGTTCCTTCAAATCGAGTTCATTTTGCCAAATATAAACCCAAAGCTACTTCCATTCCATCAAAATCCAAAAAACAGCAGAAGGAAAGGGATCTATTTCCTTTTAAAATTTCAGTATAGAAACGAACATCGAGACACTACTGTTTCTATCATAGGTCCCCAGATGTTCCCTTAGCAAAGAACGATTGAGTTCAATAATGATAACAAACTCATACAACACCACAATTCCATAACACACCATGACGAGTTTCCCTCTTACTGTCCAACAAACCACCAGGCAAACAATGGGAGGTGTTTCCACTAACAAATCTCGGAAAATGCAAGGACAAATCAATCAACAACAGCAAGAAATTTTTTTTACCCATGTCATTTCAAACAATGACATGGTGGAAAAATGGAATCCCAAACCCGGGAACCCAAGAGCAGGGTTGTTTTAATGAGAACGCTTAAACAAGCAAGCATTTTAAAAGAGGAAGGGCTTAACATGCCGTGCAAATTTCTTTCTCGAGAACTCGAGAGAAAAACCACATTTACAGAAGGTGTTTCCGTCCATGGCGACAGCAGCGAGCTTCCAAATAGTCCCTTCCTCTTTAGGACGCAGCAGACACAGCCTGCCAAATTTTCCAAGGAACAGTGATAAAAACACCAAATGAAACTGGTTCGACTGAACCAGCAAAAAACCAAATGCAGAGCAACTTCTCAAAATCCGAACAACCACACAATAAACAGCATCAATTTCTCCATACACTTTCCAAGGTGGACTGGTCCACGAAGACACAAAAATTAAATGCATTAAAAGGCTCTTCCGTTTCACTAATGTTCTCGAACGCCACCACCGACCTTGGGTTGGCAAACCATCCAATTCGAATTTTGCATGCAAAACCAAGTTTTAGTAGCTTTTATACCAACTAGATCCCTCTAGTTTTTCATTGTTCCCCACCAAACGTGGCGCTGTTCCGAGCGAAGGGCTGGGTCACATTGAATGAGTGCCACTTAAAAGCCCTTCAGTCCTTATCCTTTTCCCATGGGTTTGTGGCGTCCCCCTTCTAGGTATCGGATTAGTTTAGGATTCAGGATTAGTGTGTTCGACCTAGGGCATAGCCTAGTCTTTAGGTTAATAGAACTTTAGGTCTATTTCCACCTTTTTTAATATAATTTAAAAATCCACTTAGGATAGTATTGTTAGGATGTAATGTAGAGCTTTAGGATTAGATTAGGATCTAATTCCCGTCTAACACCTAACACTAATCAGACCTTCAATCCAGTCAAGTCTTGCCCGACTGAACTTCCAATTTTCAACACTTGTGCAGGACATTTCGTGCCCTGCGTTAACATAACCTTTGAGGTCCACCCGTATCCAGGCTCATATCTCGCCTTACGAGGTCTCACGGTACGACAGTGGTAGGGGGTTCTTGAAATTCGAACCTTTTCCGTTGGAATCTACGTGGCCAACTGTTCATTACTTGTAATCAGGTGGCCTGGCACATTTATATTCAACCTTCAATTTTGAATCAAGAGGTAAATCGACAAGCGATTACAAGAAGGCCACAACATATAGAGTTCAGCGGAAAGCAAATACGACGAAGTTGGTCGTCAATCAGTCAGAACATACAAGCAACAATAACTGCTGGTCCCCATGCAAATAAATTATAGCATGCAAGAATCCAGATTTGCAACACACCCCTCAAGATCAAATATATCTTAAACATGTTTGGCCTTCATTTCAGCAGTACAACAACAGTATGAAAAATTTTCACCAAGATAAACTTATAAAATCAGGGTGTTTACAGTTTTGATGCTTTTATGTGTCCCAAATCCATATATTTTTTTAATGATGACCACAACGGGCTTTTAGCTTGAAGGGTGTTTAAACTATATGACCATCCATTTATATAGCATTTAGTATGATATTTGATATGAGTAAATATAATTTGATTTGTCTTTTTTAAATTAAATAAAAATTATTACTTTGGCAATTACCTGTCTGGAGGTATATTATGTAATACAGATAATTTGATCAAAAGTACTGAGTATAGCACATATGTGAATAAATGTACTCAAACTAACATATTCTCAAGTTTAACAGCTATAAACATTGTCTCGGGGTGATACTAGGGTAGCATTAACTTATACGTGTATAACATTAATGGTGTTAATAGAGTTGTGTGTATGATGGGCCTTGTGGTGGATAACTGACTATTTTATGGGGTAGTATGGGTGTTAGTTATTTGCTAAATGTGATACTGCAAACTACCATAGGTTTAATTATAAAACTATTAATGTACTATTATAAGACATTACTCGTTGCAACTGCGTTTGTGTGGCCCTGAGACATGTACGTTGTGTGTCCCCCCTCTCTCTCTCGCGTCTCGATATATATAATACATTACCTCTCTTTGCGTAGACATGTTTCTGCCCCTCTCCGGGTCTTTCTCTCTCTCTCTCTATATATATACGTATGTATTTAATGAATACACACACACACAGGGGACATATATGTAATGTGGGGTAATATACATATTACATATACATTGACATACACACACACCACACATGTATAGTTGACGTAATGTATGTATGAGACTAGTTTCAACCATGAATTCATGGAGGATAAGATTTGACGTTCAACCCTTACTCGTCAACTAAAATTTGAAGATGACTTAATATTTTTAAATGCCGGGTCCTTACATTTTTGAAAATTCAAAACTACACAATATTTTTTACTTCCATTGATTGAATGATTTCAAGCTATAATATCTCTGAAAAATAGTTTAAAACATTACTAAGAATATTAGCACCATTTTTAAAATATCAGAATTATAAAATCCAACGGTTAAATTATACAATGGAAAAAACCAAAAGATAATGAAACATGACTATTAATATTTGAAGAGAAAAACATATCAATAGACTCATGCCAACTTGCACATAAAAAATTGGAGAGATAGCGCATATTGGTAAGAAACCTGTCCTTTAGGTGCACGAAAAGATGATATTTTGATCCCCATCCTAGAGGGGATTTTTTAGGTTGTGCGTCATAGGTTTTAACAATTTTATTTTCTACCATAATTTCATCCATGAGACGTTACAAGGCAAGCGTGGGGTTTTTTAATAAACCCTAACAATGCACACCCATAACCCCTACTTAATGACATATTATAGGGAAGCAAAAAAGACTTAAATACTACTATGAAGTATAAATCAAATTATGAGGACCTAGAAGAAGGATAGACCTACTAAGGGAATAAATATGATAAAACGTGGATCATGGGGTGACCAAGTGAAGAATTGTTGAAGTTGAGAGGAAAATAAAAAATAAGCATAACTACACGGGCCAACATCAGCTTAGGAACTTAACCTAGGAGAGTTATTGAATTCCACAGAAGCTTATGATAGGAAAAAATACCATGGTAATTTACTATCCATAAAAATTATGGGACCAAAAATCTTACTCTCTAAAAATCCTAAGAGATAAAAATAAAATTACAGGGAAAGGTATTCAGGAAACCATGCATGATATAAGTTGTGTACACGTGGAAGGAAGAGGGTAATGAAAGTGCCCATCGAGAAATAAAATAAAGGAGTTGCTAGGATTCTTGGCAGGGGGGTAAAGACTAATGGGGGGGGGGGGGCATATTTCCGGGGGTTTCTTGATGGTGGCATGACTATGAAGATAGGAATTACTTTAGGTACAACTATTGATGACGTCAAAAGAACAGAGAGGTTGGTTTAGAGCTGAAAATAACAAGTGTGGCTTTGATTATAGTGAGTTTATTATCCTGAATGGGAATGACGATAAGTGCAATATCTTAGTTACTAATTTTTTAGAGGTGAATATCCTCACCAAGGATGCGGGAAACACATGGGAAGAAAACTAATGTGACCTACCCCAAATACCTGTCTTTATGGCTACTCAAATAAGGTCATTCCACTTGGTGCACTCAGGGTTTATGTGGGTTGCACATTGTGGGCGCACAAAATCCACAATATATTTTGAGGTGATTGAACAGTGTTAAAGTCAAGAATTATTCTTTCTTCCCTTTTAGAAATTATTGGTGTGGTGCTTTCGAAAAAAATTTACATGAACGTTTTGTTGAATGAATGGTTAACACAAGATAGTGATCATGCTAAATATAACCTAAGGAGCCGGGACCCATTTTTGAGACAACAGATGTTAAAAGGATTTAAAATTACACATACAAGCTTATGGTGAACGGCATAGTTAAAATTGCATCCAATAATATAATGAAGGATTGCCCTTAAATGGGAAAAGAAGAACGTTATCATTAGAGACGTGATAAAAAATTTACTAGTAAAATTGTGGGTTAAGGGAGCATGTGAGGTTCATTGGAATTTGGTGCACTAAAATAAAAATAATTGCCATAGTGAATCCTAAAGGATAAGAGTTTTATCAAGAAACGGGTCACCAAAAATATCACCTAATCTAGGATGTGTGTGATGTAGAGTATGGAAACAAAGCAGTATGCTTAACGTTACAGATCCTCCGGAATTAATAGGAGTAACGTTGGCTATGATCAAAAATATTATAAAGTATCAACAGAAACCAGACTTGCAATCTTCCAAAGTATGATGAAAACAACTTGAATTTAGGCATATATGTGAATTTAGAAATCTTTTGTTACAAGATTAAGGAAGGAAAGGGAGTAAAATCTCTTGTCTACATCCTTAAGAGTAGAGCCATAACATGGGGGTGGCTGAACAGCACCACCCCTCACTTATCCAAATACGATAAGCAATTATGGGACAGGGCGCCTGTGGGGCTTAGACACACTTTGGAAGGATAAAAATGAAAGTAAACCTAGAAAGTTTTGAGGTAAGTGGTGATGAAGCACATGTCCTTACATCTCCAATGTGAACGCAAGGTTTTGAAGGCAATATGAGTAATGTAAGCCATTAGGAATTAAGCAATATAACCTATTGGGTGCATTATGCATTTGTTTTATAGCACATTGATAACATGGGAAGTTTTTTCCATGGTATGTTCTGACTGATACATTAGGTTAAAGGATGTGGGTTGGTGACTAGGGGGGTGGACTGTTGCAAGGAACGAAATTTCTAGTTCTAAATTTTCCGCACGAGAATGGTATGAAACTTTCTAATTTTAATAAAAAGGAAACATTCTAGAATGATTGTTGTTAGTGGGAAGAAACCGATGGGTTCAACTCTTTGATAAGGACTATTAATGCACTTGAATATCACTTTCATAAAAATAGCCTACCCCACGATAGATTGGAATATTGGCTTCCAAATACAGAAAAAGGTACAAGGAAACTAATTAAGTTTATAATGAATGAAGAAGACCCCATGGAAAGGATTTCATTTTTTTGGGAAGTGAGGCCTTTAATAGAGTGTTAGGTTTTTAATCTTTAGGATGTGTTTTGTTAACATAAACTAGAAATGAAATGAAATATTTATGATAGGTGGGGTTATTTTCTGATTTATGTTAACTTCCAACATTAATTACACACATCAATATAGGACAATTTCTAATCAAGTGAAGTATCGATGTTAAAAATTTCCAAAATAAGAGGGAAAGAGTAGACACTTAGCTGATTATGTTTGGTGGATCCTAGAAGATTGTAGGTAGGTTCCAACTGTATGAAAAAATTAATCTAGAACTGAAAATTCTTCATTATTGATACTGTAACCTGGAAACTAGAGCCTTGTTAAAATCCATACAACTAGGTCCAGTGAAAGCATCCATATGGTTCTAACCCTTTGTCGGACGGGGGGGGGGGGTCTTGGTCATGGCTTGAAATCTCGGGTTTTTGCAAATTCCTAGTACTTCACTCACCTAGAAATATTATGTCATTGTATTTCTATCTTCTTGTTCACCTTTGAAAAATAGAATCTAATAAAATTTTCTCAAAACCTAGAACCCTTTGTAGTGTGTAAGGAGTTCCTTCAACACTAAATTTAGGTTGGGTTTTTGCGGGAACCCTTATGCACTACTAATGTTCGCACTACTCCTAAGGAGGTGTGCCAAAGTGCATATCATTTTTTCCAAGATTTATCTCTACTGTAAGTGAAATCATATACTTGACAATCATGCTTTGTTAAGTTCTTCACTTGAATTTTAAAACTTTTGCTCAAATACTTGGGAAGGTCAATTTTATTGGGGGGGTTTTAGGATGGAGGATTGATGACTCCCTAGAACTGGAAGGAGACTTAATAGTTGTAGTGAGTTCGTTCCCTAAGGGATGTGCATGAGAGTTATTTTATAGTTTTAGTAGGGGAGTTTGGGAGTTCGTGTTTGTGCTTTCTTTTCACAACATGAGAATTTCTTAAAGTTCCTAGGTTTTATAGCTTCTAACCACAATAATGAGTAATGTGTTTGTAGGTCAAAATTTTATCAAGACTCTTAAGATAACACCATTGATATCTAAGTGGGGGAATTGGAATTACACTCAATGTTGGTCTACATTCACCTTCCCAACACATATTTTTTATTTCAAAATCTATGTGTCTATAGATTCGGTTGGGATTTCCCTTTGTTAGTTGAGCCATACGAACCAAAAAAATTCAAAGCCAAATATTTTTTTTTATTAAAGGAAAATAGTTTGAAGGGATTAGACCCTATTATAATTAAAGGATCAACGACTAGATGCTAACATGAAAAAGCATCAAAAATAGGATTTGAATGGCAATATTATGATAATTCCAACAATAGTAAAAAAGAAGCTACTGATACGAAAAGAAAAATAGGGACATATCAAGTTGACTAAACACAAAAGGAGAACAAACTATCGAGAAGAACAAAACAACAACTTAACTCCTCCAGCTTTCCCAAAAGGTAGTAGTTCTTCGACGGCCCTTGTCAATCCTTGATTTGATCATTTGCAGGCAGGTAAAAAGTTCCAGAGGTGGTGAGACATATGGTTGTGTCTTCAAGGTTCAGCTGCGACATGACATGATTATTTATCTCCTTTTTAGCACCCCAAATATCCACCCCAGGGACGCCAGTATAAAAAATGTGATTCTTCTTATATTGTTGTTCAAGAAACTCATTGATTTCTTTGAGAAGTGGCCCATAGTTTTTTGGTCATGTCTATCCGTATTGCTTCCTATTTCTCCCTGTGTCTACTATCTAGTGAGTTCAATTTTTATGTAAAATTTATTCAGTCTGATCTATGGCCAAAACCACATCATAGCATTTACCTTTATTGGTTTTTCCTTTTTGCTTGTTTAGCTAATGCATCTCTTTCTTGATATGTTTCTACCTCATTTTCCAAGCGTTTGCATTCTAGGGAAAAGGAATATTAGTCCCATCTCCTGCTGGGAAGCTTGTGTTGCTACCGACCTCTGCATTATTGATATGCAAAAGATTGTTGGAACAATTTACATATCCTTGTTACTCCGGAGAACACAACTAGAGGTAGGTTGGTGTCACTTTGTGGGGTGAAGGGTTCTAAGGATTGACATTCATGATATTGGAAGATTTGGTCGAGTTGAGAGTGGGTGTACTGGTGAGAGGGAGTTGGGTTGAACACGGTAGAGTTAAACCAAGAATGGCGGGGAAATTGATGAGGTAATGCTTGTGAAGGAGAGAAAGATGAGCCGCCTAGTGAATACATTACACCTTCTTAAGGTCTCTAGAAAATTTGGTTGGGATAGAAAGAAAAGCATTAACAATCCCCCATTCTCCACCATTCTCTTGACACTAATAAGGTCGGTGAACTATAAAATATTCAATTAACCAGTTGCAAAAAACCTTCTAACAATCCTATTAGAGCTTATATCTCCAAGATTTCTATGGATTATTTTTCACCGTATTAGGAGATGATGTCAAATAATCCACCATAGCGTTCGTTTCTCCTTCTAGGGCATCCAAAGAGCTAACGGGTTTTCAAAATTTTATACAATATAAGGTGGGTTTTATTTTGTGTCTCAACATTTAGTGTCACTTTTCTCCCCATAAAATGGGAACTCAATTCTCTCAAAAGCCTCCTCACCACCACAAGAAGCTAAGATAACACCTTTTAATAGAAAAAAAGCACAATCTAGTGAATTTTTACTTTCTAACTAGCAATGTCTTAGGAAGAATAGTTATGATGTCCTTTCAGACCTGATTTCAAAGGATATGTCTCTAGATGCTCATATTCAATGAATTTCATTTCATAGAATGTCAGGGGTCTTAGATTCTCCATTCACAAGTTTTAATGTTCAAGATTTTAGAGAAGCGGTTTCTAGAGATGTACATTATTTTTTATAGGAAGTTAAGGTGGAAATGTTCTTTTATTCATGATCACTTAAGTCATATGACCAAATAGTTTACCTTTGACTATTCATCATGAGGCTCACCATGAGGAATTATATAACATTTATCACTCCTAAATTGAAACTTAATTATGTTAATCATGGATGTGACTCGTAAAATCACTTCTTGTGGGTTTTATTTAACATTGATAATCCCTCTTTTGGATTAATTAATGTTTATAACAACTAATGATGTGGTTTGAAAGGAATATGTTATGGCATTGGATTTTTCAAGAGATATTTTATTCCCATTAGGTAATATGTGGTGATTTTAATATGGTTGAGTTGGATATTGACAAGATTGGCCATATACCCATGTGATGGATTACTAGTTAATGGGTAACCTAGATGTATATGTATAATAAATATGGATTTTATAACCCTAATGTCCATTTACATTATGTTTTTTTCATTTGTTAGACTTCATCTAATTTACGCCCAAGGATTTGATGATGTCTTTATGCACCTCAATCCTGTCATAATGTTAACAAAACATTTTTTCTCCTCCTCTAATGGTTTTCAGTTACTAGTAAATTCCTATAGGACTTGGTACTTTCCATTCACTATCCTATCTTATTTAGGATTTAATTAAACTTTGAGTGCCCATTTGTTTGAAAGGAACGATAAGAAGATTGTTCCAAGCCGCGATCTTAGATGATAATAGCACACCACATTAGATTTGCAAAACATAAGAGCTAAAATACCATATATGGAAATCCATCATAATCAATAATGCTCAATACATTACAATACAATGACTTGAATTACTCAATAATAAAGATGTACATATAGGAGGAGGAAAGTGCAACTACTACCTAAATCAGTGGTGAAGAACTCCCACTAACTGATACTGGTAGTTAAGTTAACTCCAAAAAACTAGTAAGATAACACCACATAACTGAGAAGCTAACTCAACATAACTAGTAAGCTAACTCCACACAACTAGTACAAATAAGAAAGGTAACCCAACAATGTGTAGGGCTAACACAAGTGTAAGAATTATCCTAATAAATAAATAAAAGGATAAATATAACCTACACTAACACCCTCTCGTAAGCATAACTTAGGTGGGTGAAAAAGAAGGTGGGTCCTGGACAACAAGGCATGATGAGGTACCCACGTACAATAACTTGAAAAATTGGACACCACAAGATACCCAAAACTAGTAATAACAAATTAGAGAGAGAAAAATCCCGCTGCAAGATATCCTAAGAAGTTCGGCTCTAAAAAATCATACAATGCTGAAGAAGTTTGGTGCGCACTATGGTCTAAATCCACTGCTCGATCATATAAATAAAAAACAACTGGCAATGGGCTTCACCAGAATAGCTCCATGCAAGGAGAGTGTCAATGGAGTGATGTCAAAAGTGCAAAAAAAACACCAAACATAATTTGATCAACTGTTACAAAAGGTGTGCCACAATCCAAGAAAAACCAAGGCAACAAGTCAAGGACATGAGATCCAAATAAATAGGAGTGCCACGATCCAAGAAAAACCAAGGTAACAAGGAAGGAACATAAAATCCAAAGAAGCAAGATCAACTGCTACAAATAGGTGTGTCACGATCTAAGAACAATAACCAAGGCAACAAGGCAAGGACACAAGATCCAAATAAATAGGAGTTCCGCGATCCAAGAAAATCCAAGGTAACAAGGAAAGGACACAAAACCTGAAGAAGTAATATCAACACGTAACAAGACAAAGAAATAAAAACCAAAGAATCAGTATCAACACCACACCCTCCCATACTGCTAAATGGGTAGAGTGACACCTCATATCTGTATGAGTTGCCAAAATCAACTACTCAAACACTGAAAAATTAACACTGGGATTCACTAGAATAAATCCCCCAAAAGATAGACTGTCAACATACCAAAAAAAGTGTCAAAAATACAGATCCAAAATATCTCAAAAAACAAGAGAGATATAAATGTATACACCCATAAATACAAGAATGCAACACCCAAAAGTTTAGGACGTCGGGCTCAACCGAAAATTACGTCCACAAGTGATTACAACACCCTCCCAAATTTGGCACTTTATAATTGAGTGTATTTAAATATTACAATGAGTAAAAGTACCTTTTACATTTGAAATATGTGTATAAAAATTTCACCAATGCGTAGATCTAGAAAAATACACAATTTCAAAAAAATGATCACCTTAATCTGAGCTATGGATCAAAATTTATGAGCTCTAGAAGGTTTTTATATTAAAATAATATTTTAATGCTAATGTTTTTTTAAAAGCTACACCTGACACCCAAATGTCCAAAGGGTAAAAGAGTGCATCCACATGATATAGGCTTGCGACCAAAGGATAAAAGCCTACGCCGAAAACCTAAATTTTCAGAGGGTAAATCATTGCACCCAGAGGGTACACGTCTATATCCAATGGATAAAAGAATGCACCCAAAGGGTACAAATTTGTGTCCAGTGGATAAAATACAACATCCAAAACAGAAATATCTTGACGTCAAAAGAATGCATCCAGAAGGTACACGCTTATATCCAATGGATAAAAGAATGCACCCATAAAGTACAATTGTTAATACAAACTTAGATTGCAAATATCTCTTTTTCTGGCACCTGTATCAAAAAATAGAGAGAAACTTAGAAAGTTTCTCAAAAAACCTAGAAAGATGATATCAACAAAAAAATTGTCTGTACATAATTATACGGATTTTTTGAGAAATGTGCCAAAAACCCTTAGAAAATGTCCAGATTTGACTATCTCAAAACATGGCCGAGTTTATAATTAATTCTAGGGTTTTTCCACCTTCCAAATCCAATAGTGCACTCCATTTTGCATAAAAATGCATTTTGCAAAAAATTACTAACAAATTCTGAATACATGAAAGCAATAAACCATTGTTTGCAAAGAAAAACTTACAGATGGATTTCTACATCATCTATTGCTCTGATACCATGAAAGGAATGATAAGAAGATTTTTCCAACCCATGATCTCAGTTTTTAATAGCACACCACATTAGATTTGCAAAATAGAAGAGCTAAAATACCATATATGGAAATCCATCATAATCCATAATGCTAAATACATTACAATACAATGACTTGAACTACTCAATAAAAAAGATGTACATATAGGAGGAGGAAAATTCAAATACTACCTAAATCAATGGTGAAGAACTCCCACTAAATGATACTGGAAGTTAATTTAACTCCAGAAGACTAGTAAGCTAACTCCACATAACTGAGAAGCTAACTCAACACAACTAGTAAGCTAACCGAACCTAAGTGTTTTTCTAACACAAGTGTAATAATTATCCTACTAAATAAATAAAAGGATAAATAATAACCTACACTAACAGTGTTGAAACTACTCCTTTTTATCTCCATACCACTCTTTTGCATCACATGACCACCCTTCACCATATTAAAAGGGTATGGGGCCTCGTGGCTCACCCTACAAGAAGAATAAGATAGATTGAATGGTAGACATATGTCATTTAGTAATTGAAACATTTTTTGTGCAACTGTGAACATAGAATGGACCATATTCTGAGAAAATCTTAATCCACCACCACCACCTAATTAAGCCACTATAAAGAAAAATCCCTTTAATGAATATTTGTAGAGACAATTGGAAAATTTTAGGTGACACATCCAAAATATTGATGCCTTAAATTCCAGAGGATCTTATATCAAAGATAGATTACATTGGATTTAAGGGTATGATCAGGTTTCTAAGGAAATTTTTCATTCCATCAAATCCAAAAATTCACGCCAATAAATCGAAGCAATCTAGTAAGGCTCACTTCATATGTCTAAAGGGCCATAGGTGACTTGCAAGATTTTTGGAACCATTATCAATAAGTTTTAAAATCCCAGGAGCTTTCTCATGAGTGACAAGTGTCTCTTGATAAATGCATGATTATTTTCCCTTGTAATCTCTTTCAATCATAATGGATTGCTTGTGATAGAATACTAACTACCAAAGATATTTTTGGGGAAGTTTCTTAAATAGATAATGATAAGGCCCCAGGGAATGATGGTTTCCATTGTGAATTTTATAAAAAAAAATTAGGATGTGGTTAGTAATGACCTTTTTCAAGTCTATTTGGAGGCCTTTCATTCCAATTCACTTGGTTATGACATCAACTAAGGGAACATCATATTCATTCCCAAGATGAGGGATCCAAAATTCATTTCCAGTTGGCATTTGATTACTATGCTCAATGTAAATTATATAAAATCATTACCAAAGCCATGGATTTGTGCATATGTAACTAATTACCTACAATTATTAGTGCAGAGAAAATATAGTTTATTTTAAGTAGATACATTTTGGATAATATTATTATAGTATGGCATGGTATGGAATGGTCTCGTTAGTCACAACAAAAAATTACTATTTGTTAAATTTTATTTTCAATAAGCTTACGTCATGATTTAATGACACTTCATTTTATCCATGCTCAAAGTGATAGGGGTTGGCCCTACTTTAATCAACATTGTGTGCATTTTTTATTCATGCCTCTACCTATCTCTCCATCAATGATGTTCACTTTAAAACTTTTGGGATTTTCAGATCTATTCCTCAAGGTTGATCTTTACAGAGGGAGGAAGGATGAAGAGTAAGAGGGAATCTATGTGCATCAATGTTTCGTACTCAACTACAAAATGATGTAACTTTAACATTCAATCAATAACTCAACCATGGAGACAATGTGCATGTATTAAAGGAAAACGGTCTCAATCCCCATGCTCATAGATCAAGTAGGAAAGGTATACATATAGGGGGCTGTTGAGTAACTCCCATGTAGAGATAATGATGCCTCCATGATAGAGAAGAGGAGTTACTTTCTGAAAGGGGAATGCAACTCCTATGAAACATGCTTACACATTATAGAATCTGTCATAACTAATATGACACCTAGATCCATGCTAACCTAAGTGAGATGACTCACATGGTGAGGTGGAAATACACCTCACACTAAAACCCCCCTTCATTGTAAGTTAGGATAAGGAAAGAAAAGTAAGAAAAACACACAGAGAATGAAAACCAGGTCTCGGAAACTAAGCCCGATGAGGTACCCATGAACAACAAGGATCTTAAGCTATAGAGGAAAACCCAGTGGGAAAAACATCCACAATAAGAGAGTGAAACCACACTCTCTAATCTACAAAATATGCCAACAATGGGTCCCAGCCATTGAGGATCATGATAAGGTACCCATGTACAAAAGGGAGATATCTCAGAAAGAATAAGAAGAGAGAAGATGAGGGAGATGAGAGGAACGCAGAAGATGCCATAGACGGATATGAACTTTGTAACTATAGAAAGTATTCTAAAAGAGTGTCAATGATGTGGTCCTCTACCTCTAGACTGAAGAAGATCCACCCACACCAAACTAAATGTCTTCCCTTGGGAAGGATAGAAATGGAGTGTTGGAAGTCTTCCCACTCCACGAAGAAAAACAAAGGCACCAACATGAAGAAATCTGAGTTTGGTCCATGGAATTATAACATAGGTATAACAATGGAGTACCAAGGAACTGAAGGTAATGCCACATGTGTAGAACTGTTAGAGTGTAGAAGAGGAGCACCCAAAAAAAGGATTTCCAAGTGATGTGAGAGAAACACAATAACCCCCACAATAGAAAGAGGATCCACAAGCAAGGGTGGATCAATGAAGGTCTCCTAAAAAATTGAAGTGATAAGATTCCCAGAAGGGGTACTCCCAAAAAAGGAGATGATGGACTCCTTAGAAACACCTATATAAGGATGAGGAACCTGTAGTGCATTAGAAGTGGGCCCTACAAAAAGATGACCAAGGTCAGGTATATACTCTTCCCAATGAGGGGGATCGACAAACAGAAGAGTGATGTAGGACAGGTATAAGTCATCCATACATGATGGAAGAGGAGTGGAAAGGGACTTGCACAATCAAAGTGGAAAGGAGGATGGTGAAATGAACATATGAGGGTGAGAATGGGACTACTCGATGTCTTATGGGAAGTGAGGAGTGTCAAAATACTCTGGAAAGGTGAGAGAATAAGGATAAGGGTCCTCAGTAGCACTCTCATCATAAAAATTAGAAGTACTGTTGGGCCCCTAAAATATTGACCAAGTACAAGAAGGTGCATGGGCACACAAGGCCTATTTTAAGAAGGGTGCGTAAGGCAAAAACACGTAGGACAAGGTTTTAGGAGGGTTTAGTAGAACCAGTGACGCATGCACAAGGCAGAGAAAAGGCTTTGGGACTTAGGCATATGTGTCATATTGGGCAGAACATGAGGAAAACATGACTTGACTACGCACACGGAGTGGATAAGGTGCCAGACTGGTAACTTGGTGCCCATGAAAGGAATATACCTTACGATAGAAGATTCCAGAAGGTCATCATGGCGAAGGATGGAGAGCTTGCGTCTGAAGGAGTGTGTTCCCATGGAGGACCACTTAGACACTTGACACCTAATCTAAAACTTCAGAAAGGCATGGCGGTGCTTGCTAAGGCTATATATATACAAGCATTCGGTAGAAGAAAATATATATAGATACCAAGAATGGAAAGAGGTGAGGCTATGTAGAAATACTGTGAGAGTTCTATGGGTTGGGCTTAGAGGATCTGTAGGGGTATGATGTATCAAGGGGATGGGTCTGAATATTTTTATTTTTAGTAAGAAGGGCTTAAGTCTAGTTCTGATGCATGACATTGGTCTTTACTATTATATGGATCTGTGATTGCCTCAGTAAATGTAATGTGGTTATCAACGTACTTAATATGAATGTATGTGGTTCTAGGTTTTACTTATATCTGTATGGATCAGTTTTATATATATTTGATATGAGTGGGTGTAAAACCCTATGCATTTCCTTTTTGTTATGATTCAGATCTATGTTTTCTAATTCTTTTGTTATCAGAATGAATACATTGGTCTAGAAGCCCATTTTGAGCTCTAAGATGAATGTATGGTTCGTTTCTAGTCTCTTCACTTAAGTTTCTGTCGTAAATAATGCATTCTCAAACAACTCACATAAAGGAGGAGCTCGGAGCCCATGCATGCCTTGGGTGAGTGCCCAACACCCACTGGGTGATAGGCCGACGCGCATGGGATTTCCTTCTTCTTTGAAACGACATAAAAATGAATACATCTTGGTTTCGTTACCGGGAACTCTTTTCGAAATTTTTGTGAGAAATGACATGCATATTTTTCCTTGTTATGTGTGATGATAGAGCGCTTGACTTTAGAAAGTGTTGAAACATGGTTCAAGAGCATGGAGGACAAGTTTTCTCAAAGATTCAGCACTGGACTTGAGTTTAATGCATGTAGATGGGTAGAAGAGAACCTATACCACAAGCTATATGAGAAATTATTTTGTTGCTTCCCAGTAGAGCTATATGAATGGCTTTCGGCATACGCATCTAGATCAAGATGGTACTATATATCATGTGTGTGGACCCAAGATGACTATCAGAGGCTGTAGGATGGAGATTTGACTTGGACATGTGTTATTGATCACCGGTGAAAGGGAGTGTTGGATAATTACACTTTAGAATATGCCATTTTGATGTATTCTTTCCCAGAATTTACTGAGTTTGAGTTTTTGAGGGAGCCTAGAGGATCATTTTTGAGTGTTATTCCTTTGGCTATGAAGATATTGGTTGTTACTTTGAGTTTAGAAGAATTCTACATGGCCGACTAAGCGACTCTGAGCATTGGGAAAGGAAGCTATGGTGGGGGAATATGGAAGACATTACGACTAAAAAGGAAAGGGAGGAGAGATGACTCAAGTATAGCGAATCTCATGAAAGGGAGATGACTAGACAACGTGAGGTTGCAAGTATGATGGATCTATAGAGGCAGATGTTGTGAGAGGGTGTTGAAGTTCACGCAGAAGAAATGGAGCCTGAGTAGTCTGTGATACCCCATCTTGGTAAGTGTAGGAGAGAGGCCTCTTTAGCTTCTGATGAGAGTTCATCACATGGAGAAAGAAGAGCCATCGACATGCATCTGAACCCACCTAGTGACCAACCCTTGGTGCTTGATTTTCCAAATCAAGGGAGAAGTACTGATAACCTAGTTGGTATCGATGGGAGTAACTGATCGGTGTTTAGAAGATATAATTTTTCATTTGGAACATCTATGGCCACACATACCATTTCAGTGTTTGGAGGATTTTTTGGGCAAAGTGCAAGTACACAAAGTTTGGGCAACATGTATGGGAGTGACATGAGATACACTTATGACAGTGGAGAAATCTCACAAATCATTGGTGTGCAGTTCATTAGAACATTGGGGACACTAGGCATGACCAATTTAGGCCCATTGTTGATTATAGGAGGATCGGGAGGTGGAACTAGTGGATCTGGAGGCACAAGACCTGGTGGATCTAGTGGATCTATTGGATGGAACATCGAAGGGAACCAAGGATCTAGATCTGGATGAAAAGGGCCTCAGCCACCTCCTCAGGTGTTCTTTGAGATGTATTTACACTTTCCATATTACCAAGGTATAGAGGATGTTGTGAAACATGTGCACAAGTGTGAATTACTATGGCATGCGAAGGGGATCACTACCTCAGTGTGGAAGGCAAGTCAATTTGCAACAATGTTGCAAGGGTTCGTGCATAGTTGGTATAGGAAGTACGGACCCTATCAGATGGTGGTAGAATACACCGCATTCAAGAATGCCTTCCTTGTAGAGTTCCATGTACCAAATTTTGAGAAGAAGAACATCAGTGCTTTCAAGGAGATCTAGCAGGGAATGACAGAGAATGTGTGGGAGTATGATGCACAGTTTAAAACTCTCCTATCAAAACTGTCATATAACATTCACCCTTCACAACATGATCAATGCTTTTTTGGATGTTAATCACCCCATTTAGGAGGGAATTGTCACATAAAACATTCATTGACCCACGTGAAACTCTAGAGGCTACCTTATGCACTGAAGCAGTTGGGAGCATTGATACTAGTGTGAGCCCCTTTCTGGAGGCTCAAATCACTGCAATGGGCAAGCAGTTAGAGAATTTATCTGTAAACTCAACACATGAGACTCGTAGTGGTCTTTGGTGCATAGATTGTGAAGTAGAGGGGCATGCCAAGGATAGTTTCCCTTGGAAGTCAGTACGCACCATAGCAATAGATTGTGAAATTTTTCATGGGAACCATGATGCAAGTAGATGTCCCTTGTTGCAATGTGTAATATGGAAGAATGTGTCTTACTACTATAAGATCTACAGCTATACGACCCATGATACTAGGGATTGTAGGCTTATTGACCAAATCCATGAGGCCATTGATCATGATGTGCACTAGACCATCCTTGCCAGTAGTTCCAAGGAAGATGATCATTGTTATGAAGGATGCGTACAGATGGAGGGGAACATGGGAGAGGTTCTCACGGAGGATTTCATGGTCCCAATAACCACAGGAGGAGGAAGAAGTGAGTTCCCATGAGGAACCTACTATAAATGTGGATATACAGAACATTACAGGCATGAGTGTCTAGATTTATTGCAGTGCTCATGGTGTGAGAAGAAGCATAAGTATGAGGAGTGCCCTGAGTTGTTTGAGCACATGAGCTAGCAACACTGGAAGGAAAAGGGCACTAGGATGGTGAGTATAAAGAAGGCCGAGACACAGTGAATTCCTAGAGTTATGCGTGAGTCATGGTTAGAACCTATTTTGGTGACAACACGAGAAGAGGCTATGTGCACCAAGGAAGTACCAACGTAAAGGACTCTAGCTTCAAGAGAAGAAGTGGTGCACGGGAAGTATCCAGACCCTGCCCACCAGAAGGAAGTGTATTAAGAGGGAATGGATGTCATTTGGAATTTGTAGGGAGAAATACAGTGTCTAAAGGAGCAGTCTAGGTAGCAAGAGAAAAGAAGGAATGCCAAAGCTCTGCAGAAGGACTTAGATGAGGTTAAGGAAGTGTGTAAAATGTTAAGGCAATAGAATATTATTCCCTTGCTAGGAAAATGGCTATGAGAGAAGATTCCATGTCTTGGAGTAGAGTGTGAAAGGCAGGTGTTGCATGCAAACCTCCCTCCCCATAGCCTTGACTATGAAAAAGAGATCACACTAAATGTAGTTGTGGATGGTTGGCTGCTGATTAACATATTGATTGATAGGGGAGCAGAAGTCAATGTTATTAAATTATATGCCTAACATCATATGGGAAGGCCTGCATTACAACCATCTTCGAATGTGTTATATATGGCAAAAAAAAAAAAGGAAATGCCCATTGCAGTATTAAAGGATGCAATGATAACCATTTAGGGGGCCAAGTTTATTGGAGACTTTGAATTCTTGGCACTCATTGAATCAGACAATTTTCCAGCATTTCTTGGGTGCCCATGGTGCTATAAGAACAACGCTGACCTAAGGTTCAACAAAGGATATATCAGTTTTGAGAACAAGGAATAACGGGTCATCATCCCTTTGATGGATGGGAATACAATGTCTTACAATGAACCATTAGGAGAATAGGTCCTTGATAGAATTTATGTGCACTCCATCAGAGACCCAGAGATAATTCACTTTACAGAAGGAGTTATCCAATTTGAGGATACTTAGTTTGTAAGTGATACAACAAGCATGGCATGTGACAACTGGATGCACAAGACCTATGAGTTAATTGGATGATAGTTGAGGGGGTCTGTAACAAGAGTGACCAAGGTGCAGTCACTCAAGTGCCTAGGAGGAAAGAATTTACCAAGTTACTCTGGAGGGGCATACCCTGAAATTTTCTTACGGGACATGGAAGCTTAGTGGAAAAATGAGGATGAAAGAAGAGGGATGCTCAATTATAACCTACTCAAGATTGCAGCGTGCTCATGGGCTACACATCAAGAGAACCTATTGGAGTGGCACGAGGTAAGAATTGCATTTTCTATAAGGTTTTCCATGAGCAATGCACCCATGGTCATAAAAGACTACCATGGTAAAGAGACTACTTCATTTCAGATCCAAGCATGTGAGAAGGTCTAGATAGGAGGTGCAAAAGCCTTACCACCATCATTATGGGTGCATAAGTTGTATTCCACACTACAAGGTTGTCTGTGTACGTGGTATATCCACTTAGAAACACGCTGCCAGATGGGAAATTGGTAGGAGATAACAACTGATCTCATCCAAGATTTTGAATATCGGAGCATAAATCCATTAGTGGATAAGGCATTGCAAGTGATCAAGTGCCTTACAATGAGGGATAGTGCCATGGCGGAAGACATGCTACTAGATTTTCTAGGTGAGCCTATTTTAGAGGCATGCTTTGATGAGGATGAGTCAGAGGAGATGCAGTTTGAGCGTGCATGCATAAAGAAGGAAAAAGGAAATATGGTTTATGTCATAGATGGAGAGGAAATGGAAAGTCTAGATGTTAACCATTCTTTAGGTACGTGCGATGTTATAGAAAATGTTGATGAAAGGATGCACGTTTACCATGAGCCCTTAAAGAAAAGAAGGTTAACATTCAGTCAGAAGTAGAACCCAAGGAAGCTATCATTAGAGACTACTGGTCGAAGATGGAGGTCTCAAAGATCATTGATCTGTTATGTGAGTTCTAGGATTTATTCCCTCATGGGTATCATGAACTCAAAGGCATCCACCATTCCTTGGGGGAGATGAGGATAAAAATGAAGGAAGGTGTGTGCCCAATCTAAAAGAGGCCATATCAAATGAACCCAAATTTGTGTGTACAGGTCAAGGAGGAGATAAATAAAATGATAGCATCAGGTATAATTGAGGTTGTGGTAGAGTCAGAATGGATAAGCCCAATGGTCATCAACATCAAAAAGGATGGAAGGATCAGGATCTGTGTTTACTATAGAGACTTGAATATAGTATGTGTCATTGATCACTTCCTGAACCCATTTACTGAAGAAATATTAGAGGGAGTGACCGGGCGCGAAGTCTACTCTTTCACAGATGGGTTCTTAGGGTACCACCAGGTGAGGATTGCAAAGGAAGACCAGAGAAAGAAAAATTTCTCCACTGAATGGGGAAGTTTTGCTTATATGGCCATGCCTTTTGGGTTGAAGAATGCACCTGCTATGCTCTCGTGCATTGTAGTACAAGCCTTTCAGTGCATCCATAACTTTCTTTAGGTCTATTTGGATGATTGGACTGTGTATGGTCTAGTCAAAGTAGGGATAATTTTAGTGGTGAATATTCATAATATGGTGAATATTCTATTTTTGAAAAATTTGAAAAGGTGAATGTTCTGGCGCAGGTCAGTGACCTGTTCACCTAAAAATTACAGTTTAATTTTTTTAGGGTTCGGCTTCACCTACCCTTGAAACTATCCCCTATATAATCCTAGATTATTCGCTAGGTAGAACACTACTAGCTCACTCATACCACCTGGGGGCATATGTATTATCAAGTACACTAAACACGCGATAGGAGGGCGAAGGCTACAGATGTGTGACAGAGTGTTTGTTGACACGTGACAAGGAGATTTTGTTGACGTGTGACAGGGAGAGTTTGTTGATGTGTGACAGGAGTGCAGAGAAAGTAGACACACGATCATAGAGTTTGTTGATGCATGCCACAGAGATTTTGTTGTTGTGCGACATAGGAGGGTGGAGGGTGCAGATGCGCGATAGAAGATTTGATGTCGTGCATCAAGAAGGTGGTTTTCATGTGTCAACGAACCTCGCTGACATGCGTCAACAACCTTCTTGATGCATGACAATCACCTTCTTGATGTGCGATAACAAATATTTATCATGCGTATGTAGCCTTCTTTCACACCACTTAAAAATGAGGTGAAAATTTTGTGTCAGACCCCCAAAAAATTCATCTTCCTACGAAACCGGTTATGAGGATATTCATCAGGTATTTTCCACCTCTGATTTGCTAAGAGGTCTCTTAAAATGAACCCTGAGTCAAAGACAATTGTGATAACTTAAGACTGATGTTTGAAAGGTGTCGACAGTTGAGGATATCCCTCAACATCAAGAAGTGTGTATTTTCTACCCCATTTGAAACCTTATTGGGACATATCATATGGAAGGAGGGCTTACTAGTAGATCCTGCCAAGGTTTTAGCCATTGTGGGTTTAGGGGAGCCTACTAGCCAAAGCACCATGCGTGGATTCCTTCGGCATACGGGTTACTATAGGAATTTAATCAAGGGATATGCCAAGATCTTCACACCCTTAGAGGAATTGCTTAGACACAAGAGTGCCTTTCATTGGGGAGAGGTGCAATAGAGAGCATTCGACACTTTAAAGGATAGGCTTGTCACCGCACTCATACTCCATTATCCTGTTTGGGATAAGCCTTTCCATGTTCATGTGGATGCTTCTGGTATAGCCATTGGATTAGTACTGGAAAAATCTGGTGAAGGGATTATTTACCATCCCTTGAGTTTTGCAAGTAAAAAGTTAACATCAGCAGAAAAAAATTACATCATTACCGAGCGCGAAACACTATCCATGATCTACACACTACACAAGTTTAGGAAATATCTACTGGAAACACCATTTGTATTCTACACAGACCACATGGCATTAAAATACTTGGTAAACAAGCCCATTCTGCAAGGGTGCATATGTCGATGGGTTTTGTTATTCCACGAATTTGAGTTCATAGTGGTTGTCAATCCAAGAAAGAGTAATTCTAGACTTGATCACTTGTCTAGAATTGACTCAGAAGAGGACACAAAAATAATTGAGGATACCATGCCAGAAGCACAATTATTTATGTTACGGCACATGCCCTCAGACTTAGAGGATATTATGGTGTTTCTCAAAATGGGTGTGGTGCCAAAAGGGATGAAAGCATTAGAGAGGAAGCAGTTAGCCATACATGTTGCACCCTACATGTTAGTTAGTGGTGATTTGTACAAGCTAGGACACGATGAAGAGTTGCACCAGTGTGTGCTAGAACACGAGCGCCTGACTATTATGGAGGACAATCATGGAGGAAGTGCAGGTGGACATTATGCAGGGGATGGCACTGCACACAAGATATTACAAGATGGGTTATGGTGGGAGACCCTATATCAAGATTGCAAATATTATTGCAAGGCATGTGATCATTGTCAATGCTTTGAAAAACCGAGGGTTGGGGGATGAAATTCCTTTGCACCCTATCCCAAGTATAGAGCCATTTGAAAAGTGGGCCATAGATTTTTTAGGCCCCATTTTTCCATCCGCGCATAGGATGGGATCATGCTATGTAATCACTTACATGGATTATTTGACAAGATGGGTAGAAGCAACACCTACCAAGGATTATACAATGGCTACAGTAGGGGGGAGGGATGAAATGACTTTGCACCCTATCCCAAGTACAAAGCCATTTGAAAAGTGGGCCACAAATTTTGTAGGCCCCATTTTACCAACCGTGCGCACGATGGTATCATGCGATGTAATCACTTACATGGATTATTTGACAAGATGGGTAGAAGTAACGCCTACCAAGGATTGTACAATGGCTACAGTAGCTAAGTTTCTATGGGAAAATATTATTACAAGGTATGGATTCCCATTGAGCTTAACTAGTGATAGGGGTATGAATTTCCTAAATGAAACTGTTAGGATTCTATTAGTAGAGTTCATGATGGCTCATCATAAGACTACACATTACCATCCATAAATAAATGGAACTTCCAAGGCATTTATTAAAATACTGAGTCATACCTTGAGCAAAATATGTGACGTTGGTAGATAAGATTGGGATGATAAAGTAACAACAATTCTATGGGTGTATAGGAAAACCTACAAGAGGTTAAATAAAGTGACACCATTCCAATTGGTGTTTGGCACAGAGGTTGTCCTTCCCATTGAATTCATGTTACCTTCTTTGCGTATAGTGTGCGCAGGATGATTGGCCGACGAACAAGCACATGAAGAAAGGATTGTAAAATTGATGAAATTAGATGAGAGATGATCATTGGACAGGTGGATTCCAAAGGATAAACAAAAATTATGGCATGATTACCACATCAAAAACAAACAATTTGAGGTTGGGCATATGGTATTGTTATATGATTCCAAGTTTCTGTGCCATCTCGAAAAGTTTAAACTCCATTGGTTAGGACCCTATATCATCTCAGAAATCCTTAATTCAGGCATGTTCCATTTGAGAGCGCTAGATGGGATGAGATTTCTAGGCCATTTCAATGGGAGTAGGCTGAAGCGCTACTATAAATAAGTCTTCTTGGTGTTTGTAATAAGGTAATATTGCTAGTTAGTTTAAAATTTTCCTTTATGTAATTTCTTTTCTTATGTTTCTCTTTCTCTTCGTTTGTTCTATTGTTTGTTTTGTGCCTTGGGCACCGGTAACCACATTAATTTTTGAAGTTTGTGCATGCATAGAGGACCATGCGCATTTTTTTTAGTGTGGGGTAGAGTGATGCAAAGTATAGGCCCATAATACAAGTTGAACTGGTAGTAGATGTTGTAGTGAATGGCCCGGTTGATGGATACAAAGCACACAAAGATGAAGGAAGTGCATGGAAGAAGAGGTGGAAAAAAGGTTGGTGTCAGGATAATAATTCAGAGAAACCACGTACAGAGGAGGAAGAAGTGCATGAGAACAACATGAGGTAAGTGAGAGAAAAAATCAGGTGGAAAGAAGAAGTGCCTTTGGCACTGTTGACATGCACGTAAGAGTATTTTTTGAAGATATATTGTTTGTGTGCCAGAAGGTTGTAGAATATTTCGTGCAAGATTGGGTGCGTAAGTGAAGGCGTGTAAGGATGACTTGGTGGAAAAATCCTCATTTATTGTTAATTACGGTGGTAGGTAAATAAACATTTAATGTTGGAAAGAAGGAAAAGCTATAAATAAGAAGTTGGGCACTTCATTATTTTACCTTGCATTTATGAAGTGAAAAGATTTCTCATGAACTAGGGCATCCAAAAGTGATTTTTACGAAGAAAAATTTAACAAATCTAAGAGAACGTGACAAGAGTAGATCTGCAAACCAGTAGCAAAGGAGTACATGGGCATGGAGAAAGTTGTTTAGAAGTGCCATCTGGTGGAAGAATTGTTCCAATTAGGGTTTGGCAACTAGGGCACGGTGATAAGAGGGTTTCTTCACAAGATTAAGCCTTAGGGTTTGATAGAGTGGTAGAGTAAAGCAAGGAGAAGATGTTTGAAGTGTAACCTAACCAGAAGAATGACACCATAGAAAGTAACCATCTCACCTAAAAATAAAAAGGGCAAGGGCAAGGGGAAGCAAATGGCTTCCGTCGCAAGCAAACATGAAGAGTGGTAGGTAGAGATGCAATACCTAGATGGGGTATTACTTGGAAAATAATGAGAGTCTCATTTGCAGAAAATGATTGTGAGTGACTATAATCATCACACCAACATGACAGATAAATAAATGGCTTTGGAGTTGGTTCACCCAAAAAAAAGAGAACACCAGAGGGCATTTCCATATACAATGACGAAGTAAAATTTAAAATAGAGAAGGAATGGTTACTGCAACTTTATGAACTATCCTACTTCAGAAAACCTAAGGGCCTCTATCAGTGGCTAAGGGCGTGAGCATTTTTTTTTCTCGGGGTGCAAGATGTGCATAACTCCCTAGTTGATTTCCATGTTCATAGGCCTTATCTATGAGGGGTATAACATTGATGATGACCTAAGTGACAAAGAAGCCATCAAGGAAACAATAGTTGCATATGACTATAAGAAAGGATCGTGATATTTTGACATCACAGAGATTCTAGACCCTATGATGAGGATGGCCACGTGTTTGGTAACCAAGCTCAATGATCAAGAAAGATGGAATCAAGTGAATAAGGCATGGCTAAACGTATGCCTGAAAATATTTAAGGGGACCATCTACAGCTTGTCCACTTTCATCGCGGATGAAATCATTAGTAGCGCGCAAGAGGGAGAGAAGATACTATTCGGAAATGTCCTCCTCATAATTTTTTTCTTAGAGATCGGAGTGCCTGATGGGCTGGAAAGGTTTGTTTGGGAGTACCCAGAAGAGGATCCCTCACCCATGAAGAGGTTCGTGAAATATACTTGTGAGACCATGACAACCACTCACAAGGTGCACTTAGAGAAGTGGTACAAGCATATGAGGGACACGTTTGGGGCAGAATGGAGGATTCCAAAGCAGTTACCTACACTCATGAAAGGGGAGGTAGAATTCACAGTGTATCAACACTTCTGCATTAGTAGATTTAGGTTGACAGATGAAAACATGTCTCCGTGGTGTAAACTACCCTTCTATTTCACCGCGTTATACTTCCAAGCCATAGTTAACTAGTTCAAGGAGGCCAAAATGCTAAAGTTTGACCTTAGTGAGGTAGATGCAGACCACCACGAGCTACATCGAAAGTTAGTCTATCCCAAGAAGTGCACATACATGGAGAGATATGTCTCCCATGAGATACAAATGATGAAGCCTGTAACATTTGCAATCACTGGAAGGGATGCAACAAGGATATACCTTCGCATAAGACCGAAGTTTGAAAAAGGTGCTTACTTGGAAAATGATGTATCAATCCCTGAAGACACCACATGAAGGAAGAAATCCCACACCAAAGAAGAGGGAAAGAGAAGAGGTGCAGAAAGCACTAAGTATTTAGACTACACAAGTGGTAAGCACTCCAGAGATAAGCACTAAGCCTAGTACTTATGCGTAGAGAAAGAAGTCCTTGGTGAAATAAAAGACTCCAGAAGAAGAAGTACTGGAGCATGAAGAACCCATAACTTAGGAGAAGTCACCAGAGGAGGAGGAAGAGGAAGTAGAATCTCCTATCGGGAAGAAGCAGAAGTCACTAGAGGAGGATGACTCGGAGGGTACATAGATCTTGGAGGCCTATAAAGGTAAAAGAAAGAGATGATGATGATGATGAACTTGAGGCAGTTCAAGGCCCTCACGTATTCAATGTACATGACTTGGAGGAAGAAGGAGAGGAAGAAGAAAATGAGTACATCTGTGTCAAGAGGAAGAATGACAAGGAAGAGAAGGATGCTTAGGACAAAGGGGTAAGCAAAGATATTACCAAAGAAAAAAGCACCCCAAGCCTCATAAAGGAATAGGTAGACGAGGAGGAAGAGAAAGAAGTAGAAAAAACTCATCGAGGACCTAGTAGAGCAAGAGATGGAACACAATGTAAACATGGTGATGAAGGAAACAAAGGATGAGAGCATAGAAACAGAATATGGAAGCATGGAAGGAGATCCCAGTTTGGCTATGACCTTTCCTAAGGCCGCACACATGGGGAGAAAGAGCGTAAAATCATACACAAATTCAAGGGATGGGCTACATTGATGATCTGAACAAGGTGTTTTGCATGCGTGCTTTTAAAGCACCGTACCAATGGAGAAACTCTTGGCTATGACATCATTTGATGAGGAAGGTGCATACCCTCAAATGAGGAAAATGATTTCTTGGGCATTTGAGTCCCACATCAACGAGCCAGAGTTCAAAGTAAGCCAAGGGGAAATATTAAAGGTACCAAAGTCAAACTGATATCAACCCCTTGGTAAATGCTTAGGGGCTATCAGACGAAAAAATCTGTAATGCATTGAATAAGGTTTTGGTTGAAGTAGAAGCCATGCTCTTCGGGAGGAATGAAATAATGAATTTTCTAGAGGCAGAACTGGAAAAAAGGAAGAAGAGCTTGAGAAAAGAACCAAGCAGTTAAAGTGGGAGGAACTAAGGCTTGAGTTAAAAGAAGAGAAGGAAAGGGTGCATGAGGTTTACAAGAATGTAGAGATGATCACAGATGCCATCATCTTGAAGCATCCAAATCTGACACCACCAGCACAAAAGTATGGATCCACCCTGGAGTACCTAGAGGACTTGACCCGCATCGTCACAATAGAAAGGTAACCACTAGCCTTGGAATCTACAGAAGAGGAATCAACACGACAAAGAGAAGAAGGAAAAGATGAAGGTTGTGGCCATTATTTCTTAGTACAATAAATTCCTCACTGATGTGAAAGTTTCCACCCAAGTCGTTGAGGTTTCCTATGACAACTGCATCGATAGAGATAGAGTGGTGAGCATTCTGGTCACCACTCATGAAGCAGAACCCAAGGATATCCAAGAGAAGAACAAGGGGAATAGAGTGGAACGTGACAGAATTCTAGCCAAGGTTGAGAAGAAATATGAGGTTATTGAGACCTTGTAGGGCTCAATCAAGAATTGGCTTAAGGAGTTGTATCCCTAGATCACTCAAAGAATGGACATGCTTGAGGATTTGGGAAAAAAATTGGAGGGGATCGTGGAAACAATGAATACCCAAGGAGAAGGGCTAGGATTTGAAGAGGTAAATGCCCTAGTCGGTGACCTCTGTCAATAGGCACAAAATGAAGTCACTACCTGGAATAAGTTGGAGGCAGACTTGAAGAAATATTTCCCTCTCCTCTTGCAGAAATAATCATAATCTCCCCATTCTTTCATTCTTTCCCAAATTATTCATTCCTTTATTCTTTCCCCAAACTATTCAAGAACAATCATTATTTATTCATTGATAAAATATTCCTGAGGGCGGAGAACAAGTGTAGTGTGGGGTGATGTTGAGCCCCTAAAATATTGACAAAGTACAAGAAGGCAATGTGGGTGCGCAAGGCCTATTTGAAGAAGGGCGCGTAAGGTGAAAGCACATAGGATAGGGTTTTAGGAGGGTTTTAGTAGAACCAATGGCATGTGCACACAAGGTAGAGTAAAGGATTTGGGACTTAGCCATATTTGGCATATTGGGAAGAACACGAGGAAAGCATGACTTGAATATGCATGCGGAGCAGATAAGGTGCCAGCCTAGCAACTTGGTGCCCACGAAAGGAATATACCTTGCAATAGAAGATTCCAGAAGGTCATCATGGTGAAGGATGGAGAGATCACGTTTGAAGGAGCATGCTCCCATGGAGGACCACTTGGACACTTTGTCAGCCAATCTACAACTTTATAAAGGCACGACGGTGCTTGACTAGGGCTATATATATACAAGTTCCCAGTAGAAGAAAATATATACAGATACCAAGAATGGAAAGAGGTGAGGCTATGTAAAAATACTGTGAGAGTTCTATGGGTTGGGCTTAGAGGATCTGTAGGGGTACGATGTATCAAGGGGATGGGTTTAAATATTTTTATTTGTACTAAGAAGGGCTTAAGTCCAATTTTGATGGATGATATTGGTCTGCACTATTATATGGATATGTGTTTGCCTCAGTAAATGTAATGTGGTTATCAACATACTTAATATTAATATATGTGGTTCCTATTTTTACTTATATCTATATGGATCGGTTTTATATATATTTCATATGAGTGGTTGTAAACCCCTATGCATTTGCTTTCTATTATGATTCAGATCTATGTTCTATAATTCTTTTCTTATCTGAATGAATACATTGTCTAGAATCCTGTTCTGAGCTCTAAGATGAATGTATGGTTCGTTTCCAGTCTCTTCACTTAAGTTTTTGTCATAAATAATGCATTCTCACACAACTCATATAAAGGAGGGGCTTGGTGCCCATGCGTGTACCTCGAGTGAGTGCCCAACGCTTCTGCTGGGTGATAGGATGACGTGTATGGGATTTCCTTGTTCTTTGAAAGGGCATAAACATGACTACAAGTACAATCCTCATCATCAAAAGTGAAAGCTTGTGAGTCTGTGTTCATAGAATGGTCACCACATAAAGCAGGAGGAGGAGACTACTACGAAGAGATGTTGGTAGGCCAACGTGAAACAACATGGAACTAGAAAGAAGCAATGGGTATAGGGAACACAAGGGGAAATGGTCACATCTACCTCATATAAATGGTCTCTAATGGAACACAAGTGTGAAGAGTGAATGGAAGTATGAACATGGTAAACAATGAGATTTGTAGTGAAAAAATTAGTGAGAGTGGTCTCAAAAGAAAGGTTCTAATGTGGAGCTTCAACAAAAGGAATCCTAGGAAGCAACATGAATAGAGGAACACTCAATAGTTGAAGGGATGTGAGAAGGGAGAGAATCTATGGCGTCACAAGAGTGGTCAAAGGGAAACATCAGTCTTAAATGGAGAAGCAATATCACCATGTAACTATCGAATAATGGACCAATAAGTGAAAGGGAACTTAGTGTGCTTAAATAAACCCTGAATATCCCTAAAAATAGTAAAACCGAGAAGGCCATAGATGTCATCAGTGCAATTAAACCACTCATACTTCTACTTAGGCTTGAGAGGCTTAGGAATGAGACCATGTAGGTAGGGTAACAACCATGCATAATGTAATTTACAACGATTCCTTATTTCCATGTCCAATAGTTCTTAGAATCAAACATAACAACAAAACGATGAAACTGCATAGTGTGGATAAACCCCAAAAAATATCTCAGATGAAACTTTATAACTTAGTGACAAAAGTACAAGCCTAAACAAACATTGCAATGACCCCCCAAAATGCGGCACTTTATAAAGAAATCAATTTACAAAAAATAACAATCTCATCATGTAGTGTGCAAACAATCATGCAACTTTGACTAAAGAAGCTCTCAAAAACCAAGCAACTGGTCAAAAGTTATAGCAAAAAAATGATTCCCACAACTGATGGAAAAGCTAATAAGCCCTTTAAATGGATTTTAAAAGTCCCTGAAATGTGTGCAAAGAGGTTTGTATGTGTACTTGTTGGAAATGGAATCAAATTTTAGATAGGGTTTATTTTTATTGTGAGAGGGGATTAGCTTCCTTCCAACCCTAGACCTTGCCCTCCATCCTTGACACTCGTAAGAAGGGCATACATTAACAAAAAAAATGTATCCAAATATTATAATGCTAAGAAATAATTTTTTTCACTTTAAAACATTAAAAACAAGATTGTTGTGACCAAGATGAGTTGGTTTGAGTGCTAATGCACTGAGTTGGAGTTTTTTGGCTTACCGATGCGAGTTGGAGTGGCTCGTTGAGTCAATGTACTAAGTCAAGGGGTCTAACATGTCTAAGTTGAGACGAATTGTGCAACCAAGTTGTCAAGATTGTTAAATTGAGCTGGTGGATGCAAAGACATTCATGTGTAGGTCTAGACACCATTTTTTTGTATCGTTCCTCCCCTTCACCCTATGTTCTCTCTCGTTCATCTTGGTTGCACATTCTAATTCCCCTTTCCTTATTAATTCAAATTATCCTATTATTTCCTATTTCCCACCTCTTACCATGAATTATTCATTTTATTAACTAATTATCCCTAATTAATTCTAATCCTCATCTCATTATTTTCATTTCCCTAAACCACTCTAATTATCCCTAATCATCGTTAATGCCCATCTAATTCATTTCACATCCCTAAATACCTTAATTTTCTATCCCTAGGTGCTCATTTAATAAATTCACATATATAAGCCCTTTTATTTACTCATTCTAACCTCTCACCTACCTTCTTATCCTTTTTATGCAACCTTAACTCATATCTATCCATCTAAACTCTAATTTTGCTTCATTCGGGCCTCTTTACCTCGAGTTAGGCATCATACCACCACCCTAAAGGAAGACTCCCCATAATTGATGGTGACCCACTAAGGTTGCCTTCAACCCTATAAATACACCCTTTCCCGCTCGTTTCTTAAGGATGTAAAATCATTATTTTAAGGATATATTGCGATCTTGTTCTCATTATTACGTACTACTAAAACTATCTTACACATCTTGAAGTTTTCTTGGAGATTTTGTGCATCTACTTTGGTGATTTAGGGAGATTTCTCTTGATTTGTCATATTATTTTATTTCATTGTCATATTGTTGCATTTTGTTATCACTAACACCCTGTGCAGGTTCAAGTATCTTTAGGGACTCTTTCTCACTCCATTTGAGCATTAAGTTCTATCTACATGTATCCATTTCATTTATTTCACTTTCATCCATACCCTTACCAGTCTTGGTCACCACCAATTCTATCCAAGTGTTGTCGATCTTACCCACCATCCAACTTGTTTCTATCATCCAGGCCTTCAACAATCTCTATTTTTGTCCCAGTTTGTCTCTGTCACTCAGATATTTCCTTTCTTGTACTTTTTCATTCTAGATATGTTCTATCAAGCCCTAGTCATCATAGATTTTTCCTGGTCTCTGTTGAACCATGTCTGTTTTCCACACCCCATTTCCATCACTTTTTCTAATTTTATTACATCCTTTCCCCTTTTATAGGTTCAATCCATTCTGTAGGTTTTTGTGTCCGGTCCAAATTTATTTACAGGTACAATTCACATCAGATCCAAACATATAGGAGCTCAGAGATCTATTTTTGGTGTACTATCCTTCATTTAGCCCCAATTTCTGCCGAATGGCACACTATGGCCTTAGGTCGCTATTGACCCATATGAGGTTTTCTTTGTTTTGTCATATTTGATTCAAATCTACTTTTATCATCTTAGATCTACTTTTCAAATTTGTTTTTCTGATATTGCATGCTTTTATGAGATCCATTATCGGGTTTTATATTTCATATTATCTATAAGAGGATTGACATCCATCCATGAAATTTCACACTTCTTGGAACCGACTTATTTGACAAACCCTCCATCTATCTACTAATCTGTTTTTCTTCTAGTGTTATTTGTTGTTAAAATCATCGAACTTACAACAAGGAGGTCCTCAATTTTTGTGTCTATATTCACCCATCCCATCTCTAGGTACCATAAACCCTCCATGTTTTGAGTTACTAGTTTCCTCTATTATTAGGTCATTAATTTGAATAGGAACTAAGAAACCTGTCCAACATTCTGGCACGCCCGATGGGACCCACCCTCTTGAGGTGAGTCTTGTTGTTGATTTCCATATTCCATTTTCTTTCATTTCTGCTAGCCTTGTAAGGAATAAATGTACATTGCTTACTTGTTCATGTTACATATTATCTTGGATTATATTTCAAACTTCATTTGAAGATCAGATAAAAATTATAATAAAACTCTAGGTATTCCTCTTTTGTTAGTTTCTCCTTTTTGTATTGTACTTTTCCCTTTCTTGTTTGTTTCCTTCATTGAATGTCACATTTGGTTTTGGATCTAAAACGAACCTCTCTATCTATTTCATATAAATATAGTGTAATTAGGGCTTTAATATTTTACATTTATAACTCCATAACACACAACCAAAGTCACAAATTAATTCATATAACTAGACGTTACCTACCAGATGGAACTGATTGGGATTTCATCACCCATTAGGAAAGTTGTCGCAGTGTTTTAGTCACGTTATAAATCCTATATCGAATTGGGCCTCACGTACTGTTGATAATTTTTGCACTTGTGCAAAAATGGGAAACTCGAAACTTCGTCGTTACGATGAAAATTCTTGGGTGAAGTATACCAAAGCTAAAGAAGTTTCAATGTTATTTGTTACTGCTGAATTAGTTCCAAGATTAAATGAAATCTAAATTTATGTGTGCTTTCTTAAAACAGAACAAATCACATAGTATGCAATTTCATGCCATCTTCAGCAAAAGAACGCAAATCCCTGAAGGACAACTGTGTTGTCTTGTTGAAGACGACAAATTACAAATTAGGTGAAGTGCTGAGTTTTTAAGCAACAAAACGAGATGCAGATTACATAAAATTAGAGTTCATTACTGAATGTTACAAGTTTCTATCAATGTTCTTTCCTTCATGATTGAGACATTCAATTATGTTACTAAGTTGTTTAGTTCATTATATAATCCATACCGAAAATCTAGATTGCACAAGGAGATACACAACTCATTTTTTAGAATTCAATGGTTTATTCACATGGAGAGTCAAATGTTTCCCATACAAGCCGTTGGATGTAACTGAAAAGTAAAGTAAAGCTACTGAAAAGAAAGGTACACATGTATGAAAGAGAAATAAAAGGAGTATGAGTGAACCCATCATTGCCTTGGGTTTTCTATTCTTTGATTGAAACATCTCCATATCCATCTCTTGTTTCTCCTTTATCTTCATTGTGTAAGCCATTGTGCCTGAAAAAAAAGAAAATAATTAACTGTCAGTTACGAGCTCAGGGATCAATTCATATTCCTACACTATCCTACTTCGTGCATATGAATATTCTCCTAATAGGAGATATATTCTAATTGAAAAACAAACTGCATGCATGCTTTATTCACTTAGTGAGAAGAAGGAAGAAGGAGAAAAGAAGGAGAAAAACATGGACATAAGAGAGGCCAAAAAGCCTAATTATTTTCTAACTATTTTCCTAAATGTGTAGGTACAAGTTGCTATGGGCAATTTTCAGTTGCTATGGGCAGATAAATTTTAGTTGCTACAGGTAAAATCTAGTTGCTACGGGAAATCATTTAGTTGCTGCGGGAAAAGATGGAATTTCAAATTAGAAGAAATAAGTTGTCCATCATATTATTATACAATGCTGAGATACAAATAAGACTGAAAAATATGATAATAGCTTCAGAGACCAAATTAAACTCATGATTTGTAGTTAAATAAATAGAAGTCAATTGATCAAATAATAGATACAGTTACAGGTGAAGCTCAAGTACATCATTGAAGCACAAAAGAAGATGGAACTACATTTTTTCAACAAGTATTGAATTGATCCAACATACAGGAGTTGTAAACAGAGTTCCAGAAATAATATGTTATGCATAGGTTCAGAAAATAATATACATTATTTACAGAAAAGTCAAGGATATTGTTACAGTCAAGAATTTAGTAGATGTGATTTTTAGAAAACAATGGCATTTCAAGCACTCATCTCATGGAGAATTTCAATGTTCATGTGATGACAATGTTGAAATTTTGAAGCAAATATTCTCAAAAGTGCTACAGAATTTCAAAAAATCAAGTCGATCCTGAAACAATGAATTCTAACAGATGAATTTTCCAGAATACAAAATGAGCCAAAGATTTTAGAATGGACCTGAAGAAATGTAAAGAACTATATTTGTAGAAAATCGTAACCACCTTCTATAATGTTCCCAACAAATGACGAGGTAGCAGTTGTCCAGAAGTTAAAGCACAAAGAACTCATATAGAGAAGAGGCTGAAGTATGAATATCAAGAAAGAAGAAATTACTCTATGTCTGCCACAATAAAACAAAGGAATATACAAATTAAATTAGAGTTTTATAATAGCAAACACATTATCACAGACTCTTTTTGAATCTCATTTTATTAATTGATGAACATGCTAGATACCCAAAACTCAGAAAATATAGATCTATAATTTATGATGCATATTGGGACGAAGAAGAAACTCACCGTAGATAATCAAATAGTCAGAACTTTCGAGTAACTGGATGATGAAGTGAGAGGTCCACAAGCCCATGTAAGGTTTCAAACTCAGAATTCAATAAGGAGAAACCCACAAATATTTCCAAAAGATCAGTGATACATTTAAAATAGAAAAGAAAACAAAAGTTTACGCATGCAAGAGAGATTACCTATAAACGACTATGGCGGCCAAGAAATGAAACCTCAGCTTTCAAAAATGCATAGAGGCATGAATGGTACAAAGGATAAAAGGACATATCTGAGCTTAAAGAAACAATAATGATGGCCCACACTTCATCCACCTCACTCAGAAAGCTACGCAGAAACCACGAAACCAAAATGACAGAGAATCTTTTGCAGAGAAGGAGCTCTAAAATACAGGGAAGGAAAAGTTCGAACCAGAATAGAATAATGGAATCGAGAGGAATTTTTTGAAGGCTTCACCCATACAGCCAAAAAAATACAAATGATTGTGCTTTAGGGTCAAGTTCCCTTTACTACCTAAACCCAAGAAGCGAGTTAACTCGAACTCAACAATAGTCAAGATCAATGATCGTAAAATATAAGGTACAAAGATCAACGTCCTCGGTTCATTGCAACAATCAATGCTAACCATAGTCAGGATGCCATTGCCCACAATAAATGCCATCCAAAGCCCTAATCACTGTATAAAAATTGATGGTCTGTGATCAGACATGGTACGAAGATTCAAAATAAATCACCATGGTTATAACTAACCTATCTAGAGTTGATGTTGCCACCCAAGTCACCAAGGAGTGAGTCACTGTGTAAGGGGACAACCCATGTATCCACCAAATTAATTATTGCAAATGAATTTCAAGTCTAACCCAAGTGCATGCTTCAAATAATTTTAAAGGGACGACCAAATCATATACCATGATCACTGAAAAGGTGAATGTTATAATATGCCATGGCCAAAGGAGATGTCAATATCAAAACATGTGCACATAGCAAGTGGTCCCCACAGGAGGAATTATTTTTGTAGATATTACTAAGTATTGTAATTATTTTGCTCACATACATGGAGTTGTATTTTGCATTACTTCACAACATGACATAATAGAGAAGAAGACGGAGTTACATGTTCATGGAAATAGACATGCCTAGCAAGCAACCTTATTTTTAGCAAATTATTCACCCTTCTTTTATTTAAAAATAGAAAAATCAACTTCAGTTTGAATGTAGTGTAAGTAAGTCTAATAAGGCCTATTTGTAATTGCATGCTCTATTTTTCCCTTTATCTATTATTAAATAAAGGATAAAAATAAGATGCATGGGCGAGTACAAGCCTTAGGGTATTTTTAGGGAGAGGGTGATTTTTATTTTTTTCTATATATTGTCTACCTTTGCAAAGCGTAAGGGACTTCTGGACTACTAGAGGACTTTCTGGATATATGAGTATTGAAGCAAATTTTTCCAGTTTTGGCCTTTGAGTGTGAAGTATTTTCTGCCTTTCTAAGTTATTTTGCAATCTTGTGTATGTTTATATTAATCGTGTGAATTAAAATTCCCCGATAAATCACCTTACCCTACTGAAAAATCATTCTTTTTCTTAATTTTAATGTGCATGTTAACTTATTAGTACTATTGTGATTCTCCCTCAGTACAATCAAGTTTTTTCCCTTAGACATTTTGCAGAAAAAATATTGGTTCGTGCATTAAGAATCCTTCCCAAATTAGTTGTGCATATACTAAGTCAAATTCCTCATACAAATTTGGTGTATCACCTTAGTTTTAATTATTTTACAGTCATCTTCTACCCTTAAACTCCCAGAAATTAGTTTAGGATACACCGATAAGGAACCGACCTTGGTACCAAATACTCACCTCAAAATAGGTATACCCATAGACCTGAGGTGTTTCCATTTTATCTATCAAAGAGAGAGATCAATTGTGCAAGCTTAGAAAACCTGCAGCCATCTCTCTACAGGGTGCACTTTCGAGAGATAACAGCTTTTGGCATGCCCGATGGGACCCCACAGAATTTAGAGTTTCATTTTCCCAAAGGTATTCCACTTCAAGCAACAAATCATTAACCACTGTGCGACCTTCACTGCAAGATAATAGTTTTTGGCATGCCCGGTGGGATGATGAATCAAATTTGCATGTGAATTACAATTTCTACAACAGATCTATAACATATTACAAAAAATTAAAAGTTACTTTCGGGAGCAAGTTGCAGCAATTTATTCTAAAGATTCTAAGATCTTTTGGCAACTCCGTTAAGTTGATATCAGATCAATATTGTAGCATGTTCCATGCCTAAAGTGACTACAATATCACTGGTAAGAGGAATTCCTTCCGAGTTTGTTTCTTTACCTTTGAATTCTGCTAGAAGGAGAAGAGTTGGTAATACTTTACCTTATAATAGACCTGGTTTTGGTAACCCTCCTAATATTCCTTCACCACGTATCAAATTTTCAATTAATATCCCAGTTTTTCAAATGGCTATCCAACCACTAAGGAATTTTGTAACCTTTACTAATGGCAGTCCATTAGTAATCGTAGTTTAACTTGACATTCCTAATGCTGCCATAAATTTTTTTCCATCATTCACGGGTGAAAATTAGGTTACACCAGCTGAACATATTAAAGATATATCAGCCCTATGTACATTCCATAATATCACTCATGACGATGTAGCTTTAATACTTTTAGTTGCATCTTTTGAAGGGAAGGCCTTGCAATGGTATAAAAACCTAGAAATTTGAAGCATAAGAACTTGAGATAACTTAGGTGAAAGATTGGTGAAACAGTTCCAGGATAATTCAAATCATTTGTCTCTCATTGAACAGTTGTCTAATATTAAAAAAGCTCCCAATGAATTTATTTCTAGTTTCAATATCCATTTTTCTAGAACTTGGGAGAGAATTCCAGCAAGTGTCAAACCTCAAGTAGACCACGCTTTCCTTTATTATCTTAGGGCATTAAACATTGATATCCCAACTATGATTCAGTTAATGGGTGGAGAGACACTCTCAGCAGTCTACGATATTGCTATCCGAGCTGAAAATAGTCTTATTCAAGCTTTAAAATTAGCACTAAGGCCATCAATGACATTGTTGGAAGATTTAGCACCTATTCCTCAGCCTATCACAATCATGGAGCCTACTTTTGTAGCCCCATGAGATGATGTATTTCAATTTTTGCAACCTATGGGAAATAAATTGACTTTTATTGATAACAAAGTTACATTACCTAATAGACCCTATCAAGCTCCTTATTAGCCCTATCAACAGAATCAAAATTATAGGCAGCCTTAACAACGAAGGCAGTTTGACCAAAAGGCTCCTAGTTCATCTAACGCTTTAGTCCCATTTAATATGGTTACAAAAGAGTGGTGTCAAACTTGTAATCAACCTCATTTAGTTGCAACTTGCCCAAATGTTTTTCTGAATCTGAATCTTGCTACAAAACCTCAATCTGGAACATTGTTCATGCCTCAGATGGAGCGTGGGTAGTAAGAAACTCATGTTCAGAAAGCACCTAAACCGAATTTAGTAAGTTTTAATGAGGAGGATTTCATTGCAGTCACTACTAGGGCTCAAGGGAAAGCTGCTGAAAATAAAAATCAACAATATAGGCCTATCCTGCCTACTATCACTGACAAGATAGCATCTATAGCTCCAAAGTCAACTAGTAACCCTTATGTTCCTCAAAAACTAGCAAGTGTTCCAGTTGATAAAGGCCTTCAAAAATAGCTACCGCCTGATCCAAGAAGACCGTTTATACCTTAGATATCTAAGGCAGCAGAAGCAGAAGCAGAAGTAGTTTTCGCTAAGGCCTACTCTAGGACAGTTGATTCTATCTCTAAAATAGTTGCTTATTTTAACATTGTTAATGTAATGAAAAAACATAATGTTAATATCTCAATGTGGGATGCTCTAAGTATTCCAGGACAACAAGATTTAATCTCTCATGAACTAGCTAAGTTGTAGATTTCATCTAAAATAGTAGAAAAGGAAGTTCAGAAGGCAGACATGGTCTTTGGAACGTTTGAACAAGACCACATTAAAGAGGTTAAGTGGATGTTTCAGAAAATTCTGAATTCTCATGACATCAAGAAACCACCACCATTTTATTTATCAGTGATTATTGGTGAAAATCTAGTTCATAATTGCATGATGGATAATGGTGCAAGTAGCACAGTTACGCCAAAAGCGATTGCAGAAAACTTGGTTTTGCAGTATGAGCCTACATAAAGGAGCGTCTTATAACTTGATGGAACTGCAACTAATATAGTTGGTAGAATAAATTTTTTAGAAGTAACGTTACATGCTTGCCCAAATGTTTCTATTTTGCATGATGTTACTATTGTGGACCTTCCTCCATACTTTTCTTTATGCTTATATAGATATTTCACAGCAAAAATAAGAGGTTATCTCTCTTCAGATTGGTCCTTCTTAATTTTCACAACTTATTATGGTACTAAAGTTACTATCAATTTAGAGCCATTGACCAGATTTCACATTGAGCCTCACTCTTCAAATACATTGGCTAATTATTCAGCCTTACATCAGTCTTATTTTGATTAGGTAGCTCATGTTTCAGCATTAGATGGTGTTTCTAACATGTTTATGGATGAAAAGACAGTGGAAGAACATGCTCATGATCCTTTTAAGGAAGTTGAAGAAAACATGTTTGGTGTGTATTGTATGTATGAAGAAAATATACTACTTCCCTTGCTATCTAAAATAGAAGAATCAACAGAAGGGATTTGGAAGCTTCATTTTGATGGAGCTAAGAACAAGAAGGGACAGGGAGCAGTTCTGATGCTCACTTCCTCAATGAATGAAAGGTATTTCTAAGCTTTGAATCTCTAATTTTCATGTACTTGTAATGTAGCTGAATATGAAGCTTTAATTCATGGCTTCTTTTGGCCCAGAAAGAGGGGTATCAGCATTCTACATATTTTTGGTGACTCTGAGTTGGTAATTAATCAAGTAAAAAATTTCAATGTGTGTAAAAATCCATTAATGAAGTATTACAAACACGGAGTTTCAGACTTAATGGAATATTTCGATGTTATTAACATTCAATCTATTCCTAGAGCTGAAAAATAAACATGCAGACAAACTTGCAGTAGTTGGAGCTAGTTTTGAAGTGCTAGAACATATTGAAAATAACAAAATCCAGCCTCATAAAAATTTGATTTCCAGGCCCTCAGTACCTGATAATGTTTCAAATTGGCAAGTTTTTGAAAGTGATGATCAAATCTACAGATTTTTGCAGCAAGAAGCTAAGTTTTCTGCAGTTAATCGGGATAAATTACAACACTTATATGGTGACCAGGTTGTTTAGATGAAGACAAACAAACTATCTCACAGCCTAGTCACATTAGAAGACATCTTCAGTACTGATGATCAGTTAAGAAAGGTCAAAAGTAAAATGTCAACTCACGCTGACAATTACAAAGAGATCTTAGTTGATGAAGGGAAAAATTTATTTCTTAGAAAGGTATGTTCCTTAGTTGAAAATCAGTCATTAATTAATCTTTGAAAAGAGTTTAAGGATGTTTTTTTCCTACAAATACCAAGATTTGAAAGGATTTGATCCCATTCTAGCACAATATACAATTGAGTTACAGCCAAATTCTAAACCTGTTAGGCAAAAATAGAGGCTTGTGAATCCCAAGATAGAGCCTCTAATGAGGAAAGAATTATCCAAGTTGATTGAATCAGGTATATCTTTCTAGTTAAGCATTCAAGTTGGGTAGCCAACCTTGTTCATGTTAGGAAGAAGAATGGTGAAATCAGACTATGTGTAGATTTCTGAGATCTTAATAAGGTTTCATTAAAAGATCATTACCCACTCCCAAATATGGATCAGATTCTAAGAACAGTCTCAGGTTCCGATAGAATATCTCTTCTAGATGGTTATAGTGGATATAATCAAATTTTAGTTCGAGACGAAGATAGTTACAAAAAAACTTTTACCACCAAGTGGGGTACTTATACTTATAAAATGATGCCTTTTTATCTTTCAAATGCCTATGCAATGTTTCAACATGCAATGGACATGTCTTTTCAAATCTTATTAAATAAATGCACCCTGGTTTATTTAGATGATGTTACTGTATTTTCAAAAGATTATGAAGAACATCTAGTACACTTAAGGCAGACTTTTCAGTTGTGCAGGCAATTTGGAATATCTTTGATTCCACTTAAGTCTATCTTTTCAATACATCAAGGAAATCTACTTGGTCATATTGTTTCTAAGAAGGGTTTAGTAATTGATCCTTTCAGGACTGAAGCCATATCACAACTATCATTGCCTCATCATAACAAGACATTATAGAGTTTTCTTTGAAAAATCAACTTTGTTAGGAGATTTGTTCCATATTTTGCAGCATTGGTTAAACCACTCATAGCTATGCTGAAAAAAGAGAAAAAAAATTCTTGGACCAGAGAAGGAAGAGAAGGATTTGAAGTAATCAATGCAGCTATCTCTTAGGATCCTACTCTTGTAAATCCAAATTTTGATAAAGATTTTACAATGTATTCACTTGCAGGAGCTGAAACAATCTTATCTATATTAACTCAAGTCAATGATGAAAATGTTGAGAAGCCTATTACTTTATTTGGATAAAGTCTGCATTATTATGAAACAAGGTACACATTTCTTGAAAAGAAAGTACTTTTAGTAGTTAGAGGAATAAATTATTTCAAGTATATGCTTTTGAAAAATAAAATCCACGTTCTTGTTTCTCATCCAAGTGTGAGAGAATTCTTACTAAATAAGGAATTGAATGAGAAAATAACAAACTGAATAACAAAGGTCATGGAATATGATGTTGACATTCAGGTTGCTAAGAAAGTTCAAGGGAAAGAGTCATGTGAGCATCTAATTTCTGATATGGAAAAACAACAAACTACAGAACCAGATGATTCAAAACAACATACTGAAATTGTGTATCAGCAATAAAAAAATGGTTCAACCAAAAAATCAGCAACCTGAGCTCACTCACGAGATTCAGGAATCAAGATGGATGACTGATTTGGTTAATTATCTACAGTAGGGAACTTATCCAAAAGGTATGGACAAAAATAAATGAAGGTATTTCAGATTACAAGTTGTACCTTATATTTTCATTGATAATGTGTTATTCAAAAAGGATATAAATGGAATCTTGCTACGGTGTGTTGATTCTGATAAAATTAAGAAAATATTGTTAGAATTCCATGAAGAACCTGCAAGAGGTCACTTCTAGACATGTACTCAAACCTTAAAAATTATGAAAGCTAGTTATTGTTGTCCTAACATATTCAAGGACTGTTTTGAATGGATTAGAAAGTGTAAAAAATGTGTTTTCTTTGTTGGAAAATAATGTTTAGCTTCACTGCCCTTACAACCTATTTCAGCTGATCAAACTTTTATGTAGTGGGGCCCTGACTTTACGGGAATGTTAAATCCATCATCATCACAGAGACAAAAATGGATCTTAACTACTACAGATTATTTTACTCGATGGGCTGAAGCAATATCCTTGAAGGATGCTAATGAAGCTTCGATACTATCCTTTTATGAAGGAATAGTTTGCAGATTTGGTGTTCCAACAACTATCATATTAGATAATGCTTTAGCATTCCTTGGTGCAAAGATAAAAAATTGGGTTGTCAAACATGGAATATATCTAAGTTCTTCATCTAATTATTACCCGCAAGGTAATGGTTTAGCTGAGAGTACTAACAATAATTTGTTAAGGATAATCAAAAGAACGCTCAAGGATAATCAAAGAGCTTGGCATCTGATGTTGAATTCAACACTTTGGGCTGATAGAGTGACTCTGTACGACAGAAAAGTGACAAGTGAGCATGGGAATCTACAAGTGACTCTTCCTCACACCCGACCTCCTGAGGTCGTGCCGAGACAACTGGTGGGGATGGAATATGTGTGAGATACAGACAAACTAGTTAGGAAATCTAATGTCTTCAATGCGCACTAACAGAACTTGTGAATCTAAAGCAAAGAAAGCCCTCCTAACTTGGGCTGGTGTGATAGATCGGTCAGCAAGGATGACTACTCGAAGGCTCCAATCAATATCGAGCTCTGGCATGATTCGCTTGATTTGACCAAAACGTGTGTGCTTGGTTGTCTTCTATGTTTAGTCCACGCAACTAAGAATTGATTTGTTGCAAGCTTACCGTTGTTCGGAAGACTTGAATCCTAAGATTTTATCTATATCGGTTATTTCCGTGATGAGATTGGGTTGGGGCACGATTTGCTCGAATATGTATTCCCTGGGCTCTCTAGGTCCCGTGATTGTCATACAAAAGTAACAAAGTAAATTAACTGTAACAAAATGAAATTTAACTATGTGAAGTGTATCTATAGAATATATGTTTTCTCTATTTTTTTGTGTTTTTCTGATGAACTTTACAAATTTAAGAAAACAACTATTTAAAATATCTAGAAAGACAACTAAAATAATAATTTAAAACAAACAAAATAACCGAGTGTAGCTATTTGTCTGTGTAATTTGTAGATCTATTCTAAACAATAAAATAGCTCATCTAATCTATTTGCAAGATTCTCGATCCTACCTCAGAAGTGAGGAGTGAATCATAGTTTCTCAGAAACTATCAATCCCCACAGCTTCCCTGGCAATATCGAGAATATAATTTACTGAAATAAAACAATTAACTACTCTATTTGTTATGATTCTAACTAGAACTTTGAAAGCTAGAACCTGGATTCTGCAGAACAGTGGCGAATCCGATGGTGTGTGTGATCTTGTCCCCTCAGTGTGATCTCCTCGTTCCTTCGTGTTCACGTGGATCTAGAAAAGCATGTAATGCTAGCATAAACAGAAGTAGATATTGGGATAAAGGTAGCTCAATACACAGACTGAATACAATGTGAGTAGGAGAGGGATAGCGCAAGAGTACAGAGCTTGGCTTATGTAATTCCTAGCGGGATCTATTACGAGTCATGCAACATAAAGCATCCAGAACCTGAAACTATCATGTTTGAGGAGAAAAACCTGCAACTTTAATGGCTTCCTAAGCTATTCTACTGCAATGGATTGGATGAAATAACAGCACTGCTTGCACAAGATGGATATGTGGCTTACCAACAGTAAAACAATGCTAACTAAGCATGTAACGAACTAAACTATGAATCCTAAGCAAAATAAAAGATTGAATTACTGAAAATGAGAAGATGAGAAGTGAATGAGGGGCCATTTGCTTGAGCACAAGCCAACCATTTATAGCATTTGCATTTACCCAAGGTAAAAGCCAAATAGAACTCTTAAACTATAAACAATGGCAACACACTATTCCAGGGAACCATAATCATAAATGCAAGCTTATGGCAGTGAAAGAAAGCTGGTAAAACGTTGAATTTACGTGAGTCGTGTTAAAAGAGCTTTCTGAAAAACGTGTAAATGACCGCCGCCCTGAGAAGGGTGGTGGTTACAGGACCGTCGCCTTGTTCAGGGCGGCGATCACGAGACCACTACCCAGGTAGGGCGGCGGTTTCATCACTGAAGAGAAAAAGGCTAAGAAAAGAGGGGAAAAGGAAAAAATAAAGCATGCGGGGGCTAACCAGGGCATGCGGGATGTTAACGCACACTTGGAGAGCTTTTCTGGATCCCGAACACCTTGCGAGGAGACCTGTATCATCATTGGGGCACGTGTCACATTGTTCTGACAGTACAGTACCTTACAATTTTGGGTACGTACATATTTCCCCCTCAGAGAAGCATTTTAGCCATGAAGAGGCGTAAAATGGTGGGTCCGAGTATGGCGGTCCCGAAATGGGAAGTTAGAAATTTTACCTGATACATCCGTGTGTTGAAAGGACGTCATCCAAGATTCCCGCTACCTGCAAAACGAAAAGAGAACTCAAGTGTAGATAGACACAAAATTTTGAAAATAAATTCTAAAATAATAGGGAATGAGAACATACTATTTGTGCGGGGATAGGAACTTACCTCCGTCGGCGCTCCAAACCTGTGAAAAAGTCATTTAAAACGAATCATAGCGCTATATATATGAAAGTGGGCCCATTTTCCTATTCATTTGTGCGAGTCAATTTGATTGATTTTGAGCTCTGGGACCCACAGTGACGGTTTCTTGCATGAGTAGAGTCAAAACCTCTGCGACGAGATAGCGATCATGCCTCCACGTGCGGAACATCGACCCGTGAGATCGCAGGTTAGTTTTATTCAGTTTATCCTTTTTACCCCCTTAAATTTGAAATGCTAAATACTTTGTCATGGGGCGGTAATTTTTGAAAATGTCAATGTTGAAAGGTCCACCTAGGGGGGGCGCCTACTGGGTAGGCTTTGTTTTTAGGTAAAAAGTTCATTTTTTACGTTTTTTAGGCTTTTTAAATTTACAAACCCGCGTGGGTTTTCAGACCACGACTGCCGCCCTGTTCAGGGTGGTGGTTACACGACCGCCGCCCTTAAGGCGGCGGTTACAAAACCGCCTCCCTACTCAAGGAGGTGGTTTTGTACAGAATGCAAAAGGAACATCTATTTGAGATTGTGTTTGTATTTTTAGCATTTCTACGTGTTTTCATGATTTTTCTAGTATTACTTAGATGCTAACTTGCTTTGTTTTGTGTGTTTTTGGGTGTATGCAGGCGAGAGAGGAGTATATCCGGTGGAGTCGAGAGAGGGAGTGTGATTGGCTCCCAAGGGTACTAGATGCCCTCTCACAGGATGAGGAGGACACTCTTCAGTGGGTTGGGATACTACGCATTTCACGCGTGCCCCACGTTACACCATCTAGTCACATCCTTTGTGACTTGTTCTCATACTGGGATGCAGATCGGAATACCTTCTGATTGCCAGGGGTCTGCGGTGAGTGGACTATTACACTGGAGGACGTCTATTGCATTCTGGGGGTCCCGATCATCGGGAGACGACTCATCTTAGAGACAACAGGCTCACGGGCACAGATTGCACAGTGGGCCACATATATGGGAGATGCAGTCATCTCCACGGGGTCGAAGAAGGGGGTGAGAGTTCGATCTATTCCTTCTTTGCCCATCCCCCTACTTTTCCAGGCCATCATGGGGATCCTTGCCTCGAGACTGATCGGGGACAAGGGAGGAGATACATTATTATACTGCTGGTCCCCCATTATTACAAAGATAGAGGGGCACGGTTGGATATATTCCTAGGGAGCAGACATTCTTGGGACCACCTACCACAACTTATACAGGGTGGTCTGTTTACAGGGGCAGTCATTGAGCCACCCAACTCTAGTCATGAGTTGGGTCTATGAGCATTTCATCGCTTATGGCAGGGGTGTGGAGGTGGCAGATCCTGGAGCTGTGAGGGCAGCCAGATGGACAGACATGTCGGTGCTTAGAGCACCTCATCAGCCAGTTGCCTCCCTGACTGCTGCTGACATGGAGGCCACACCATACCAGACTATGGTAGGCATATGGGGTGAGGAGGATCTTACCTTGATCTCCTGCTCCACGACAGGGCAACTTATTGACAGAGTAGGGCGAGTGGAGATGCACCCCTTTGGCTGAGTTCCTTAGCAGTTTGGCCTACCATACATGGGTATGCTTCCCCCAGTGGCGCCAGTATATAGATCAGTCTGAGAGGCCAGAGGGGGGTCTAGAGGCCGGGGTTGGACAGTGGTTACTCCTGGCATTCCTATTGCAGCCAGGAGGATAGTTCATGCTAGAGGGAGAGCCGGTGCGCGTTAGGCGCCTTTACTTCAGATCGCAGCGGGTCCTGCCCATAGCAGCAATGACCACATTGAGGTAGACTCCGAGTCTGAGGAGTATACAGGGGGAGAGACAGAGGAGGATACAGAGGACAGTGATCTCGAGTGGCACGATACCCAGGATATCATGCAGGCGGAGAGGGCCGAGCAGAGTGTAGAGAGGGTGACTCTGGTTTCAGAGGAGCCACTCTCCCAGGGCCATGGGGAAGATGCGTTTGTTGCGGGGCGTTACATTGCTCCAGCCACAGGAGCAGCCCCTCAGTCGGCAGCGGCATCCATGGCAGGCGCTTATCCCATAGACCCATCATGGAGGCCTGGTGATCCGAGTAAGTTACCTTCTCCCCTCTCTAGTGTTTGTTTAACTTAAGATCATTTTAGTTGCTATCTTGTATCTTTTAATTTCTTGTTTGGTTTCTAATTTGTTTTCTCCTTGGTTTGCAGAGACTGCCGATGAGTGGCGGGACTTGATCCGCAGGGTATGTACTGATACCCTGATGATCCCCATGGAGAGGACCCGCGTAGAGCTGTCCGTGGACGCTGGGGAGCCTTCAGGAGATGGTAGACATACCGACATCTTTGCTCCAGTCTGGCATGTGGCCAGGATGGTATCGAACCTTCGCACCGAGCTAGCGGGGCACAAGATGGCTGAGCTCTTGATGAGGAGCCATTCTCGTGGTGAGACTACGGCTGCCCCTCGAGATCTTGAGCCCTCCTTACATTCAGAGCGTTGGCGTAGCCGGAGTCCTAGGCGTGGGAGTGCACCTTCAGAGGGGTCTCGTAGGGATTGAGAAGCCACTTGGCTCTCGTAGATTTTGTACTATATATTCTTTTGTATATCCCGGGATCTTTGAGCGTTTTGACCATGCTTAGTGCATGATGGCATTGTATATAAACATTGATTATTTATATATATGCATTCGTTCTGGATCAAAATCTTGGCATTCCAGGCTTTCTTTCTATTTCCAGTTTCCTCATGTATGCTATGATGTACGTTTATATGTTTCTTTTAGAATATATGCAATGGTGAACAAATGATGCAAGTGTTTTACTTTCCTTTTGTGTTTCATGATGCTGATATATGATGATGTAGATATAATGTGATTTTGAATCTTAGTTTTTGTAAGCAATTTTGGATACTTCATGTTTGTTTTGGCAAAGTGATGAAAACAAACCGGTATGATGAACAAATAAACCTGCCCCTACCCCCAACTCCACGCAACTAGTAAGATGCGAGGGATTATCACCAAGATTTGGGAAGGGTGCAAGTTATGAGGTGTAGTGAAATGATAGTGATGAAAGATAGACAAAGCTTTGGTGGAACCAAATTAGGACATCACAAGTCTACTCTACTCGAGTGACTTCATAGTTTTGGATGCAACTTGCTTTGCGGTTTATCCAGACTTAGACCCGTAGATGGCCACATAGTAGACAAAATCTGGTTTTTTAGGATTTTAACTCTCTTGGGACTTTGAACATCTGATTCATTTGTTTTTGACTCAAAGTTTCAAAGTTTGAATTGTTTGTGTATGAATTTTTGCATTTATTTGTCAAGAGGACCCCCTACACTTTGCCCCGTGCTACTAGTAAGAAGCGTGGGTTTATCACCGTGGGCAAAGTATAGGCGAGTAAGGGCATTCCCATCCTTTCCAAACCCTACATCACTAGTAAGAGATGCAAGCTCATCACCAAAGGTTGGTGGGGCAAGGAAATGTGTAAAATTAAAATTTTCTGTTTGATCAATGTTTGACTTGTTTATTTGAGTAAAATGTCAGTATGTGTTTATTTCCAAAGAGATATACATATGGGATAGATGTGACACCATGAAGCTTCTAGAATAGACCATAGGCAAGACACCTACCCTAAGAAGAAATCAAAAGTGAGAATAAACTTGCAGATCTTGGTATGGTTACCGTTAAGATTTTGCCATGTCTAGCTTATTTGATAAAATGATTCTGAGATAATTTGATGATATCATGAAAATGGAGAAGTATGATTAAAGAGTTTATGCCAACAACATCATGAGTTTGTAATGAATTACTTTGAGAATAGATTCCTTAATCACCATTTTTGTATGAACAAGTGGACAACATGATCCTAATCTATATGAAGATGCAATGTAGATATATATATATATATATATATATATATATATATATATATATATATATATATATATAAGTAGTGCTAGTTGTTTACGCGTAAAAATGCTTGAGGTGTAGGGAATTGAATGTTTCACCAAATTCCTCACCTTCTAGTGTACATAAGAGGTATGCATCGTTCCCATAGTCTTTCATGACTCGGTATGGGCCTAACCATTTAGGCCAGAATTTCCTTCCTTCGCTAGTCTTCTTGTCGATCTGGCTGTCTAGTCTTAGAACGAGATCACCTTCATATATGTCGCGCTCATAGACTTTCTTATTATATTGCTGGCACATCCGGTCAGCATAGACTCTATGCCGTTGTTCATCATCTAACCTAGTTTCATCTAGGATTTCTAGTTGGGAAAGATGTGCTTAACTGTAAGCGTCTTCATCCAGAATCCCTTGTAATGAAATGCGGAGACTGGGTATTTCAACCTCGAGTGGGAGAAATGCCTCTGCCCCGAATACTAGTGAAAAAGGAGTTTCTCCCGTTGGTGTTTTTATTGAGGTTTGGTGGGGCCATAAGGCCGGATATAACTTCAAGTGCCAATCTCGTTTGTTTTCTTTCACCGTTTTAAGGAGAATGGCTTTCAGTGTTTTATTCGTCGCTTCAGCCTGTCCATTGGCTTGAGGGTAATACAAGGAAGCCGTATGATGGCTTATTTTAAATTTATTACATAGCTCGTGAACCTCTTCATTCTTAAAAGAAGTTCCATTATCAGAGATAACGATTTGCGGGATACCGTACCTGTAAATGATTTGGTTTAAAATGAACTTGGCGATTACAGAACCAGGTACAGTAGTAAGAGGCATAGCCTCTACCCATTTGGTAAAATATTCGGTGGCCGTGATTATAAAATTATGGCCGTCTTTGGACGAGGGAGAGAATTTTCCTATTAAATCTAGGCCCCATGTAGAAAAGGGCCATGGAGTAGCGATTGGTTGCAGAGATTGTGCTGGCATATGGATCTCATGGGAGAATTCTTGGTACTTATGACACCTGCATACGAACTCTACTGCGTCGTGTTCTAGAGTAGGCCAGAAATATCCCATTCGATGTATTTTACGAGTGGTGGCATGACCACCGAAGTGGCCTCCACACATTCCACTGTGGGATTCATGGAGAATATTCTTGGATTCTTCCATGTCGACACATCTTAGGAGCATTCCATCGAACGCTTTCCGATAGAGCACTTGCTCTATAATGATGTATTTAGCTACGATAATACGTAACTGCCTTATTTGTTGTGGTGTAGCTCCTTCTGGATACATATGGTCCATGATATAATTAATGATATCAGCATACCAGGGACACTCAGAGATAGAGGGTCGGGTTTCGATGTAGTATATGCACTCATCTGGAAAATCTAAATCTACTAGATCACCTCCATCTAATGGGTTATCAGCTAACCAATCTGCGATGATTTGTCCTTTAACCGACTTCTTGAGCAAATTTTTGACTGGATGTATGGTGAAACTTAAGTCTGGGATGAATCTCTGGATTGCACCCAGCTTTCTGAGGAATGACCTGATTCTAGATTCATCCGAAGGTGGAACCATTTTGAGGACAGCCTGAATTTTGGTTGGGTCAACATCTATCACTCGTAACGATATGATGTAACCTAGGAGCTTCCCTCCTGTTACTCCAAAGACACACTTTTTTGGATTTAGCGTGACTCCGTACTCTATCAGCCGTGACAGAATGATGCAGAGTATTCCCGGATGGTCACAACGCTTCTTGGCCTTAGCCAACAAGTCATCTACGTAGGATTCCACGATTTTATGAATTAAATAATGAAATATATATGTCATAGCTCGCTGGTATGTAGCACCAGCATTCTTGAGACCAAATGGCATGACAGCATAGCAATAAGTTCCCCAGGGAGTTATAAACGTGGTTTTAGCTTGATCTTGTTCAGATATTTTAATTTGATTGTATCCCGAGAATCCATCCATGAGAGACAAAAGTTCAAACCCAGCTATTGCATCAACAATGACATCAATGGATGGCAATGGGAAGTCGTCTTTAGGACATGCTTTTTTGATGTCTCGGAAATCTATGCAGATGTGTATCTTTCCATTCTTCTTGAGAATGGGAACGATGTTAGACACCCATTGGGAGTAATCGACTGGCTTGATAAATCCTACTTGGAAGAGTTTTATTACCTCCTCTTTTACCATAAGAGCTACCTTGGGTTTCATGGGTCTTGATTTTTGTTTAACTGGATTTGCATCATATTTAGTGACGAGGTTGTGCACTGCGATGTGGGGTGCAACCCCTGTCATTTCCTTATAATTAAATGCAAACCCCTTCTGATGTTCTTTGAGGATCCGAGTGTGTATTTCTACTTCCTCTGGGGTTAACGAGGACCCTAATTTCAATATCCTTGGTTCGTCTTCCGTTCCGATGTTGATATCAATTGTTTCTTCGATCAAAGAGGCATTACCCTCTTCAAACTCAGGTGGCGCTGGAGGTAAATCCAAATCATCCCCATTTTCTACTATGCATATGCTAGGTTTCGTTTGTGAGGGAAGTTCCATCATGGGATTTCCGAAGTAGGAAGACGAACGTGGGATTAAGGACAAATCCATCATATGATAGGAGAGATGTAGTGCCGCATAGGCATTTAAGTAATCCAAAGTGGCCATATCACTATCAGCATGGTCTAGGATAGTAGATTCATTTCCGTTTAAAAGAGAATTTGTCATTGTTTTTATCAATGGTTCATCATGAAGGGATACCATGAAACGGGTATCTTCTAACTCATTGCTTGGATTAAAACGTGATGCTGAAGTTGCTATTGAATCGGTGAGAAGATTTTTCTCTCGCGGGATTGCTTCAATTGATATGAAGTCAAACTCCTTGCTTAAATCTAATACAACTTTTTTGTAAAGTTGTAAGTGCTCGGCTTTGGTTTCATATATCTCAGAGACTTGGTTTGCTACTAATTGCGAGTCTCCTAAGACTCTGATGTTATCGACACCAATTCTCTTAGCTATGATGAGGCCAAGGAGAAGGGCTTCGTACTTAGCGCCATTGTTTATGCACTCAAAATTTAGTTTAAAGGCAAAAGGTAAGACTTTTCCTTCAGGGGAAGTAAAGATTATACCTACCCCCGCTCCGTAACGGCATCTAGCTCCATCAAAATGGAGTGTCCAATATTTGAATGGGAATATGGATGCTGGGATATCTGTTGTGTTTGCATATTCTACTTCCACCATACAGAGATCCTCTACTGGAAGAGAGCCAATGCCTAGGGGATATCCTATGCCTACTGAATCGAATGGTAAGAATATTGGTAGATAATTTTCTAGCAGTTCAACGATCTTTGCAGTAGTTCTTAATGATACTACTTCTACAGTGTTAGCCTCATCTTTAGGAGTTGGGGTTACTTTGGCTAGGCTCATAGCTTCAATATCTGTCATAGGTACCAAATTTTCATTTGTTTTTGCATCGATAGGTTTATTAAGTTGATTTGTTGGGAGTTCAAACTCCGAGTGTACACCTGGTCTTTTCTTTAAGTCAGCTAGGTGTACATCAAATGGTTTTGGATCACCTTTGGCCACGAATACCTTTCCTAAATGTAAAAACCTTACTTCTTAAAATAGTGTAGAAGGGATTGCCTTCATGCGGTGTATCCAAGGTTGGCCGAGGATCATATTATAGTTAGTTTCCCGATCTATAATATAAAACTCAGTCAAGATGGTTTTGGGTCCTAAGGTGACCGGTAATATTATAGTTCCAACCGAGGTGGCTTTAAGACTATCATAGCCCCTTAGTGTATTTCGAGTTATGGAGCAATTGGTTTCTCCATACCCTATATTTTGGAGGAAAGAGAAGGGGACTATGTTAACTGCCACCCCATCGTCAACCATTGCACGCTTTACATAGTTGTTATAAACCCATACTTGCAAATGTAAGGTTGGATCACCTCGGTATGCGATCTCAGCATCTTTCGGCATTTTTTTTATCTCGAATATGAATTCGACATCCCTATCTGCCTGCCCTGGAGGATGAACATCAAAGTCCACATGATTTACCTATGTTTCAGACGGTGGAGTGATGTTAATTAGATGACCTAAACCTAATGCTTCTAAAAGAGCAGCCCTGTGGGTAGGAGAGTTCTTTAGTAAGTCTAAGAATGAAATGTGTGAGAAGGTTTTTGTTAGGTCGTTAATAAAATCATAGGCTCCCATAGGTTTTACTACGATTTGTTGGATGTCATCTACCTCTGGCAGGTGGCTTGGAATTGGCTGAGAGAAATACTCTTGCATCCTTGTTATAGCTTTGATGGGTAGCTCAGCGTCTAACTCCACTTGGATTTAGCGAAGTCGATGCTTCATGATCATTGTTTCCTGTCATTGCACCCTTGTTTTTCCCAGTTGGATTTAGCCTGTTGTTATTGTGATTTGGGAGTGGATCATTAAAGATCTTCAGGGGTGCGTTTTGAGGGGAAACTTCCCCTTAAAAGTTATTTGACGTTGGTGACGTAGGATCTGCTAAGAACATATCCATAAAAAGTTGTTTGTGTTCATCTGGCAAGCATTGCATGAATTTATTGTAGTCACGGCATGTTCTAGTGTCATGGCCCCGAATTTTGTGGAAACCACAGTACGAATTAGGATTGTAATTCCTAGTTTGTTGATTTGATGTGTATTGTGGCCCAAAATTTTGATCAAACCGTTGTCTATTAAAATTTTGTGTTTGTTGTCTTTGGTTTGAATTCTGGTTTTGGTACCTAGTTGAATTTTGGCTTGGACCCTGTATGGGATTTCGCCGTTGTTGTTGTTGTTGTTTTTTTTTTGTTGTTGTTGTGGATGATTAAAATCCACTACATTGACTATCGGGGTAAAGTTGTTGTTTCATTGGTTGTTTATTTGTGATGGAGTGTTGACAGCATTTACTTTTTTAGGCTGGTCGGTTACTACATCTATTGTTACCCTGATTTTTGTTAAGGATTTTAGGTCCTTGATTAACGTTTGTGGTAGCGGGATAAGTTGTAGTATCCTGATTGGGGGTGATTAACCTCCTGTTTGCTCCATATGTTTTGCGACCACTATCAATTACTTCTTGATCTATTCGAAGAGCACTTTCTAGTACTTCATCGTAAGTTCTTAATGGGAACTTCTGGACTTCTTCCTTCACTTCTTTGCTAAGCGAATGAAGGAATAAATCACATAGTTCCATTTGATCCATGTTTGGAGCACTTGCCGAGGAATAAAGGATTTTACGCCACCTTTGGATGAAATGGGTGACAGATTCGTTGTGTTCTTGTTTGATGTGTAAGAACTCCCTGATTCATGTTCTTAATAGTTTGTTCATGTCAAAGGCCTTGATGAACTCTGAAATGAGTTGTTTGAATGAATGGATGGAAGCCTTAGGTATTCTATAATACCAATCGAGAGCGATGCCTTCCAAGGTTTTTGGGAATATTTTAGCAACAACCCCATCCCATGGGAGTAGTTCTTGAATGGCTGTAGCGTAAGTTTTGATATGCGTGTTTGGATCTCCCTCTCCTTTGTATTTGGGAAAATCGGGAAGAGTTCTTGGAAGCATGATGCTTCGTATGGTGAAATCCAAGGGCTCTTTCAAATATTTTGAGTATGTCCCTATCACATATGTTTCGACCATTGATGGCGCCTGTTGAGGGAGCGGTGGTGGGATGGGTTGTTGATATGGCGTAGCGTATGTGTTGGCAGGGGCATAAGGAATCCCCTGTGTTTGAGAAAAAATTCCGGGAGAGGAGAACATATCCCCTTGTGGTGATTTGGAGTATATGTTTAAGTATGACGGGGTACTATCTAGGAATGGATTGTTCTGTACTAGACCGGGAGGAACAGTGCTAGAGATGGTGGGTCTAGTTGGCATTTGTTGTGAATAATGAGGAGTCATGCCTAACGTGCCTACTCCTGTGAGGAGATCCACTTGGCTAGGATGGTTTGGAGGATTGGAACTCCTTGCTTGCATGAATTGTGAATTTTGACTTGCTTGGGCAAGTTCTAACCCTCTAACCTTTTCTATTAGAGTTGAAATGACTTCATTTTGTGAAGTCACGATATTCTGCCTTGGTGGCATTTTTTGTATACCATGGTTTTGTATAGGCATGTGATATCCTACTATGAACTGATCGCTATCTTGCCAAGTTTCTCCGAGAGTATTTCCTATATGCAGTGGCATAGAGGTATTTTCTTGAAAAGAGACCTCAGGTTGTGGTTGTAAACCTCCTACAGGTGGATACATACCTCGAGAACGTTGGTCGTTCTTGGCATAACGTACCGAATATTCATCGTATAAACCTTGGTATGAGTCTGATTGCCTACTAATTTGTGGTCTAAGTAGTACCTGAGGAGATGAACCAAATTCTCTGGTGAATGTCATATTGTTCGAGCCTGAAGGTTCTGTTTGTTGTGTTTGAGCGAGTTGTTCCAACTCCTCTGTTTGGAAGGATGAGATATATCTGATCCTTGGAGTTTGTGTTGACAACTGACTAGTTGAATAGTTGTCGCCCCACACTGAGAGTGAGGGTGATGATTGTCTATTCGGTTGGGCATAGTATGCCTCAAGACCCAAGAGGGGTCTGCCATATGCATCGAATCCCGACATATTCGGGGGGTATATGAATACCCACAGAATAATGGGAAGGAGCGAAGGTGAAAGCCAATGAGGTGGAGAAGATGAAAAGTATACTAAACTTGGAAGAACACGTAATACTATGACTCCGAACTAGAAAGTAGGAAGTTCACGTCAGCTTCACTAATTTTGTTTGTTTCACGTCGGGTTCACCAATTTTGTACGAAGGAAAAGTGACAAGCGAGCGTGGGAATCTACAAGTGACTCTTCCTCGCACCCGACCTCCCGAGGTCATGCCGAGACAGCTGGTGGGGATGGAATATGTGTGAGATACAGACAAACTAGTTAGGAAATCTAATGTCTTCAATGCACACTAATGGAACTTGCGAATCTAAAGCAAAGAAAGCCCTCCTAACTTGGGCTGGTGTGATAAATCAGTCAGCAAGGATGACTGCTCGAAGGCTGCAATCAATATCGAGCTCTGGCGTGATTCGATTGATTCGACCAAAACGTGTGTGCTTGGTTGTCTTCTATGTTTAGTCCGCTCAACTGAGAATTGATTTGTTGCAAGATTACCGTTGTTCGGAAGACTTGAATCCTAATATTTTGATCTATATCGGTTATTGCAATGATGAGATTGGGCTGGGGCACGATTGGCTCGAATATGTATTCCCTGGGCTCTCTAGGTCCCGTGATTGTCATACAAAAGTAACAAAGTAAATTAACTGTAACAAAATGAAATTTAACTATGTGAAGTGTATCTATAGCATATATGTTTTCTCTGTTTTTTTGTTTTTTTCTGATGAACTTTACGAATTTAAGAAAATAGCTATTTAAAATATCTAGAAAGACAACTAAAATAATAATTTAAAATAAACAAAATAACCAAGTGTAGCTATTTTTCTGTGTAATTTGTAGATCTATTCTAAACAATAAAATAGCTCATCTAATCTATTTGCAAGATTCTTGATCCTACCTCAGAAGTGAGGAGTGAATCATAGTTTCTCAGAAACTATCAATCCCCACAGCTTCCCTGGCAATATCAAGAATATAATTTACTGAAATAAAGCAATTAACTACTCTATTTGATATGATTCTAACTAGAACTTTGAAAGCTAGAACCTGGATTCTGTAGAACAATGGCGAATCCGATGGTGTGTGTGATCTTGTCCCCTCAGTGTGATCTCGTCGTTCCTTCGTGTTCACGTGGATCCAGAAAAGCATGTAATGCTAGCATAAACAGAAGTGGATATTGGGATAAAGGTAGCTCAAGACACAGACTGAATACAATGTGAGTAGGAGAGGGGAAAAGGATAAGAAAAGAGGGAAAAAGAAAAAAAAAATCACGCGGGGGCTAACCGGGGCATGTGGGATGTTAACGCACACTTGGAGAGATTTTTCAGATCCCGAACACCTTACGAGGAGACCTGTATCATCATTGGGGCACATGTCACGTTGTTCTGATAGTACAATACCTTACAATTTTGGGTACGTACAGACTCCTAAAAGATCAGTTAGCAATTCACCATACAAACTTGTGTACGGGAAAGAAGCAAGAATGTGTATTTTAATTGAGTTACATACATTAGATTTTCTACATCAAATGGAGCTTCTTGAGAATGAACCATTACAGATTCATTATACAGATTTAATGGAATTATAGGAGCTAAGAGATCAAGCTCATTTGAATAAGGAGAAAAATATGAAACAAATGAAGAAGACTTTTGACAAGAAATCCAAATTAAGAGTCTTCAATGAAGGAAATATTGTGTTAAAGTGGGATACTGATCATGTAAAGCCAAGAACACTCAAAGCGGTGGTCACGAGACCACCGCCTAGGCAGGGTGGCGGTTTCGTCACTGAAGAGAAAAAGGCTAAGAAAAGAGGGGAAAAGGAAAAATAAATCATGTGGGGGTTAAGCGGGGCATGCGGGATGTTAATGCACACTTGGAGAGCTTTTCTGGATCCTGAACACCTTGCGTGGAGACTTGTATCATCATTGGGGCATCTGTCACGTTGTTCTAGCAATACAGTACCTTATAATTTTGGGTACGTACAGTGACCCCCAACCCATAGGTAGTGTTGGTATAATAAATTAAGAGGTGTGGGCCAAGTTGAAATTATCCTACAAGCCTTAAAAAAGGGCCCTTAAACCCAAATCGGAGTTTCCCAAGTAGGGTGGAGTGTACAACACTCAAAATCACACACACTCAACTAATAAACACAAGAACAAAATACCCAACTACTCTAATAAGTGACTCCTTTTCTTCACATCCATAATTAGCTTAATAACATGATTAGTATAACTTAATTGAGACACATAAGGAAATTTTGATATGATAAATCAGAAATTACATCACTGAATTAAATCACATATGATAAAAATGAAATAAATAGAAATGTGTGATATCTAATAACTACATACAATCCCTTAGTCTTCAATTGGAGGTCATCCCCCCCATGGGGACACCAGAACAACAATTAACAAAAGGAACAACATTTCACAAGCTGTCCATTGATGACCATTGTTGACATCCCTCCAAAATTCCAGGTGAAGTGCTGAGTCTCTGAAGTCCCCCTTTGATTGTTGTGATATAATTACCTGCAAAATCACAGTTCAATACTGAATCCTTACAAGTTCCCGTCAATCGTATCATAACATCCAAGATTGAGACATACACGCATAAAAATCAATAAGTATCCATAGTATAATTTAAATCTTAATCCATACCAACAATGCTATTATTTAAACAATTCCAACATACATCTCAGTTCTATTTTTCATCAATACCAATAAGTTTTATTCACAAGGATTAGTTCAACTGTTAAATCCTTCTCAAGCTGTGACGACGTAACTGTCGAATGCCAACAATATAAAAATACTGAGAAGAACAGGTACATCATGCATGAAGTATAAAGCAAAGTAGTCTCAAAGAATCTACACAGATCATTGCCTATAGGTTTTTTGTCCATCAACAATGAAACAGTCTTCATCTATCATCTAACATTGTTTCTAAGTTCAAAATGATACAATATGTAAGCCATTGTACTATAGTCAAAAATAATCGAAATCAAAATATAACTATCAGTGTACGAGCTCAGGGATCAGTTCATATTCACTACACAATCCTAATGAATAGAATATGACATCTAGAGGTGTGAACAGGATCATTATTTTACTGGGATACCCACAACAGGGTACATGCTTAACTATTCACTATAGAGGAAGACCTCAGGATCAAGAACATTACAAGTTAGAAGTTAAATGAAAGCAAATATGAAAGGCCAAGAAGCTCCAATTATTTTCTAACTATTTTCCTAAGTGTGCAGGTATAGGTTGCTATGGGAAAAGGAAAATTTCAGTTGCTGCGGACAAAAAATAGTTGCTACAGGAACATATATAATTTCATAATTTCAAAGCTAGTTGGTACAGGAAAAATTGTTAGTTATTAATGCGGGGACACAGATGGAATTTCATACTAAAAGATGTAATAAGTTGTAGCTCATCATATGAGGATACAATCCTCACATACAAATAGGATTTCTATAGACAATAGACTAGCTTTCAGATAGCAAGTCAAACTCAGTGAGTATTAATAGATCTTACCTGAAACTAGATTTCCAAGCATGATGAAGCTCAATAGCTTCATTTACAGGTGAAGCTCAAGTACCACATTCAAATCCACCACAAGGATATTTGATAATGAAAGAGAATGGTAACAATTCATGAATTGATAACTACACATGCAAGAGTTGTAAACAGAGCTCCAAATCATCAATATGTTAATGACAATAAGGTTCAGAAAACAATGCATAGGCTTTATTCACAGAACCAAATCTCAAAAATTAAATGTTACAGTCAAGCTTTTAGTGGATGTGATTTTCAGAATACAATGGCATTTGAAGCACTCTAACTCATGGTGAGTTGATTAAATCAACCCATCAGATCAAATTGATGAACACATGTCACAAAGCTTGAAGCAAAACCCTATTCTCACCTAGTGGTACAGAATTTCATCGACAATATCATGCTGATGGGTCAAGACATATGAGATTGTAACAGATAGACTTTCCTTCCAGACTACAAAATGAGCCAAAGATTTCATACTTCATTTTCAGAACTGTAGTCTGTGTTACTATATTTGCAGAAAGATCGTAACTACTTTCTACAATTGATTATTAACAGATGTCTAGGTACCATGGCTTAGGACCAGTGTAAAACAATAAAATGTCGAACTCAGTTACAGGATAATTATGATCATAAATTGTGATTAATATCCAGACAGAAGCATTAAATAATCTAAATGTTCATCATGGTGGAAAATTCCAAAGGAAGGGTCCCATTATAGTAGGAATCAGATGTGGTACCCACAAGGGAATACACATGATCACAGTAGTGAGGTTGACAGTTCAGTTCAGCAATGGCCAGGATCATGGAAAGGATACCCAGAATTGGAGAAAATTTCACTTTCTATCAATTACCTAATGCATTTTGGGCCGAAGAAGAAGATATTATTGCATAGATGCAATCACAAGTGGTCCCCAATTTGGAGGAATCAGATTTTGATGAAGTATGATGATCCACAGGCCCACATTATTTTTCTAAATCACGAGTTTTTTTTTGCATGTGATCACAAATCACAGAACCCACAAATAAGAGGAAAAATGTTCAAATGATATCATTGTAAGTGGATAAAAGAGCACAGAGCGTTGCACGCATGCAAGAAATATTACCTAGAAACGACTATGGCAGCAACAAGTAAGTGTCTAATACCTCAACTTTCAAAAATACTCACCCAAGGCATTTTAATTGGTATTAAAAATATAAAAGTGAACTATAATTTGAGCTTAGAGTAACATTTTTGGTAACTAAGGCTATTAACCACCTAATTCAAAAAAATGCGCAGATATATCGTGATTTTTAAATGACAAAGAATCTTATTACATGATAAAGAGGTCTAAAATTACACATGCATGGGCGAGCTACAAAATAGAATGCAGGAAAATTATGGGGTTTGAGATCATTTTTCTACCAGGGCTTTTCTCATACAGCTGAGTTAATCCAACTCAACATGCTTTAGGTATCAAATTACAACACGTGTGGTAGACCCAGCAAAACCCTAGAAGTCGGTTAACCCAAACGTTAGGTCCATTGAGTCAGATATCAAGGATGGGTCAAGTAATATAGAGGACATAGGATCAACATCCTTCCAAGTCATTTCATAACTAACTTTAACTTGGTTTTCAACCACTAGTTTCTATGTTATAATACATCAATAAGACTGAATAACCACAATTGATAATTACAGTATGCCTAGATCAACAGTCTGCAATCAAAGCATGGTAAAACAGATCAGAAGCCAGATATCTAAAGGCATGAAATTTCAAATCATAAACCATCAGGATTATAATCTAGGAGGCCTAACCACAGTTTCTGTTGTCCGCCCAAGCCACCAAGGGGTAAGTCACCATGGAAGGGGACAACCCAGGTGTCCACTAAAAAATTATTGCAGGAATGACTGTCAAGTCTAACCACAAGGGAATACTTCAAATATTTTGGAAGGGAGGCGTCCCATATTTGTGTGTCACGATCACCGAAAAGGTGATTATGATAAGATGAACAAAGCTGGAGAATAATCAAAGGGGCATTTCACTTTATTCATGATTACCTTAATGCCATGTCCAATAGAAGATATTAATATGCTAAAACATGCTGCACATAGCAGGTGGTCCCCGCAGTGGAGGAATAATTTTTTACATAAGTATGAGCATAAGTAGGGTAATTATTTTTGCTCACATACACGGAGTTATATCTTTTACATGCCTGATCACTACAGAATATAATAAGAGGAAGAAGACAGATTTATCATGTACAAGAGAATAAAGAACACATGTGTCACATCATGCACAAGAAAGTGCCTAATATTTATCCAAAAATATTCACAAAATTAATTTAATTGCATAAAAAACATAGTAGTCAATCTACACTTTGGTTAGAGCATGTTTTTGTAACTAAGGCTATTAATGCCTAATTGCAATCAACATGCTATATTTGTATTCCTGTTATTTATTCATGAAATAAAGGGGTAAAATTAAGCAATGCATGGGAAAGTATAAGAATCTAGTGTATTTTTAGGAGGGATTGAGTGAACTTTATTTTTGTTATATATTGTGTGCACTTTGCAAAGCATAGGGGACTTCAGGACTACTAGGAGGACTTTTTTGACACAGGAATGTTGATGAATGTTTTGTGCCAGTTTCACCCTCTTTGAATGAAGTACTTTCTGCCTTTCCAAGTTGTCTTGTAGTCTTATGTATGTTTATATTAATCTTGTGAATGTTAATTTCTTTATTAATTATCTTACCTTGCTATAAATTTGGTACTTTCTGCTTCAATCTTAGTGTGCATGTTATCTCTATTAGTATTGTTTTGATTTATCCCTCAATACAATCAAGTGTTATTAACTTAGGATCATTCTACTAGAAACCCTATTGGTCCATGCATCTATAATTTTTTTCTCAAAGTATATTGTAAATATACTCAATCAAAGACCTGATATTAAATTTTTTGTATCACCCTAGTTTCAGTTATAGTTATAGAAATTATTTTTATCCTCGAACTCGCCAAAAGAGTCAGTTTAGGATAGATCCAGTAATGAACTGGACTTAATGCTGGGGACTAACCTAAATAACAGGTATACCCACAGACTTAAGGTGTTTCCATTATATCTACGAAAGAGAGAGATCAATTGTACAATCTTAAAAAACCTATAGCCATCTCTCTACAGGGTGCACTTTCGAGAGATAACATGTACCTTCAGGTATATCGAGGAATCCACATCGATAGTTTTCCATACCCTATGTACCTATTATAACCTCTTTTTTATCTTCTTTCTCACATTTTAAGTTAATAAAGATAAGAAAAAACTTCTTGTGTGATTTTATTATTCTAAGTAGACATCGGCGTAGTTTAACTTTGTTTGTTTAATGCTCAATTTACACAAATAGAACAAAACATCAAAAACAATGTCTCAATCTACGCTACCATTCAACTAAATTCCACGCTTTCCATTCTCACTTCCAATCCTTTAGCCATCTCAACAATGGTTACTCAATGCATTATCACCCTCCCCCCTCTTCAAGAGGTTTAGTTTTTTCAATCCAATTCTCATAATGAAAATAATCCTTTCCTCTATCATCATCTAGTCCCCTCTAGACTGGGCACACCTCCAACCACATATTTTATCAATCCTTTTAGGCCTTTTCTCGTCCCTCATGGATTTGTGGAGTTTCAGGAGCTTCTTGACACAAATCGGGTTACTCTCCATTATTATCTTCTTCACAAGACCACTAGTATTCCCATTGATGGACCTCCTTTGTAAAATTTATGCATATCAATCTAATCCAGAATCCAATCAAGTTCTTACCTCTCAACTCGTGGTGTTATTTTGAATATCCACGAGTAATCTTTCTAAATCCCCACGATAATTTGATCCTAATCAAACATCTTATTTTACTATAAACAATCATCAAACCACTCAATCGGTGGTTCCTATTCCACCCAATTTTCCTCGTGTTAATACCACCATAACTTCTTCCATCCCCATCACTTCAATTTCAACTGTAATCACTTATCTTATAATTTAAAAATCTTAAGGGTCATCCTTTCTTCCTCCCATATCCAAACAACATCAAACTACTTTACCTCTCATTTCTACTTCCCACGTTCATGCAAACTGGGTCATATCACAACCTCTTCCATCTGAATAAATGCACACTCATGGTCCAAGATCCCCACCATCATATTCCCTTTATTCAATCAACCCAAACTTCCCAACCACATATTATTTATATTCCCACCAATCCCACAACCAATCAATTACATGCCTCTACCTTACAACAACCTACCTAATCAAAAAAATCATTTAACATTCCCATCTCCCAACACAAAGTTTTTTCTTAACCCATACAATCACAACATTCTAATTATATCCCACCTCCATCATCCCCAACGCATCCTCAAAAAAATCAAGCATATAAAAAACCCCATCCATCCACTTCGTAAACATCTCCAATTCACATTTCAACATCTCAAGCATCGAATGATCCTTTGAAAGTTATATTGAGTAGAATGGCTAATCTTGAAGCTGCAACCTTGGGATCTAAGATCAATTTTTCATACAATCAAATTTGTAACGAACTCATCAACCCATATTTTTTAGTCAAACCTTATCCTCCTCACTGGCAAATGCCAAAATTTTCTAAATTCAATAGTAAAGAGGATCCCTAAAAACATTTACATTCTTTTAGGAATGCGTGCTATCTTATTTCTCATGATCAAGATCTTATGCTACACACATTTCCCATGTCTTTGGCCATACCAACCATCGATTCGTATAAAAACATCCCAAAACATTCATTATTCACATTCACTCAACTTACTCAACTATTGTATGAACAATTTTCGATAAACATTGCACGTAAAATTACCTTCACCGACCTTTATGATATATGAAAATATGATGATAAATATATTTCCAAATTCATTGCATGATGACGTGGAATTATTAATCAACTCTCATTCCCCCTTCCATAGACCAAACTTATTTAACTCTTCTCGTGGTCCTGTGTGAAGTATATCACATCCACCATCCAAATCTAATCATTTCATATCTATGAGGAGGCGTTCATGATGGCGCATATTCTTTAACTTTGTTCCCTTGAGCAAGGCCAACTTAAATATTGATCCAATAAACCTAAGACAGAGTTCACAAAATCATTCACACATAATGAAAAATCTAAAACCACCGCTAACACCATTATAGTCAAGTCATCATCCAAATCTACCTCTCACAAGGAGCCTCCAAAAATATCTCATAGAAAAACCCCCAATTACACCCCTCTTGGGGAATCATATAGTTCAATTTTCTAAAAATTTATGGAAATTAATCTTATTCGAATCCTACCCATTAGACTATTTGATGAGACATGACCCAAACCACCATGGTATCATGAAGACAACTATTGAAAATATCATCAATTCTGTAGCCATCATATTGAAAGGTGTCACACATTTAAATATTTGGTTCAAAAACTCATAAAATCGGGTGACCTTCAAGTGGACAAACTTAATGTGCCACCTAATAAACCCTTGGATGTCTTCAAAAAACCTTTTCCAAATCATCAACCGACTAATCATATTCAATCTTCTACATCACAAGCAATTAATGCAAACATAATCAACAATGTAGATCAAGTTTCGACGTCACCATCCACAACATCATCATGTATAACACCTACATCTATTTCAGACCGTTCTTCAGCTGTCACATCTTCATTAACATCAACTATGACCGCAACTTATTCAAACTTTATTATACGCAATTCTTCATCTTCACCATCTATAACTTCATCTATTGAACCCCTTTCTTCACCTGTGACAACTGTGGCAACATCATCATCCTCAACATCTACACCAAATTCTACCCCAAGCATTACCACACCCACATCAACATCTGAAACTACACAAAATTCTACTCAAAACATTTCGATATCTACATTAACATATGAAATTACACCTATGTCTACACCATTACCTACTTTGATAGTCAACACAAGCACACGTGACACTCCAATCAATTCAACAACACCTACAAACATTTCAACCACTCATCCTAAAAACATGTAATAAACCTCCCCTTTATACATTGTTAAACATATAGTGTAGAAACCTCTCCCACCATCAATACGACAAGCATTGCTACTAAAAACTTTCACCACCAAGTCTCTAACCAAAGATGCCACTACTTCCACCAAGGAAAAATATCCACAAATAAGAACTAAAAACCTTAGTGTCCTTATTTATAAGTCTCTTACACATCCACATAAAAATTTAGAGATTCCTTCCCCTACCTCTCAAGACCAGATCATCATCATCATCCTTAGGACCATCCTCTTCCATTTTGGGACCACCCCATTCATCCAAAACTTCCATCACTACTAAGACAACACCACAGATATCATCTTCTAAAACATCTACCACTTTTGCTTCTAATTAACTGTATCTAAGTCATCCACATCATCAACAAAGATTCAATACTAAACATAACCATCTCAATCCTCTTCCAAATCTAAGACAAAATCAAAGGCTCCCATAAAATCACCTCAAATCAAACCATCATTACCTCCATAAAAAACCCCTTCATCTATAACTACATCATCACCCATTCCCTTGGGGTATTATACAATAATCTTTTACCAATTACTCCAAGCTTCAACAATCAATTTACCATCAGTAAAACCCTTTGATCCAAATGCACTAAGACCCTCATGGGTTGAATCAAATATTATTTGTGCATACCATCATGCAGTAGGGCATGACATAAAAAATTGTGAGGCCATTCAAACCATAATACATAATCACTTTGACCAAGATGACCTTGTTGAGGAGGGACCAATTATTTTATCATCAACTTCATCATCTACTAAAGTATCCAAGTGAACCCATTCATCTAAGAATTATGTTGCCATTCCTCCACCTACTTTAACCCCTCTTGAGGAAAGTCCTCCTCTTTACATTGATTTTGTTTGGGTCACCACTCATTATTATCATGAATTTCCTCTACCCACTCAAATTGGTTGTTGTTTCTCCTCCTAAAGAGTCCACCTAACCATCCTCATCATCTAAACCCAAGGTGTCCATCTTAGCTACCTCTTGGCCTATTGCTCTTGAAAAAAGTATCCTGAAAAAACTCCATTAGGCCCCAGTTAAGATGTCACTCTATGAGCTTATCCAAAGCTCTCTAGAGCATAGGTAAGCCCTTACGGAAAATCTTAAATACATCCCTACCAATAGTGATGATTCCCAACCCTTTGCATATGTTGTCAAGTTGCATACTATTTTGACTTCTATATTTTTTGACGACACTGAGATTCTAGATATCACACCAGAAGAACATGACCTTCACCTCTTCATCACCATCCATATTAATGACAACTTCATTAATTGATCTATGATAGAAAATAGAGATAGTATCAATATCATATCATCCCATACTTTCAACCAAATCAATATCCCTAAATCCATCATTTTTTAATAACTCACGATCGTGTGCAATTTCAAAGACGATATCACCCCCACCTTTAGTACGGTTATTATTCCCATCCGCGTTGGTGAAAAACTCCTCCATGAAATATTACATATTGTAGAACGGGAGTTTTAATATAATATCTTGTTGATCCATAGGATTTTTAAATTTATAGATCTTCCCTGAATATTCGTAAACCATTGCAGGCCTGTACATTGTTTCGAGAGATTTCCATTGATAGGTGTAACTTAGAAAATGAAGCTCATGTGCAAAATATAATGCAAGCCAAAGTTTAGCATTAAAAGTGGTCAAACCTAGTCAATAGTCCAATCTGGATGTGACACATGGAAAAATGGTAAAAGGTGAAAAAGGTTAATTTTTCTTGTTTTGACCTACAGTATTTGAAATACACTGTTTTATAGGAGGGGTACCTTTGCCATCTTTACTTCATATTGCTATTATTGACTTTTTGATATTGTATGCCACTTATTTTACCAACTCCTCTAATGTGGGATATTGTTTGGAGAGTTGTATTCTTGCATTGTAGGACTTAATCAGCTCGGCAATCTATATTTCTAGCTCGGTGGGGTGCTCAACTTACCACCAAGTTGATCACTTTATTTTTCAAAATTATCAAGTTGTTACCATATTATGCAGGGTTATCATTGCAATGAATGAATTGACCATATGGTTTGGGATTATCTCTATTATCTTGGCGAATTAAAAAAACTCCTATCTTGGGATTTTATTAATTATGTGACTCGATTGGATTAATATATAGCTTGGTAGATACATAGTTAACTGATTAGCTCGGTCTTATCTGTCACAACTTGGGGATGGTGATCAATGTAAATAGAAACCATATCAAACATAGTTCAACACCTATATCAATTGGTGCAATGAACAAACCAAATACCATACCATTTGGCCCATACTTGGGTGATTGGAAAAAATACATAGTGGAACCAATGTCTCGACCCAAATACCAGGTAGCATAGCAATAAAGCACAATGACCAAGAAATTCAATAGCTCAGAAAGAGGGTGGCGCGAAACAAAATGTGTGATGTGGCTAAGTGCCATGTAAACATTATCCTTTCCCATCCTTTTTAAAGGCTTAAATCGGCTCCTTCTCCAATGGATATGGGATATTACCCACTAAACATACAAATCCTTGCCACAAAAGGAGATAGGGAGATTTGAACCAGTGACCTCATTTTTGTAAGGGCTATCAGCTCGCTGAATCACTTGGAGGGGCTCGGTGATATAGAAATCAACTCTCTGGCATTTAAACACAGACATAGCAAGACTGTGTAGTAGACTAGACATGGCATATTACATTCAACTCAAGTTTTGAGACACCTAGGGACACCTTCAGAGCTCGGTGTAAAAATAAAAGTCACTCGAAATTTAGAGACAAAGACAATGCTTATCTTATTTTCCCTTAAAGTGTTGTATATTTTCTGGTGTAATCATTTTTTGGTTGTAATTACACAGGAAAAGCACTATGGAGCACCTGTGAAGCCACGGGTTAAGTTGTGAAAATTTTCTAAAAGTAAATAAGAGTTCCCAAACCTATTTTAAAGCTTCAATTTAGGTGTGTAGGAAACCATGGGAAAATTGTCAAACAAGGAAAAGCTTAAGGAAGTTGAAGCATACAATCAGCAAATTCAGGAAGAAAATGCCTTCCTGAGGTGTCAGTTATTATCTGTAGAGGAGCAATTTGAAAAACTGAAAAAAGATCTAGAATCTAAGGATGATATCTTAATGGTGTTGAAAATTAATGAACCCAAGAAAGAGTTACTAATTACAATTGATGCATCCACTAAAATAGATGAATGCATTGAAAGTATTTCAACACCTAATTACTCTCCCCAAGCAAGGTTAGATTCATAAAATGTGCTTGGTGATTTTGAAAATCACACCAGAGGTATAGGATATAAAATTTTGAATAAGATGGGTTTTGATGGACTTAACCTTAGTAAGAATAATCAAGGCATAACTTACCCCATACAGGCTGCAAAACCATGTATAGGTAGAATAGGGGAAGTTGGAGAAAAATTGATTTTTTGAGCACTTATGCTCAAAACCAGATCTCAAGTTATATATGAAAATTTCTCAAAATTTTGAGACAATCATGATGGTGTGATAATTTTCCATTTTTGGAGCTCTTGTGACAAATTTTTAATCTATTGAAGTCACACAAAGGTGGAGAACCAAAGGGAGACACATATGCAAGTGGATCAGGAAGGTAAAGGACAGGTGTTGAGCTCCATTAAAATCCTTTGGAGGTCTAATAATACATTTTTATAGGTTTTGATTCATAATTGGTTAAATTTAAAGGTTATTTTATTTATATTTTTAACATTATTAATGGATTGGTTTACCGCGAACCTAGTGACGTAGGAATTTTGAAACTCGTAAACAATTTTGGGTCATTTTTAATTTTTAATTTTTAGTTTTATGATATTTTAAATTAATTAAGTACTTGAAAATAATTTGGGATGCAAAATTAATCAAGTTTGATAACCTTGAAAATCAATTGAGTCAAAAACACTGATCATTTTTGGGCTTTGGTCAAACAGTGAAGTTTTAAATTAAATGGATACTTAATTTCAGTTTAAAAATCAGTCCTAAATCAGATTTTAATCAATATTTTTGAGAATTATGGAATTTCAAGTTGATTAAAAATTAATGATCCTTTGAAATGATTAAAAGTTTTGGATTAAGCACATGTTTTCAAATCACTTTTTAGGGTGACCTTGGATCCACACTATGCATTATGTCTGTTCCACCCTCCAATGTATCGAATATGAGCACGATGGGAAGATTCTAACTCTCCCTGTAGACACTCCACCCTTCAATGCATGTAATATGACCTATCTTCCTAATGATGTTCTCATCCCCATGCAAGAATCATCTCAACCATCCAATAACTCATCTATCTCCACGTCTAAGCTTCCTAATGATGATTCTATTGACAAATTTCTTAAAAATATTTTGATGGGGGAGTATCACCTTCTTACACTAAATGCTCTTACCATGCGTAACAAACTTAGTAGACATGCCAAAACACCTATGTATCAACTAAACGTAAGGTATATCATTCCTTTAGTTCTGCCCCATCTTCATACCAACCTCATCTATGGTGGCATCAATCACCCTTCATCTCACATCGACACCCAGCCTCATACTAAACCATACACCAATGGATTTGGTTTTATTTACAAGAAATCATTTTCTCACACCTATCTTCATTAATGTGCCTAGAAAGGATTTGGAATGGGGCATTATGAGAAAGGCATGCATGACCTTGTCATCAATTAATATCATAAACCCCATGAAAATTTCAGATTAGGTTATAAAGGACAATCTATAGATCCCCTTACACCATCTATATGATTCTTATGGAAATGCCTTCTACATCTTCCCCATCCCATGAGTTCATGGATATGGATGAAACTATTTCTATCACCTATGGATTATTTTAAGTCTCTATTATCACCTTAGGACTAGTAACTTATCAATGTGAAAATTAGACTTTGTCCCTTCCTCTTTGCCACACAAAGATGATAAAAGAAGAATCTTCTACCATCAATGTTCTCCATTCATACATTTCCATCCAAATCATCCATGCTTCTTAACGAAGCCAATATAAACATCAACATCGAGACTCCTCAGGAGCTCCACATTCTCAAAGTGGGTCAATCCCTTGATCCCCAAGAGATAAAATCCTTTCCTGTGTTCCTTTCTTGTCATAGCCAAGCCTTCGCATGGTCATATTATGACATGTCAGGCCTCGATCCATCTATAACTTTCAACAATATCGCCACCTTTCCCAATGCTAAGCTGATAAATAAAAAGATTCCCTAGAGTTTTCCTCCTTGTCAAAGAGGATCTGTAATGCCTCCTTTTTGCTAACTTCATCATCACCATTAACTATCCCCAATGGGTTTCTAACATCATACCCGTTGCTTAAGTATATGGAAAGATTCACATATGCACATAATTTCAATATTTAAACCTCGCTCACCACAAAGATGACTTCCCTCTTCCCAACATCGATCATCTTGTAGACATCTCTTCAAGCCATGAGATGCTTTATCTTATGGATGGTTTCTATGGGTATAATCATATACTTATCACACCAGAGGATCAACATAAGACCTAGTTTATCACCCCTTGGGGGACCTTTTGTTATCGTGTCATGCCCTTCGGTTTGAAAAATGTCAGAGCCACTTACCAGTGGCCCATGACTTATATCTTACATGATCTTATACATAAGACTGTTGATGACTATGTTGATGACCACTTAGATAAATCAAAACATCGGCATGATCATCTCACTATCCTTGAGATCCTATTTGAACACCTCATCCGTTTATTTCATCACCTCAATCCAACTAAATGCGTGTTTGGATTGTTAATAGGTAAGCTACTTGGTTTCATCATTTCTAACCAGGGCATTCAAGTTGACCCTGCGAAAATTAAGGCCATCATCGAGATGCGTCCTCCCTCTAACTTGAAGAAAAAAATTAGTATTTAAGGTCGTCTTCAGTCCATTTATCACTTTATATCACAACTTTCTAATTGTTTCCAACATTTTAATCATCTTCTTCACAAAGATATTGATTTCAATTGGGACTATAATTTCCATAAGGATTTTGATGATCTTAAACAATATCTCTTATCCCCACTGGTGCTTATGCATCCGTACAAGGGGGAGACCTTCAATTTTTATGTCTCCACCTCTAACCATGCTCTAGGATCTATGTTGGCACATCGTGATGAACAAGGTCGTGAGTACGTTGTTTATTATATAGATCAAACTCTTCACAATTATAAAAATCACTACACTAAATGAAAAAATCTCTTTTGCGCTCTTTTCTTCGCTACCTTGAAGCTTCGTCATTATATTCTTAACCACTAAATGTATTTTGTCACCATTTTTCACCTTCTTAAAATTATGCAAATATAAACCATATCACAATGACTACATCACTTGATGGCTCATTCTTATGACTAAGTTTGACCTAGAGTTAATCTATCAAAAGCCTATCAAGGTCCAAGCTATCACTGATCAGTTAGCCAATGTACATCTTCAAGATAATCATCTTTCTCATGAGAACCTCCCTGGGGAATCCATCTTTAACTTCAAGCACGAATTTCATCCACTCATGATGACTCTCTTCTTCGACCATTCTAAGTGTCAACAAGGGGGAGGCACTGGCATTATCCTCATTGCTCCTTGGGATACTCTTATGCCCATCAAAAATAAGATTAACTTCGAGTACAAAAATGACATGACTGAGTATGAAGCTCTCATCTTAGGTATCAAAACCACAATATTGATTTTTGTTTAGGTTCTTAATATCTATGGGGACTCTCTACTTTTCCTTAATCAAGTCAAAGGTATCTGTCAATGTAAAAATAATGTATTAAAAAGGTACACGGATATTGCTAAATTCCTCCTAGAAGAATTTGAATTCTACATGATTAAAAATGTCCCTCTATCTTCTAATCGATTTGTGGGCACTATGGCCTCTCTCTCTCTTCACGCATTCCTTGGACAATAGAAGAGTCTCAACTATTTATTGTTATCCATTGTCAAGATTAACTGAACCATGTTCATGAGCTTCCTCATTTCAAGCATGTTGACATTAATCCTTGTAACCTTTGGTATTCTCAAATATTGGATTATCTATCTCAATTCATCATTCCCTTTGAATTTTCCAAAAATGGTAGGAGTCCTGTTAGTGCAGATCAACAGCACCCCCGAATGGCCCGGGTGTAGAGTGGAGCATTCGGTGTGATTGTATAACATGGGACCATCTCTCAAGCTATGGGACTTGCAAAACTTGAGATGGAACTCCAGAGAAATTTGGTTCTTACTTCCTAATCTACCTGCAACAAGCTACTCTAGTGTAGGTAGAATATAATCTAACCTAATCTAACCTTTCCAAGGGGACACAGAGAAAGAGAGAGGGTGAAAGAGCCTACACTAAGTGGTGATACACAATAAAATGAAGTGGTTGAATCACATACCAGACTACCTGAAGTGGAGAGAGGTGACCAGAGGAGAGGGTAGACAGAATGCACCATGGACTAGAGATAGATTTCAAACAAAGCACCACTTCAAAACCCATTAAACATGGCTCCCATAACCTACAAAAAATATTAGAATATGCAGAGTATATGTTGCAATTATGAGAGGTAAGAAGAGACAACAAAATAAGCCAAGGATGGACAAATGCATTACGAAATAGATTCTATTTCTCCAAAATGTTACATGGTACATCATCAGTGGGAAAGAGGCAAAAAAACACCATTACAAAGCCATGGGAGGAGGCTTTGAATATGCATTATACCAAAAGGAATAAAGAGAGAGGGGGAATATGAGAAGCGATGACCAACCATTTGAATATGCCCCTCCTTTACAATATATAGGAAGAATACGAGAGAGAGGAGGGAAAAATTTGAATCCTACTTCAACCACCTTGAGATATGTATTGAATCGTGCTCTGAATTATCAACCACCATCAATCAATGACCCTCTCAAATCCACCCCAAATATATCATGTCTGCATCAATTACTTGTTCGTCATGTTGAAGGAGGAAGAATAACGGATCAGATAAAATATAATCTGGTAGTTGAAGAAATTGGATTCTGTATTAATGGCCTGGAAGACGTTTTCCCTTTTTTCATCCACTAAATCCTGTTAAGAATTATATTTTATGTTTCCATGGTGTAGAGGGTGTCAAGACGTTTTAAAAAAGTCTTCTCTCACCCAAATCTGATTTTCCAGGTCAAAAGATATGGTCATCTGAAGATTAGGGTCGCAGGCACACAGTATTTGAAAGAGTCTGTCTGTACCGGGTTCATATGGTAGCCTCACACACCTTGAAGGTTTGGCCCCTACCTTTTGCATCTAAAATTACCCCGGATTAACATGTGGTGGCTTCCACGAGCTCTTTGGGCTTCTTTGTATTTTTCCTGAGTCTCTTTGCTTGGCGGGGCCAAAAGTCTGACCCTGGACATGTGGAGGCTTGGCGCTTGTTTGGAAACCTACCCCAAATTTTACTTTTGAAGTAGCACAATGTCGACACTTGGCTCTTTCCACTAGCCTACCTCTGCTTTGACTATTCAACCCCCGACTCTGTCCTTTTATTTGAACTTGGGACACGTGGTGAGCCTGCGCTCGTTTGGGGATTTCCTCTAGACTTTCCTTTTGAAATTGTGCCCTTGAGACACGTGGAGACTTCTGCTGGTTCTCTATACTTAGTCATTTTGGGTCCACTCTGTCCCACTTTTTTTAATTTGGACTACGTGGCGAGAACGCACTCATTTAGGTCCCCACTCTTTGGATTTATCTTTGAAGTAGCATGTTTGGACACTTGGCACCTTCTGCTGGGTTGAAGACTTTTCAACAGGTAGTCTGAATTTTGGGGTTCTGGACATGTGGAGGCTTGTTGCTTGTTTGATTCTATGGCTTGGGATTTAATCTTTGGAGGTGCGTTGTTTGGACACTTGGTAACTTTTATTGTCTCCTCCATACTTAGTCATTTTTGGTGCTCATTTTGAATCATTTACAAAGCCCATTGACGTCGAACCTTCTCCGTTTCTTTTCCTTTGAGCCTCTAGTTTCTTTGACACTATTTTATTCTTCCCCGAACCTACTATTCCATTGTAGAGCCCGCCTGCAACTTGTTTGTTGGATTTGAAATGTCGGCTCACACGACGGAACTGTTTCTTGGATTTATTTCTACACGGGGTTGTGGGTGATCAAATTTTTGTCAGGGGGCAAAAATTGAGATAACAATTATCGACTCACAGTGGACATATTCTTGTTAGATAAAGAGACTAGTAGCCGTGAAGCATCCATTGGGCATGGATTCAAGAATGATAGCCTGATACAGATCCTTTTGCTTTAAAAATATGATCCTTGAGCTGATGTGATCCCGACTACTTACACTCGGTGACCTTGAACCTTCGCTAGAAACAGATTGTCTCAAAATCATTTTTTAGTTGCTCTAGATTTGTTTTATTTCGAAATTAGAAATTTTTATAGACAACTATGGGTCTTCTGCCATGAATATTGAAGGGCCTGACCTTGGTAGCTCTAGAGAAATGCTAACAAAACTTATGTACAAAGATAAAAATCATACATACCTCAAATGAGACATGCAAAGTGTGCACAAGAACTTCGTCTACTGAAAGAAAACCTAAACCTACTCCTTTACTAACCAGAGAGAAGAGGGACTCAAACAAATCCTGCATCTAGCAAGGAGATGTAGCTTCCCTTTCTTAAGAGGGTCAGCCATGCAAATGATTTGACACTGAATATGGCTGCCTGAATGAGTGAAAAACTGACTTTAAGATGATCCTCCACCCAAATAATCAAGGTATCAACATCAACCAAAAATAAATCCTCAATTTTATTGGTATTGGAATCCTGGAGGTGCTAATGGTGACCCTTGGTGCTTTGAAACTCATTATCATGCCCTAAAATGAGCATGACTTGTTCTAGCTTCTCTCTTAGCTCCAATGAAGCCAAGTACCTGATTCGACATGGTCTGATCCTTTAGATGTGCCCATTGCTCTAAAATTTAACTCCAAAAATGGATTATTTTTGTGGAACTTCTTAGATGGATGGTGTGAGAGGGATGATGACATCCTCTTGTCTTTTCTCTTCCTTCTCCTGTGAAGAACATGGAAGATTCATATCTTCCAACCTTGGTTCCAGAGGGATGTTGTGAGACAGGTTGATGTCCTTGAATGTTATCCTTTATGGAAGCAGGCTCATGTGCTTGGAATGTGGAATATGGAGGAGTAAATGATGTGATATCCATGGGATCTTCTCCATTAAAGAAATCCTCCAAGTCAAACAGAAAGTCTGCCTCCTTGTTGTCCTGTTGTAGGTGCTCCACCTCCTCCATTGTGTCCTCCTGATCTGAAACTTTCTCACAATGGTTTCCCTCTTCCTCAAACATGAATTTTGAAAGTTCAAACTCTTCGTGCCAAAATGTTTCACTCGGAATGTTTCATTCCTTTTAGAAACAGATAAGGGTTAGGGCTAGGAGGAATACCTGTAGAATGTCGAGATGGTGTGCACGTACCATAGAGAAAGATTAGGCTGACTGCGAAGAACTCCTTTTTGTCTTGGAAGGACTACCTGCAAATAATAACACAAGACCAAAAGATTTTGATTAGACAATAAATGAGGAAACTGCCTTGGGCCCAGGAAATATAAAACTTCCTTTCGAAGGTGGTCAGTTTCCCTGCTTATATGAATTAACGCAAAAGACTGTAAGATATCAATTAAATTGCTTCGTTGAACTGGGTAGGGGAAAGGTTGGTTTTCTGGTTTTTGAGCCACAATAACCGATGCCGGTTACTGATAACCGATGGCGGTTACTGATGACCGATATCGGTAGGATCTAGGATCTATGGGTTGGTTTTTTTATGGGGTGGTTGTGTCGTAGGGTAACGGTGTTGTTGGTAAGGCTGTATATAGGTGATATTAGGAAATAAGGTGATGAGAGGTAGATGAATGATAGTTGGATGCAATCACACGCTGGGTAGTGGATCTAGGAATGGATTTGTGAGGATTGTGCTTCAAAAAGTCTAAGAAATGTTATTAAAGAGGACATGCAAGATGTAACTTACTGGTTATTGACGAAGATGCAGGTCCAAGAAATCTGATGACAAAGACAGAACTCTAGGTAGGATGGCTGGACAAACAGAAGATGAAATATCTCCCTCCCGATGATCAGCTGAGTATTTGACAACTCTGGCTGTTCTGTTGCAGTTTTGGGCTTGATCTCCTTTTGCTGCAACTCTTCTGGTTTCTTCACTCATCTCTGCCTGGTCAAGTGAAGATCTGGACTCTCTTGATCGCTCCCAATGATCTCTCTTGATTCAAAAATCCTTCCACCCTGATCCCAAAATGAAATTCCGATCCTTTGGTTTTGGTTTGGGGAGCCCATTTACAGGGAACCGATGGCGGTTACATAACCGACGGTGGTCGAGTAGGAACCGGCATCGGTAAGGAAAAAGTAGGCTATTTTTAGTAAAATAGCCCACCTTCCCTGCTTTTCTCCCGAGAGATTAGTTGCGGGGCTTGGTCAAGTGACTAGAAGGTCGGTTTTGGGTGCGAGAAAGGGGTCATTAGTCATGGGTGTAGGTGTAGACCAAGTTATAGGTCTTAATTAGGTTAGTTTAGGGTTAGGGCTAGGTCATGATGAAGTGGCAAAATGAGGGTGGCAGGTGAGGATGATGTGGATTTATCCATTACAAGGTAATTAATAAATAATTGTGTAAGGTTTAGGTGATGAGGTTAGGTTGCGAGATGAGATGCGGGTCACAAGGGGGTCGTAAGAAACGCATTTGGTGTCTACACCTACTCCTTTACTAACCAGAGAGAAGAGGGACTCAAACAAATCCCACATCTAGCAAGGAGATGTAGCTTCCCTTCTTAAGAGGGGTCAGCCATGCAAATGATTTGACCTGAATATGGCTGCCTGAATGAGTGAAAAAACTGACTTTAAGATGATCCTCCACCCCAATAATCAAGTTATCAACATCAACCAAAAATAAATTCCTCAATTTTATTGGTATTGGAATCCTGGAGGTGCTAATGGTGACCCTTGGTGCTTTGAAACTCATTATCATGCCCCTAAAATGAGCATGACCTTGTTCTAGATTCGCTCTTAGCTCCAATGAAGCCAAGTACCTGATTTGACATGGTCCTGATCCTTTAGATGTGCCCATTGCTCTAAAATTTAACTGCCAAAAATGGATTATTTTTGTGGACCTTCTTAGATGGATGGTTGTGAGAGGGATGATGACATAATCACATAGACCCAACTTCCTGAAGTGGAGAGAGGTGAGCAGAGGAGAGGGTGGATAGAATGCACCACGAACTAGAGATAGATTTCACACAGAACACCACTTCAAAACCCATTAAACACAGCTCCCTATGCAAACAAAAATTAGAGTATGCAGAGTATACCCCTGCAATGATGAGAGGTAAGAAGAGACAACAAAAATAAGCCAAGGATGGATAGAAGCATCACGAAACAGATTCTATTGCTCCAAAATGTTACACCGTACATCATCAATGGGAAAGAGGCAAGAAAATGCCATTAGAAATCCATAGGAGGAGGCTTAGACTCTCTGCATTCTACCCTAAGGAAGAAAGAGAGATGGCAAGAAACAAGAAAGTGACGACTAACCCCTTTGAATATGCCCCCCTTTACAATATATATGAAATAATAAGAGAGAGAGAGAGAGGAAAAAATTTGAATCCTACTTCAACCACCTTGAGATATGCATTGAATCCTACTCTTAAAGCTCAACCACCTTCAATCAATGCCCCTCTGAATCCAGAAAGGCTCACCAAGTATACACTTGTATCCCGCATGCCCCGCTCAGCCTCCACATGCTTTGTTTTTCCCTCCCTTCCCCTTTCTTCTTGCATTTTTGTCTTCAGTGACGGAACTGCCACCCTGCCTGGGCGGCGGTCTTGTGACCACCACCCAGGACTAGGGCGGCGGTCCTCGTGACGATCGCCCTCACAGGGTGGCGGTCCTTCACGCATTTTCTAGATTCTTCCGACGATCAACAACTTTGGCGTAAATCTTCAATTTTACACGCTTTCTTCAACCACTTTGGCTTGCATTAATGTTTTTGGTTCCCTGGTAATAGTGTTTTTCCTTTGTTTATAGTAAAAGAGTTCAAATGGGAGTTACCCTCTGGTAAATGCATTGGTTATAAATAGCCAGCTTGTTTTCAAGCAAATGGCCCCTCATCTTCTCAATTCTCTTATTCAGTTTTGAATTTCTTGCTTAGAATTCTATCAGTTTCATGTTTTGCTTCCATTGTTGGTTTTTAGAGGTCATTCAATCTTCTTGTTTCAAGTCTTGTTTCATTGCTGCTCCATACAAATCAGTTTAGCATAGAATAGTTTCATTTCTAGATAGAATCCATTAAAGTTGCAGGTTTTGTTTTGTCACAAGGATAGATTCTAAAACTCTCGGTACACTTGTGTTGTATTCCCGCAATAAATCCCACTAGGAATTGCATAGTCAAGCTCTGTTCACTTGCACTATCCCTCTCCTACTCACATTGTATTCGGTCTATATCCAAAGCTGCCATTGTTTGAATACCATCTTCTGTTGATACTATCATATACACGCTTTTCTGGATTCACGAGAACACGAAGGAACGAGGAGATCACACTGAGGGGACAAAGTCACACACAACTGGATTTACCACTGTTCTGTAAATGCCAGGTTTGAGCTATCAAAGTTCTAGTTACAACATATCAAATAGAGTAGTGAATCATTTTATTTCAGTTAAGCTCACTTTCAATATTGCCAGGGAAGCTGTGGGGAATGATAGTTTCTGAGAAACTATGATTTGTTCCTCACTTCTGAGGTAGGATTGAAGGTTTTCAATTAAGTTAATTAGTTGTCTTTTATCTAGATTCACACATTTGCACAGGTGAATAACCACACCGGGTTATCTCGCTTGTTTAGTTTTAGTATAAAAGTAGTTTAATTGTTGTTTGTAATTATAATGTTTCAATCACATATTTTGTTTAGATTAGTTTCCCTTTTCAGCAGTAGTATAAATTGTTATTTTCAGTTTAAGTTAATTCAGAGACTTCAAAACTAGATTAACACTTAGATCCTAGTTAGGAGGATAAACCACTAGGGAATTTACGCTACCCGTTCATAGCCTCTAAATCTCCCCTTTGTCATTTCAGCTACCAGGAGATCACACTACTAGATCTTAGTCACTGATCCTCCCATAGTTAGCTATAGGAAAGTTCCTTGTCGATTCTCATCCTCGCCTGTAGCTTTTTCTATCATAGAAAACTGGCCATAATCCTGGTTGTGGCTTCATCTAAGTCACCCGCATTACAAACCACTGGCTATCTTGGCACGACCTCGGGAGGTCAGGGTATGGGGAAGGTCACTTGTCGATTATCATCCTCGCATGTCACTTTTCTGTCGTACAAAACTGGTGAACCCGACGTGAACAAACAGTTCTTCCTCTTTTATTTTTCATTTCTTTCATCCACCTTCGCTCTTTCCCATTATTCTGCGGGTATTCATATACCCCCCGAATATGTCGGGATACGATGCATATGGTAGACCTCTCTCAGGTCTCAAAGCAAACTATAGTCAAAAAAATAGACAACCATCACCCTCGCTTTCTGCATGGGCTGATAACTATTCAAGTAATTACTTGTCATCTCAAACTCCCCCTCACAGAACTAGTTCTAGTTCTTCATTCTGAATTGAGGAGTTTGATCAGTTTGCACAAACACAACAGCCAGAGCCATCAGGCTCTAACAATATGACGTTTACTGGAGAATCCACTTCATCTCCTCAGGTCTTGTTCAGACCACAGATCAGTAGACAATCAGACCCACTCCCCTTTTTGGATGAGGAGTACTTAGCACGCTTCGCTAAAAGTGAACAATGCTTCCAAAATATGTATCCACCTATAGGGAGTTTACAAATACAGTCTGATACCCTATTCCAGGAGAACACCCCCATTCCTCCACCTATGGGAAATACCCTCGGTGAAGCTTGGTAGGGTAACAATCAATTCATAGCAGGGTATCATACCCCTTTACAACCTCAAGCTATACAACAAACACCCTTAAGGCAAAGCACTGTGTCTTCACCAATGGAGGTCATTTCAGCCTTAGCTGAGAAGGTTAGAGGGCTGGAACTTGCTCAAGCAAACCAAAATTCATATTTTGGGCAAGCAGGAATCCCCAACCCTCTGCATCATCCCAGTCAGGTTGACCTCCTTACAGGAACAGGCACGTTAGGCATGCCTCCTCAAAATCCTTATAGTTACCCACAAGCAAACACCAACTAGGACCACATTTTCAAACACCACTCCAGTTGAAAACATGACACCTCCCGGCTTGGCACCAAACAACCCATACCAGAACAATGCTCCTCCTTACTTAAACATTTATTCAAAGTCACCACAAGGAGACATGTTCTCTTCTCCCAGGATGTTTGTTCAACCACAGGGATTCCCTTATGTCCCTACAAATGCATATGCTATGCCATATCAACAACCCATTCCACCTCAACCCCCTCAGTAAGCCTCATCGATGGTTGAGGCCTACGCAGTAGGGACTTATTCAGAATATTTAAAAGAGCCCCTAGACTTCACCATATGAAGCGTTATGCTTCCAAGACCTCTTCCTGATTTTCCCAAATACAAAGGGGAAGGGGACCCAAACGCACACATTAAGGCCTATGCCACAGCCATACGGGAGTTACTCCCTTGGGACGGGGTTGTCGCTAAAATATTCCCTAAGACCTTAGAAGGTATTTCCCTTGATTGGTATTACAGAATACCTGAAGCCTCGATACACTCATTTAAACAACTCGTGTCAGAATTCATCAAAGCTTTTGACATGAACAAATTGTTAAGAACAGGAATCAGGGAGTTCTTGCATATTAAACAAGAACATAATGAATCCGCTGCTCATTTTATCCAAAGATGGCGTACGGTTCTCTACTCATTAGCGAGTGCTCCAAACATGGATCAAATGGAACTATGTGATTTATTCCTTAATTCTCTCAATAGAGAGATAAAGGAAGAAGTCCAGAAGTTCCCACTAAGAACTTACGATGAAGTACTCGAGAGTGCTCTCTGAATTGACCAAGCAACGATAGATAGTGGTCGTAAGACATATGGGACAAATGGGAAATTAACCACTCCCAATCAAAACACCACGGCCTATCCTAATGCTAGGGAATGTTAATCAAGGACCTAAGATCCTTAACAAGAACCGTGGGGTTACAACAGATGGAGTAACTGACCAAGTTAAAAGGGAAAACGTTGTAAACATTTCACCACCTGTTAATAATCAGTGAAATAACAATTTTACTCCAACAATCAATGCGGTGGATTTTAATCGTCCACCATGGCAACAACAACAACAACAACAACGATGAAAAATCCAAACACAAAGTCCAAATCAAAACCCAACTGGATATCAGAGTCAAAACCAAAGGCAACAACCTCAAAATTTTAACTCTAACAACCAGCAACCTTATCAGAATTTTGGGCCACAACAGGTTATAAATCAACAACCTCAAAATTATAATCCCAATTTATATTGTGGCTTCCACAAGATTCAAGGCCACGATACTAGGACTTGTCGTGAATACAATAAATTCATGCAGCGTTTGCCAGAAGATCAAAAGTAACTCTTTATAGATATGTTTTTAGCAAATTCTGTAGTACCCACACCAAACACTTATGCAGGGGCAGTTTCCCCTCAAAATGCACCCCTCAAAATCTTTAATGATCCCGCTCCCAAACCATTCTAACAATAACAGGTTAGATCCTAATGGAACAAATAAGGGTGTCATGACAGGAAACAATGATCATGAAGCTTCAACTTCATTAAATCCACCAGTCGCACCCCAATTAGGAACTCGACCTCAAACTAAGATAGTTGGTTTGGTGGAGTTAGACACCGAACTACCCGTAGAAACCATAACAAGAACACGGGATTATTCTTCTCAACCTACTCCAAGTTATCCATTGGAACCAGACAACAGTCAACAAACGTTGGTAAAACCCATAGGTGCCTATGATTTAATTAATGACTTAACTAAAACCTTCTCTCACATCTCCTTTTTGGATTTGTTAAAGAACTCTCCCGCCCACATAGAGCTGCCCTCTTAGAAGCATTAGGCCTTGGTCATTTAATCAACATCACTCCTCCTCTAGAAACACAAGTAAACCATGTGGATTTTGACATTTATCCTCTGGGGCAGCCAGATAGGGATACTGAATTTATATTTGATATAAGCAAAATGCCAACAGACACTGAAATTGCACGAAGAGGCAACCCAACTTTACATTTACAAGTTTGGGTCTACAATAATTATGTTAAACGTGCAATGGTTGATGATGGGGCAGCAGTTAATATAGTCCCCTTCACTTTTCTTCAAAAGTTAGGATATGGAGAGACAAATTGTTCCACGACATGAAATACGCTAAGAGGTTATGATAGCCTCAAAGCCACTTCGATTGGAACCATAGTTTTACCAGTCACTTTAGGACCCAAGACGGTCCTCACCGAGTTTTATATTATAGATCAGGAAACCAATTATAATATGATCCTTGGTCGGCCATGGATACACCGCATGAAGGCAATCCCTTCCATGTTATTCCAAGAAATAAGATTTCTACACTTAGGGAAAATATTCATGGCACAAGGTGACCCAAAACCCTTCGATATACACCTAGCTGATTTGAAGAAAAGACCAGGTGTTCACTCTGAGTTTGAACTCCCAACAAATCAGCTTGTCAAACCAACTAATTCACAACCAAAAGAAAAGCTGATACCCACCACTGAGTTGGAAATTACAAATCCAGCTGAGGACGTTCCAGTACTCAAAAGTGAGACCAATGTTATAAAAACAGTGTCACTAGGGACTACCGCAAAAATTGTCGAGTTGCTAGAGAAAGACTTACCTATTCTCCTACCATTTGATTCCATGGGTATGGGACACACCCTGGGAATTGCTTCTCTTCCATCAGATGAAGTTTTTATGGTAGAGGTAACCGAAGCAAAAGAAATAGATACGACAGATATCCCAACATCCATTTTTCCAAACAAGTATTGGACTCTCCACTTCGATGGAGCTAGATGTCACTTTGGAGCTGGGGCAGGAGTGATCTTTACTTCACCTGAGGGAAAGATCCTACCTTTCACCTTTAAATTAAACTTTGAATGTACAAACAACGGGGCTGAGTACGAAGCTCTCCTCCTTGGCCTCATCCTAGCTAAAAGAATGGGTGTCAATAACATTAGAGTGCTAGGAGACTCGCAACTAGTTGCAAACCAAGTCTCTGAGGTATATGAAACTAGGGCTGAACATTTACAACTATACAAAACAACAGTGTTAGATCTAAGCAAGGGATTTAACTTCATATCAATTGAAGCAATCCCATGAGAGCAGAACCTTCTCACAGACTCAATAGCAACCTCAGCTTCCCATTTCACCCCAAACAGTGAGTTGGAAGGATACAAATTTCACAGTATCACTTCGTACCGAACCATTAGTGCGTAAAATACCAACAAACTCACTCCTAACTCATGGAGAAGCTGAGGATGATTTTTCTATCATGGATCACTTTGACGATGATAGAGTCACTCTCGAATATCTAAACACCTATGCGGAGCTACACCTTGCTCACCGTATAGTTGATCTTTCCCTAATACCACATTCCTCTTCCTATTTTGGAAATCCCATGGTAGAGTCTCCTCCACAGAAGGATCTCGATATCTACGAGATAGAAAATGGAGAAAGCTTGGAGCTACCTCCAGCCCCACCTGAATTTGAAGAAGGTAACACTTCTTTAATAGAAGAAACCATTGACATAAACATTGGAACGGAGGAAGAACCAAAAATTTTGAAGTTGGGATCCTCGTTAACTCCAGAGGAGATAGAAATACACACCCAAATCCTCAAAGAACATCAAAAGGCTTTTGCATTTAATTATAAAGAAATGACGGGCATTGCACCACAAGTCGTCGGTACATAATCTTGTCACTAAACCAGATGCAAAGCCAATTAAACAGAAGTCAAGACCAATGAAGCCAAAAGTGGCTCTCATGGTAAAAGAGGAAGTAATAAAACTTCTCCAAGTGGGATTCATCAAGCCCATTGACTATTCACAATGGGTATCTAATATCGTCCCTGTTCCTAAAAAAGAATGGGAAGATACGCATTTGCATAGATTTTCGGGATATTAACAAAGCTTGTCCCAAGGATGACTTCCCATTACCATCCATTGACGTTATCGTTGATGCAACAGCTAGATTTGAACTGTTGTCCCTCATGGATGGGTTCTCAGGGTATAATCAGATTAAAATATCTGAACAGGATCAAGCCAAAACTACATTCATAACTCCCTGGGGAACATATTGCTACGTTGTCATGCCATTTGGTCTTAAGAACATCGGCGCTACATATCAGCGGGCAATGACTTATATATTCCACAATCTTATCCATAAAATTGTGGAATCCTATGTGGATGACTTGTTGGCCAAGGCCAAGAAATGCATTGTGATCATCCAAAAGTGCTCCATATCATCCTCTCACGACTAATTGAATATGGCATCACATTAAACCCAGAGAAGTGTGTGTTTGGTGTGACAGGAGGCAAAACTTCTGGGCTACATTATATCTTCACGAGGGATTGATGTTGATCCAGCCAAAATACGGGTTGTTCTCAAAATGATCCCACCATCAGACGAGTCTGGAATCAGGTCATTTCTTGGGAAACTCGGTGCAATCCACAGGTTCATCCCAGATCTAAGTTTTTCCATTCATCCAATCAACAATCTATTAAAGAAAGATTATAGCATTGATTGGACTGAAGAATGCAACGAGGCCTTCGAAGTAGTTAAACGCTTCTTGTTGTCTCCACCCATGCTAATGCCTCCCAAGCTAGACCACCCTTTGATCCTATACTCACAAGCCACTCATGTCTCGCTAGCCTGCATGCTGGCTCAAGAAGACAATGATAAACGAGAACGTGCGGTCTATTTCATTAGCCGAACGTTGCTCGATTATGAAACACGTTACACACAGGCAGAGAGAGAATGCCTTGCCATAATTTTTGCAACAAAACATTTAAGACATTACATGTTAAACCAGGAAACAAGGGTCATTGTAAAGACAGACCATTTACGAACATTTCTCACACAAGGATCTTTATCTAAAAAGGCTGGGTTTCATAACCTTAATGGGAGAATTTGAGTTAACATTCGTAAACCAAAAATCCATTAAGGGACAAATCATTGCAGACTGGTTAGCTGACAATCCACTAGATGGAGGCGAGCTGGTAAATCTAGACTTTCCTGATGAGTGTGTATACTTCGTCAAAACCAGGCCCCCCATTTCTACATGTCCCTGGTATACTGATATCATCAATTTTATCATGGACCATACATACCTGGAAGGTGCCACATCACAACAAAGAAGGTGGTTACGCATTATTACCGCTAAATATGTTGTTTTAGACCATGTACTCTATCGTAAAGCCTTCGACGGCATGCTTCTAAGATGCGTCGACATAGAAGAATCCAAGAAGATTCTTCATGAATCCCACAGTGGGATATGTGGAGGCCACTTCGGTGGTCACGCCACCACTCGCAAAATACATCGGATGGGCTATTTTTGGCCCACTCTCGAGCATGATGTAGTGGAATTTGTACGTAAGTGCCACAAATGCCAAGAATTCTCTCACGAGATTCACATGCCAGCACAATCCTTGCAACCAATAGCGACCCCGTGGCCCTTCTCCACGTGGGGTTGGACTTGATAGGGAAGTTCTCTCCCTCATCAACCGATGGCCATAATTTTATAATTACAGCCACAAAATATTTTACCAAATGGGTGGAGGCCATGCCTCTCACCACCGTACCAGGTTCGGTAATTGCCAAATTCATTCTGAACCAAATTATCTACAGGTATGGTGTCCCACAAGTCATTATCTCAGATAATGGCACATCCTTTAAAAATGACGAAGTCTGTGAGTTATGTAGCAAATTCAAGATAAACCATCACACGGCCTCTCTTTACTACCCTCAAGCCAATGGGTAGGCCGAAGCAACAAACAAAACGTTAAAAGCTATTCTCCTCAAAATGGTCAAGGAGAACAAGTGAGATTGGCATTTAAAACTATATCCGGCCTTGTGGGCCCATCGAACCTCAATAAGAACACCAACAGGAGCAACTCCTTTCTCACTGGTATTCGGAGGCAGAAGCAGTTCTCCCACTTGAGGTTGAAATACCTAGTCTCTGTATCTCATTACAAGGGATTTTGGACGAAGAAGCTTACAGGGAGGCACGCCTCTCTCAACTAGAAAGCCTTGACGAGGCCAGGTTAAACACCAAACAATGGCACAGAGCCTATGCTGACCGGATGTGCCAGTAGTACAACAAAAAATTCTATGAGTGAGAAATATATGAGGAGATCTAGTTCTAAGACTAGACAGCTAGATCGATAAGAAAACCGGCAAAGGAAGAAAGTTCTGGCCCAAATGGTTGGGCCCATACCGAGTCATGAAGGACTACAGAAATGGTGCGTATCTTTTGTGCACACTAGAAGGTGAGGAATTCAGTGAAACTGTCAATTCCTTGCATCTTAAGCAGTTTTACGCATAAAACATCAAAATCATTACTTGTACATTATAGCTACCTACATTGCATTAGTCATTTAGCTGTTTCATTTTGTCCACTCATTTCGTAAAAATGGTAGTCCAGGAGCTTACTCTTAAGCAATCTGTTACAAATTTATGAAAATATTGGCAAAAAGCATTCAAATCACATCTCTTCAAACATCATCAACTATTTTCAAATCTTCTCATCAAGTTCGACAGACAAACATTGACGAAAACCATACCAAGGCCTGCATACTTGGCTTTGCTCTTTCTTTCTACTAGGTGAAGTTGTCCTTACCTATGGTCTGTTCTAGAAGCTTCTTGGTGTCACATCTATCCCTCTTAAATCTCTTTGAATGAAAGGATATCCCAAAGTCATAGATCAGAAATGTCAAAATCAAATGAAATCAAAAGCACCAAGCAAACAAAATATTTTATTTTACACACTTCTTTGCCCCATCAACCTTCGGTGATAAGCCCACATCTCTTACTGGTGGTGTGAGGTTGGGAAAGGAAAGAAGTGCCCTTACTCGCCTATATCTTGCCTTTGGTGACAAACCCATGCTTCTTACTAGTGGCATGAGGCAGGGTGTGGGGGGTCCAGTCACACAAATTAACAAATCTTGGTATGCTAAAAACACAAATCAAATCCTATTAAGAGAAAACAAATATCCAAATTCCAAAGAGATCAAATCCTCAAAACCAGATTTTGTCAACCAAGTTGCCATTTATGAATCTAAGTCTAGATAAACTAGAAAGTAAGTGGCCTTCTAAGCTTGGTGGTAGTTCTGAGTAGGGTAGGTGTGTAGGTCTAAATTTGGTTTCTGTTACTGGTTTGTCTATCTCTCATCATTCCATTCAATCAAACTCATACAACTTGTGCCCTTCCTAACTCTTGGTGTTGAGCCCTCGCATCTTACTAGTTGCGTGGATTTGGGATTGGGGCAAGTTCATCTCTTTATCACTATGCATTCATCACGTTTTGCCAACATAAGAAGAAATTACAAACATTTCCCAAAGAGTTCAAAAGTTCAGTACTACCATATGTTAGTATCATCTCATATCAGCATTACAACAAACATACAAAGTAAAACATTCTATTTACTATCATTTGTTATCCATTGCATACATTCTGAAAACATGAAAAAATAAATATTCTAAAAAAATCTAAGTACACATGTGGAAATGAGTCACAAATTCTAGGCACCAAGAGTCTGATCCAAAAAGAGATACATATATATACATATATATACACACAAATCAAGTTTCATATACAATGCCATCATGCACTAGGCATGGTCAAAATGCTCAATGAGCCCGAAAAGTACAAAAACACTCATATAAATATCTGAAAAAATACTACAAAAAATACTCTCAATCCCTATGGGATCCCTCAGAGGGTGCGCGGCCACGCCTAGGACTCCGGCTATGCCGATGCTCTGAATGCACTGAGGGCTCATGGTCACGAAGTAGTAGCCATCTCACTATGAGAATGACTCCTCCTCATCAAGCACTTGGCTCATCCTATATCCAGCTACCTCGACATGGAGAGAAGTCATGATCTTCACCGCATGCCAGACAGAGGAAAAAACATCAGTATGCCTACCGGCTGCTGAAGGCTCCCCCACGTCCACGGAAAGCTCAGTGGAGTCTTCTCTGAGGGGAGAAGCAAGGTATCAGTGCATACTCGGTGAATCAAGTCTTGCCACTCATCAAGTAGTCGCTGCAAACAAAAGGAAAAACAAGTTAGAAAATGAATCAAAAATAAAACCAAGAGTAAACAAAAACAAAAGGAAATAACAAACTAAGACAATTCTAACTAAAACAAATGTCAGAGAAGAGAGACAACTCACTCAGGATCTCTGGCCTCCAAGAAGGATCTCTAGGATCCATGCCTACCACTGACACCGCCACTGACTGGTGTGCCCCTCTCCCATGTCTAGGGAAATGTGATGGCCTGCAACAGACTCACCATCTCCACCTAAGTCCTGAGAGAGAAACTCCTCTGAAACCAGAGTCACCCTCTCTGCGCTCCGCTCCGCCCTCTCGGCCCGTAGGATCTCCTGAAGTATCATGCCACTCAGGATCACTCTCATCCCCCCCCACCCATCTCACTGATCTCCATCTCCTCTATCTCCTCCTCCATCTCTCCCCCTGTGAACTCCTCAGACTCAGAGTCCACGTCAATGGGCTCATCACTGCTATGGGTGGGACCGGGGGCAATCTGAAGTAAGGGTGTCCTGAGGAGCACTGACTCTCCCTTGTGCACGTACCACCCTCCTAGCCATAATAGGAGTACTAGGAGTAACAATAGTCCAACCCTGGCCTCTAGGACCTCCCCGAGCCTCGTGGATAGATCTATACACTGGCATCACCAGAGGAAGCATGTCACTATAGGGGAGGCCAAACTAATGTGGTACTCTGTCAAAGGGGTGGATCTCCAGCTTCCCCACCTTATCTATCAACTGGTTGGTGGTCTAATAGGAAATCAAAGTGAATGGTCTCCTCTCCCCATACCCCTGCCATGGCCTGATAAGGAGTGGCCTCCATGTCTGCAGTGGTCAAGGAGGCCACTGGCTAGTGGGGTGCTCTAAGAACTATCATCCCCGTCCACCTCGCTGCCCTGATGGCCTCAGGATCCTCCACCTCTACACCTCTCCCATATGGGGTGATATGCTCATACACCCAACTCATGACAAGAGTTAGGTGGCTCAGTGACTATCCCTATAATCAGACTACCCTATATAAATCATGATAGGTAGTCCTGAGGATATCTACTCCCCAAGTGTAGACACGTCCATGGCCCTCAATCTGTGCAATAATGGGGGCCCAACAATATAAGAGGGTGTCCCCTCCCTTATCCCCAATCAGTCTGGATGCAAGGATGCCCATGATGGCCTTGCAGAGCAAGGGAATGTCTGACTCAATGATAGAGTGGATCCTCATGCCCTTCTTCAATCCCATCGATACAACTGCATCTCCCATGTAGGTGGCCCATTGAACCACTTGTGATCTCGATACTGCTATCTTAAGAGAAAGTTTCCGCCCAAGGATCGAAACCCCCAGTATATGGTAAACATCCTCCAGGGTGATGGACCATTCACCCCTAACTCCTAGAAATCAGAAGGTGTTCCGATCCACATCCTAGTATGAAAAAAGTCACATAGTATGTGACTGGTAGGTGCAACATGAGGAACCTGTGAATCCTCCAAATACCAGCCCTCTGGAGAGTATCCCTGCTCTGCCTGGGAGAGTGCCTCTAACACTGCTAAGAGCCAATCACACTCCCTCTCCTGCTCCATCTAATATACTCCTCCTTCTTCTACATACACCCAAAAACACAAAAAAGGAGTAAGTTAGTACTAAAATCCAGTTGGAAAAACTATTAAAAACACGTAAAAATGCTAAAAATGTAAACACAAATAAAGAAAAGCATTGTTTTGGTCCTTATGTCATGGACCGCTGCCTTGTGCAGAGCGGCGGTTCTGTAACTGCCACCTTCTAAGGTGGTCCCGTAACTGCCGCCCTGCACAGGGTGGCAGTCCTGTCCCGCAAAGTCAAACGGGTCGTAAGCCCTAAAAAAATGCTTAAAAACAAGCAAAAACACCATTTTTAACAAAAAAAGAAACCTACCCTATGGGCGCCCCCCCTAGAGACACGTTTAAAACTAACATTTTCAAAAATGATCCCCCCCTCTGAGAGAAATATTTCATCATTTCCACATTTTAGGTCTAAAAAAAATAAATCGAGAAGAACTAACCTGAGACTTCGCTAGTCGAATGTTCCGCTCTCGGAGGCATGATCGCTATCTCACCATGAACGTTTTGACTATACTCTCATCGAAAACCATCACCGTGGGTCCCAGACCTCAAAAACTATCAAATCAATCCGCGCAAATGAATAGTAAAATGACTTCATTTTATATATATAGCCCTCGTAATCTTGATTTTGAATGTCTTTCAAAGGTCCAGCACCGACGGAGGTAAGTTCTAAACCCCACGTAGATGGTAAGTCCTCTTTTCATATCAATTCAGTCTTATTTCTCAATTTATTTTATCTATTTACACTTGAGTCCCCTTTTTCATTTTTGTAGGTAGCGGGATCTTGGATGGCAACTTTCTAGCACACGGGCTGTCAGGTATAACTCCTAACTCCCCATTTCGAGACCACCATACTCGGATCCACCATTTTACGCCTCTTCATGGCTAAGACACTTCTCTGAGGGGGCAATATGTATGTACCCAAAATTGTAGGGTACTTCACCACCGGAATGATGTTACAGATGCCCCAATGATGATACAGGTCTCCTTGTAAGGTGTTCGGAATCCAGAAAGGCTCACCAAGTATACGCTTGTATCCCACATGCCCTGCTTAGCCTCCGAATGCTTGGTTTTTTCCCTTTCCCCCCTTTCTCCTTGCATTTTTTTCTTTAGTGACAAAACCACCGCCTTACCTGGGTGGCGGTCCTATGACCACTGCCCTGCCTGGGTGGCGGTTCCAGTGACTACTGCCCAGGACAGGGTGGCGGTCCCGTAACCACTGCCATGCACAAGGTGGTTGTTTTGTTCACATTTTCCAGATTCCTCCAATGATCTTGTCAAACATAAATCTTCAAATTTACACACTTTCTTCAATAACTTTGGCTTGCATTAATGTTTTTGGTCCCCTGGTAATAGTGTTTTTCCTTTTTTTATAGTAAAAGAGATCAAATGGGAGTTACCCTCTGGTAAATGCATTGGTTATAAATAGCTGGCTTGTTTTCAAGCAAATAGCCCCTCATCTTCTCAATTCTATTATTTAGTTTTGAATTTCTTGCTTAGAATTCTATCAATTTCAGGTTTTACCTCCATTGTTGGTCTTTTAGAGGTCATTTCAATCTTCTTGTTTCAGTCTTATTCCATTGCTACTCCATACAATCAGCTTAGCTTAGAATAGTTTCATTTGTAGATTGGAATCCATTAGAGTTGTAGGTTTTGTTTTATCACAAGGATAGATCCTAAAACTCTCGGCACATTTGTGTTGTATTTCCACAATAAATCTTGCTAGGAATTGCATTGTCTAGCTCTCTTCACTTGCACTATCTCTCTCCTACTCGCATTGTATTTCGTCTATAGCCAAAACTGCCATTGTTCAAGCTACCTTATTCTACTGATATTATCATATACATGCTTTTTTAGATTCACAAGAACATGAAGGAACGAGGAGATCACACTGAGGGGAAAAAGTCACACACAACTGGATTTACCATTGTTCTGTAAACGCTAGGTTTGAGCTATCAAAGTTCTAGTTACAATATATCAAATAGAGTAGTGAATCATTTTATTTCAGTTAAGCTCACTTTCAATATTGCTAGGGAAGCTGTGGGGAATGATAGTTTCTGAGAAGCTATGATTTGTTCCTCACTTCTGAGGTAAGATTGAAGGTTTTCAATTAAGTTAATTAGTTTTCTTTTATCTAGATTCACACATTTAGACAGGTGAATAACCACACTGGGTTATCTCGCTTGTTTAGTTTTAGTATAAAGGTAGTTTAATTGTTACTTGTAATTATAATGTTTCAATCATATATTTTGTCTTAGAGTAGTTTCCGTTTTCAACGGTATTATAAATTATTATTTTCAATTTAAGTTAATTCGAGAGACTTCAAAACTAGGTTAACACTTAGTTCTTAGTTAGGAGGATAAACCACTAGGGAATTTATGCTACTTGCTCATAGCCTCTAAATATCCCCTTTTTTGTTTCAGCTATCAAGAGATCACACTACCAGATCTTAGTCACTGATCCTTCTACAGTTAGCTATAGGAAAGTCACTTGCTGATTCTCATCCTTGCCTGTAGCTTTTCTATTGTTTAAAATTTGCCATAATCTCAGCTGTGGCTTCATCTAAGTCACCCGCATTACAAACCACCAGTGTCTTGGCACGACCTTGGGAGGTCAGGTACAGGGAAGGTCACTTGTCAATTCATCATCTCACATGTCACTTTTCTGTCGTATAGTTTCTATGGCGTAGAGAGGGTGTTGAGACGTTTCCAAAAAGTCTTGTCTTGCCCAAATCTGAGTTTCCAGTCAAAAGATATGGCCATCTGAAGATTAGGGTCATGGGCGCACAATATTTGAAAGTCTGTCCGTACTAGGTGCACATGGTAGCCTCACACACCTTGAAGATTCGACCCCTACCTTTTGCTTCTAAAATTACCCCAGATTGACACGTGGCAGCTTTCGCAAGCTCTTTGGGATTTTTTTTTTATTTTTTTTCCGAGAGTCTCTTTGCTTAGCGGGGCAAAAAGTCTGACCTTGGACACGTGGAGGCTTGGCGCTTGTTTGGAAACCCACCCCAAATTTTTTACTTTTGAGGTAGCACCATGTTGACACTTGGCTCCTTCCGCAGGCTTGCCTCTACTTTGACTATTCAACCCTTGACTCTGTCCCTATTTTTGGACCTGGGAAACGTGGCGAGCTTGTGCTCATTTGCGGACTGCCTCCAGAGTTTTTCTTTTGAAATTGTGCCATTGAGACACATGGAGGATTCCACTAGTTCTCTATACTTAGTCATTTTGGGCCCTCTCTCTATCCCACTTTTTTTAATTTGGACTACGTGGTGAGACCGCACTCATTTGGGTCCCCGCTCTTTGGATTTATCTTTGAAGTAGTGTCGTTTTGGACATTTGGCACCTTCCGCTGAGTTAAAGTCTTTTCAAAGGGTGGTGTGACTTTTGGGGTTCTAGACACGTGGAGGCTTGACACTTGTTTAGGTCTTTGGCTTGGGATTTAATCTTTGGAGGTGCGCCATTTGGACACTTTCAGCAGCTTTCACTGTCTCCTCCATACTTAGTCATTTTTGGTGCTCGTTCTGAATCATTTGCAGAGCCCAAAGACTTCGAACCTTCTCCATTTCTTTTCCTTTGAGCCTATGGTTTCTTTAACACTATTTTTTTTCTTCCCTGACCCCACTATTCCATTGTAGAGCCCACCTACTACCTATTTTTTGGATTTGAAACGTGGGCTCGTACGACGGAAACCGTTTCTTGGATTTCTTTCTGCATGGGGTCATGGGTGATCCAATTTTTCCTGGGGTGAAAATTGAGATAACAGGTCCATTTTTCAATACATTAACCGCTATGTCATCCTCGATGACATCCTCTACAAATGTGGCTTTGATGGTATTTTTCTTTTGTTTGCCTTATATATCATGAATCCACTCACTCTATTCAAGAGGTCCATGATGGCATATGTGGATGAAATTTTAGTTGTTTGGAAGTTACCAAAATTGTCCTTCGAATGGTTTAGTATTGCCCTCGCTCAATCAAGATTGTTGTGAATATGTCAAGAAATTTATCAGATGCTAAAAATAGTCCAGTCTAATCCACATTCCTAGCTAGTCATTGCCACCAACTCAGGATCTTTGGCCCTTTCCACAATGGGGGCTTGATCTCATTGGTCTCATCAATTCACGTTCTTCTCAATGCCATCATTCTATCATCATTACTACTGAATATTTCACAAAGTGGGTGATAGATATTCCACTCACATCAACTAAAGCTAATCAAATCATTAATTTCATCTATCAACACATTATTTTCCACTTCAAAATCCCCCATAAAATCATCATGAACAATGAAAATTCCTTAAAAAAAAAAAAACCTCAAGATTTTTTGTGACTCCTTCAATATCAAGCTTAGATTCTCTTCTCCATATTATTCTCAAGTTAAGGGTCAAGCCGAAGCCGCTAACAAAAATCTTCACAAAATTCTTGCCAAGACTTTTGATAAATCAGATCGTGATTGACACTTTCATATTCCATTCACTCTTTTTGGGATTATCAAACTAGCATCCACAATTCCACAAGTACTACTCCTTTCTCTCTTCTCTATGGCCCTTTGGCCATTATTCCTCTTGAAGTCCAAATTCCTTCTTTGCATGTTTCTCTCTTCGTGAATTCATCTTTGATGAATATTATTAGCAAGATAATTTAGCACAGATCGAGTTGTTGTTAGATGAGCGTCATCTTCTCGCTCTGAAACATCATCATGTTTATCAAGATTGCATCAAACGTGCCTATAATAAACATCTTAAAGAACACAAATTTAACATAGGCGGCCTCGTCCTTAAAGAAAATAAAAATGTCACTACTCAGGAAAGGAGCCAACGTGGAAAGTTTTCTCCTAACTGGATTGGACCTTACATTATAATGCATAATTATGGGTTTGGGGCCCTAGAAGGAAAAAAAACTAGAAAAAAAACCCCTTAATGTATTGCACTTGCAGCCATTCTATTGTTAGCATTCTTTACCAATGAGAACTTAGGTTTTTCTATGATCATCCATCCATCACTATCCATTTAAATCTCTCATCGTAATGATTTGGAATTATGTGGTCTACGGTCACTTTCCTAGTAATGACCTTAAATAAGGGTACCATGGCTCTGCTCCTTATGGATATGTTCTTCCTTCTTGGTGAGAACTCCATGATCATTACATCCATCACCCTCTTGTTTACCTATTGGAATCATGTTAAGGGACAAAAAGTGTCACTTGTATAATCATTATCCCCTCTTATGTGGCCTACGAAGCTATTCCCAAATCTTCCCCATGTAAATTCAAAAATTTCCATGGATTCTCATCAAAGATATAAAAAATAGACTGATCCTTCAAAGGAAAATTGTTCATGTCAAAAAAAGAAAAGAATAGAGAAAGAAAAAAAAAAAAAATATATAAAAAATATACCGATCCCTCCAAGGATGGCTATCATGTATATCATCCATGTCATTCCATAAAATTCATAAAATTATAAAGTAGACCACTCCCTCCAAGGATGGCTACTTCCTTGTATCATGAAAGTAAAGGATTCCTACATTGATAAGCCTTCTATCTCATATGTCAAGCAAAATCAACATCCTAAGAAAGCTTCCCGTATCGATCAACTTTATTTTTCGCAAACTTCCCGCATTGATCAATTTACTTTTCCCCTACCCAAAGTTGGGGGCATATACCTATTGAAATCAACCTATGGAGACCTAGTTATCGTATACAAGTCACATCTCAACCCACTTTGTTGTGTCGACAATAGGTTTATGAGTTCAATTTCCATATTTTCCCACATGATCCTTAGAATGACTAACTATTGTTGGTTATCTGTTAACATCTGTTATTCACTACAAGTTCATTACTTTAAGTGGTTCCCTTCTTGTTTACCTCCCATCTATTCTACAACATCGTTTCTCCATGCACTCTTTCGATCACGTGTCATTTAAATTTTCTTTTGGGACATCTCCTCCTCGTTAGGTCACGTTTTATTTATTTATGGTTATCCCTTTACAAAACATGTATAATATTTTAAGGCATAACTTGTATTTTTCCTCTCATTAACCATTAAAATCATCAAACATCACATTCAAAACATTCACACTTAGTTTATAACATCCCATCTCTCTCATCCCCTCCATAATCATTTAACAAAACACATTTAATACATACCAAGTTCACAAATCATGATCATCAACATTAATCATTACTATTCCATTACACCATCCTTTCCAAATTATTTTTTCTTCCACCTTTAAATTTTTTGGCCTCCTTTCTGACATCCTTGTGTTGTTTTGCACACACTCGATTATCTATCCCTTGAAATATTATGCCCTCTTGAGTCATCATTATTTTTGTGACCAATTCCATCTTATCCTCGGTATTCATTACCTTCTCCTTCGTGGAAACTCTTATCTTCCATCTTGGGGCATATTTGGATTATGTTTTCTTTTGTCCCTCTCCAGATGCATTATTGTTGATCCCACCCCTCTTCCTGATGTCTTGATTATTGTCCTAACCTTTTTCACATTTTTTTGTGCATGCTTGATCCTTGCCTTCGACCCATTGGTCCTACTACATGTTTTTTTAAGTAAGTGGATCCCCCATGGTTTCCCTCTATTTTGCAATGAATTTTACCACTCACCAGTCTATCAGACATTACCTCCATCTCTATTGAGACTGTCCTTTATTCCCTACCAAAGATGATATCAAAATCACTGCCATATTTTACTTTTTTTAATCCTCATCTGGGATATATGATCCGTTTTTTCCCCTTTTTCATCCTTCCTCTAATCTATCTCTTTCAACCTTGTGATCGACTTCCGTTATGGTGAAAATCACAAGTTTGAGGGGAGAGCACCTAATCAATCATCATTCATTCTTCTCATTTTTACCTCATGGATTGCCCAACGTAAACCACTCACTAAAAAGGGACAAATGTAGACACCAATTTTTGGTATCGTTCCTCCCCTTCATTCACCCCGCATTCATTCTCATTCATCTTGGTTTCCCATTTGAATTCCCCTTTCCCTCTTAAATTCAAATTATCCCATTATTTCCTATTTCCCACCTCTAACCATGCATTATTCATTTTATTAATTAATCATCCCTAATTAATTCTAATCCTCATCTCATTATTTAATTTCCCTAAACCACTATAAATATCCCTAATCATTATTAATCCCCATCTAATTCATTTCAAATCCCTAAGTCTCTCATTTCTCATCCCTAAATCCATTAATTTACTATCCATAGGCCCTCATTTAATAAATTCACATATCTAAGCCCTTTATTTACTCATTATAACCTCACACCTATCCTCTTATCCTTTTTATGCAACCCTATCTCGTATATATCCATCTAAACCCTAAACCCACTTCATTTGGGCCTCTTTGTCTCGAGTTAGGCATCATCCTACCACCGTAATGGATGGCTCCCCACAATTAGTAGTGACCCAACCAGGTCACCATCAAACCTGTAAATATTCCCTTTCCCCTTCTTTCTTAGGGATGCGACACCACGATTTTCAGGCTATCTTGTGATCTTGTTCTCATTATTACATACTACTGCAACTATATTACTACACATATTAAAGTATTATTAAGACTTTTGGTACATCTACTTTGTTGATTAGGGATATTTTTGTTGCTTGTCATATCATTTTGCTTCATTGTCACATTGTGCATTTTGTTATCACTAACACCCAGTGTATGCTCTTATCTTTAGGGACTCTGGCCTCACTCCATTTTAACATTTAATTTTTGTCGACAGGTAATCCATTTAAGTCATTTAATTTTCATTCTACCTATTTAGTCCTGGTCTCTGTTGATTACTGCCAAGGCGTCTCGTATCCCAAACGTTATTCATATTCGTTTGGTCATTCATGCCGTCATTAATCGCGATTTTCCTGGTCGTATTATGTTTTCTATCAGTCAAATTTTCCTTTCTTACACTCTGTGCCATTCTAGATTTGTTTCTGCTAAGCTCCATTCACCATCAATTTTTCCCTCATTACCATTGACCCATCTCTATTTTCCAAACCCCGCTTACATCACTTTCTCTAGATTTCTTACATCCCCCTTTCCACTTTTCTAGGTTCAGTCTATTCTACGGGTTTTTTGTGTCTAGACTAGATTTCTTTATAGTATAGGTCATATCAGATTCATACAGGCAAGGCTCATAGAGTTTTTTTTGGGTGCAGGTGTCCTTCATCCAGGCCCTAATTGTCACCGAATAGTGCATTGTGGCCTTGGGTCACCATCCACCCCTATCTGGTTTCTTTGTTTGTGTCATATTGATTTAGATCTACTTTTCTCACTTAGATCTACGTTTCAGATTTATTTTTTACATATTTTCATGATTTTTATCAGAATCATTAGTGGGTTTTATATTTCATTTATCTACAAGAGGGTTGCACATACATCCAAGAAATTTCACGCTCTGGAACCAACTTGCGGTTTAAACCCCTTATCCTGCTCTAATAATTCATTTTTGCTTCTAAATGTTTCTGTTTTCTGCAGATCATCCAACTTGTAGAAAGGAGGTTCCTCATATAGCACCCAATTCTCCCATCCCTCTCAAGGTACCATAAACCCTCCATGTTTTGAGTTAGTTTTTTTTTCATATCTAGTCATAATTTGAGTAGGATAAGAAATTGTTCCAAAATCAGGGTCATGTTTGGATGTTTGACGAGACTGGGAATCCGCCCCAAGCCCCGCCCCCCGCCCCGCCAGGGGCACCCCCCAACCCCCCCCCGCCCCCCAACGCCCCGGTGGGGGAAGGGGACCCCCCCAAAAAAAAAAAGCCCCCCACCCCCCCATCCCCCCCCCCCCCCCCCCCACCCAGCCCCCCCCCCCCCCCCCCCCCCCCCCACCCCCCCCCCCCCCCCCCCCCCCCACCCCCAGAGCCCCCCCCCCCCCCACAAACCACCCCGCAGGTGAGTTGATGCCACATGCCAGGGGTATATTACTATAGATCTCTACGTGTTGGTTTGAGTTGAGGTGTCGTTTAACATTGGACATGTGCGATGAGCTATCAATGAACAAAGTGTGGGAAGCTGAGAGATAGGTAATGTCCAAGAGGGAGGAGATTAGAGTTAATGCTCCGTCTAGAGGAAAAATACACAATTATCCAAATGGGGAGTGCCGAGCATGCAAAGGATCCAAGGAAATAGAGAAGCAGAGTTCAGGCAATAAGGAAATTTGACCCATGCCGAATAAACTTACTCAAGAGAATATCTCATACGACAGACATAATGCACCTACATGGGGAAAGGACCCACATCAAAAAAAAAATGCAGCTCGAGGTAGAGATATTTTTGAAATAATAGGAAGCCTATACGTCGGGGAACATATAAGCCAAACTAGAGGAAATAAACAAACCTAATATACAAGTTCTACCAGGTAACCAAAATACTCGATGCATTATATATACAAAAAAAACCTGAATAATGACAAAATGACATGAACATTACCCACCACAATACAACGTAATCCCTGTCAAAATGATGCAACAAAAAAAAATCTTTTCACAAGTTATGTATGCTAAACATGAGGGATGCATGCCTGAGTGTCCGAGTGGTGTCGTGGGTGATCATTGTCCAGGAAGGGCATATCGAAAGGATCAACAAATCGAGAAAACGAACAGATATGAAAGTCATGAAAACACCAGGTCAACCTAATATATCGGTGTTTACGTGATTTGAAACAAAACACTTAGAATTAACATAAACATGATCCAAAAATTTCCGTAATGCAAACCGAGGTCACCGAGTTGTCAAGTGAGATAGGGTAGCTTGGTTCCTCACTCGGGTGAATGGGGCCAAGTCAGACCTTTAAACACCAGATTTAACTTCATAACTCAACACTATCACCTCCAAACTCTTAATTTTCTCCTGATTCTAACACATGAAAAGAGTAGAAAAACAACACAACCCACACACAAAAACAAGACACCTGAAAATGTATATTAGAGAGCAAAGAAAATAATTCGAGGTTGCACAGAAAGCTCACAAGGTGAGATTAGGGTAGGACAACGAAGAGAGCAACATGATCTGATCCTTTGGATTGTTCATAATGGAGTGAGGAAGGAAAAAACCTAGAGAGGATCTTATGTACATCAAGAGTTGTCACTCAACTCATAATGGTGTATCTTCAAAATTCAAGAGATCAACCATAACAATAATTACATGTATAAATCAAAATAATATGTATGAGATAATGATTCCTTCATGATGGAGAGAGTGAGTTAATTTTTTTTTTTTCCAAATGGAGTAATCCTTTAACCACACAATTACATAATAACATATTGCATAAGGGTATCTATTATAACGATTAATGACACGCATAGATCCAGGCTCACCTAAGTAAGATGACTCACCTGGTGAGGTTGGAAATATACTCAAAACAAATCATATTTGGATCTTGCTCTTTAAGTTTTAACAACTGAATAATCTCCTATCTCAGACCAATGCCCTCAACCTAGCTTGGTGATAATTATTATGCTATCAGGATTCCTCCTACTAAGCTTCTTTTTAATGTGACGCGATAGAGTCTCATATGGATTACATCTCACCTTATTGAAAATGATGCTAATGTTCTGAGGTTTCTCCTTTCTGAATGAATATTCTTGGCTTGATTTTGAGCATTTTAATGAAAAAGCTTATGGTTAAAATATTTTGTTCTTCCTCCTCCCCCTAGTTATCTCATTTCCATTGGAAATGATTCAACCTGTCCAAAATATTTTCAATTTTTGGAATCTTTACATTCTGAGAGACCCCTCTCATATCCTAAGTAGTATGTTATTAATAGATTTAAAATATGTTGTCATTTATACTCATGACGCCTTCTTGTTAGTAGGTACTGCTATATTTTGTTCAAAGCTCTTATGAAAAAACTACACATGTTTTACTATCTTCTTGTGTGGCCTCGTGCTCAATCTTCTTACAACAATCATGAGGATTTCTTAGAGATTTTTGTATGTCTAACTCAATACATCAAGGGTGGTTTTATTTGGTTTTTTATGGATTATTGTTTCTTGACCAACAATTTGAAGACTAGGATTGTTTAGATGTAGGTCTTCAGAGAGCTCCCCATTTTCACCAAATGGCTTGTTCATGTAGTAAGGGGTAGTTGCGAGTAGAAATGGAAAATTATGTTGCATAACTGTATTAATGAGAGTTCACCTCAAGGTCCCAAGACCTAAAAGGGTTTGAATTTCTACAAAATTTCTATTATTTAAATCCGCCTATTAACTGGGTTGGTTCATTTTTTTATAAAAAACTAGTTGTAATGTTTCGGAAAAAATAAAACCATGACTTAATTGGAAGGAATGGGTTCAAATAGGGCTATCCATTAATTCCATTCAATGTGGGGTGTGGTCATTTTGTCATTACTTCCCAATGTGGTATGTTATAGAGTTTGCCCGGGTTTATGTCATCACCAATCCGACACTATGATCATTCTCCAACCGAAGTTCTCCTCGTGCTGTGATTATTTCCTAATTCACAATTTTTTAGTCTGTGGGATGTAATCTGGCACACAACAAACAGAACACCAGAATAACATAGACTATGATACCAAGGAATGATTAAAAATCTGAAATAAAGTGTAAATTATAATATCAACATGAAATTGTTACAAATCTCACCCATGAGGGTAACTTTAAGCATTACTAATCACTTGCCTTCCAACAATAACTATGGGGAAAATTCACAATACACTCTTAATGGTTCTTTAACAACACCTTTCTAAATGATGGCTTCCTCACACCTCCCTCATACAATATTTCTCACCACTTCCTTCTATGCAAATGAGGGCGGGTTGCCCTTTATGTATAGACATTTTAGGCTATCCACCTTATCTCTAAGATAGGATAAGAAAATCTACTTCTGATGAATCATATTCCATAACCTTAACTCTTATCTTTACATTAGGATTATCTTTTAAGATAAGATAAACCTTATCATTTCACATGGGTTCCACTTTTTAGACTTTTTCAAATAAATACACAAAATATTATGACATCCATCCCTGTCCCTTATTACTAATATAATATTTCTAATTCCTAATCATGTAGACCCTACTTCTCTACTTTCCCTAACTTTGACATTTTAACATTACCGAACCACTTATGACAAATATTTATTGTTTACCACAACATTCCTATTGTACTTTGACTGTTACCATACTATACATTAATGGCGGCATGGTACCGGCAGCGTCGTTATCTTCTATCAGACGCTACTACTAATTATACTTAACAAAACCCTATTACTAATACATACATTAATGAAATATAAATTACGGAGGAAAATATTAGTGTCGACATCTTCCCCTTTCCTAGCTTCTACTCCGTCCTCGGAGTAGAATATTCTGGTGCTTGGAAAATATTTAACTTGTTGTGGTTGACCCATTTCGTAATGGGAGTGCCATCCAATTCCTCCAGTCAATATGTACCATTTTCATGCACATCTGCTATTTTGTAGGGCCCCAACCATTTGGGAAGAAATTTTCTCTATCTTCTTTTTTTGTATCTGGAATCATATACTAGAACCAAGTCATTCACATGAAATGGAGACCAACGGATCTTTTTATCAAAGTATTTCTTCTGATTCATTTTCTTCTCATAACTTGTATCCTTTGCTATTTCTCTCATTTCCTCTAGCAACTGAAGATGTACCAACCTTTCTCTTGTTGAATCACTTTCATCCATCCTTTCGTTTTTCATAATTCTCACAGTGGGAATATCAAACTCAATAGGAAGAATTGGATCAATGCCATAAGCCAACTTAAATGGGGAGTATCATGTTGTTGACTTTGGTGTTACCCTATATGCCCATAATGCTACATGAATCCTTTTATCGAACTTATGTACTTGCAAGGCTACATCTTTTGCTAGAATTTGACACAACACAAAATTTATTCGTTCCACCTGTCCATTTGTGCTCGGCTTGTATGTTGTTTCCTTCCTGTGCTTAATAGAAAACTTGTTGACTAGGGCTTCTACCACCTCATTAATGAAGTGGCTTCCTTGATCTGTTACAATTTCTAATGGAAAACCAAATCCGGTGATAATGCGTTCATATACGAACATTGCCACTTCATCCATGGAATTTGTTTTCAATGGCCTAGCTTCAACCCACTTGGTTATATAATCTATGACAACTACAATATACTTATTTTGACATGGGGTAGTTGGAAGTGGACCTACAATATCTATTCCCCACTTTTCAAAGGGACCAAGTGTAAGAATAGGGCGTAATGGAGCTGATGAAGTCTTATGGTTACCATGTGTTTGAAAAATATCACGTCTTACAATAATTATAACAATTTGTAAAAAGAGTGGGCTAGTGATAACCTGCATCCAAGATCCTTCTTGCTGTAAGTTGTCCAAAGAAGTGTCCTCCACATGTACCATTGTAAAATTCTTCTATTAACTCCTTCCCTTGATCACGTCCAACTGCCCTCTTGTACTGTCCATCAGGTCCTATTCTAAATAATACTCCATGTAGAATAGAATATGGATGAATGGCTTGAGTAATCTTCCTCTTAGTCTTTGCATTGGCACCATCACGAAACTTGAATTCATTCAAATAATACCAAATATCTATGTATTTGCTAGGGATTGTGTCAAGGAATAACAATGATGCATCTGGGAAATCATCATCATCACAAGATGAACCTAAACCATCATAGGCTTGAAAGAGTGCATATGCATTGACATGCTTATTTCTCGGCCTATCTATAATATCAAATTCAAATTCTTATAGCAAAATTATCCATCTTGCTATCCTCCCTAATGGGTTAGGCTTATTTACAAAATATTTTAGAGCTTGATGATCTATTATAACTGTAAACTTCTACCCTAACAAGTAATTTCTAAACTTTTTTACAGCAAAAATGATAGCTAGGGCCTCTTTTTCAGTTACAGTATAATTTACCTCAACACTACTCATTTGTCTGCTCCTAAAGTAAATTGGATGATCATTCCCATTTTCATCATTTTGGCTCAGAGTACTTCCTAGTGCTGCATCTAAATCATCAGCATACACAATGAATGGCTTGCTCCAATCTAGATTTTTTAAAATAGGTGAAGACACCAAATCTTCCTTCACTTGTTCAAAAGCTTCATGCGCCTTATTTCCTGGTTCATAAGTAACATCCTTCTTCAAGAACTGGGTTAGTGGCTGTGCAATATTTGAAAAATTCTTGATGAACCTTCTATAGTAACCCACATGGCCTAAAAATGATCTCAACTTACTTTTATTCATAGGAAATGGTAACTCTTTGATTTTTGAAACTTTATCAGGATCAGTACAAATACCATCTCTGGATACAACATGCCCTAACAAAACACCTTTAGAACATCCAAAGACACACTTTGTAGGGTTTAGTGAGGCTTGTACTTCATCTAACCTTTGAAATGCTGTCTCCATCTAGTGCAGGTGGTCCATCTTGCTCCCATAGATGAAAAAATTATCTAGAAATACTATGATGAAGTTTCCAATGTGGGGTTCAAACACCCTTTTCATCAAACACTGGAATGTTTCTGGAGCATTACACAACCCAAAAGGCATAACTCTATAAGAAAATGTTCCCCAAGGAGTGATGAACGTGGTCTTGAGCTAATCTTTCTCCACTATACAAACTTGGTTGTATCTGCTATATCCATCAACAAAACTATAACACTCCTGGCCAGCTACTTCATCCAAGATCTGATCTTAGAATGGAAGAGAGTAATGATCCTTCTTTGTTTCCTTGTTGAGCTTCCTATAATCAACACAAATGTGTAGCTTACCATTATTTTTTATTGAGATCACAATGGGAGAAACCCATTATGAATTCTCCACAACAAATATGAATCTTGCATCGAGCAACTTATCTATTTCTTCTTTTACAGTCTTAGAAAAATTAGGATTCATTCTATATGGCATTTTATTTATGGGCTTAGCACCATCTACCAGCTCAATATAATGTTCTACCCAATTTACTTAGTGGATTTACTTGTAATCAAAAGTGAATAGGTGTATGTACCTTCGAAAGAGCTAGAGGTAGGATTCCTTCTCACTCTCCATCACAACATCACTGATCTTTATTTGTTGGAGATGATCATCAATTTCTTCTTCAGCTAATTTTATGGGTTCATGAGTTGGTGTGACTGGAAGGATATCCATGACCAAAACATCAACCTCACTTTCTTCATCTTTTGTGTCCACTTCACTGGTACTAGAGTAATCAGAGGATGTCCAATCATCAATTTCATCACTTGAATCCACAGGATCTACCTTATGATGCCAAGGGATCACATTTATCTTCACCCTCTCTCTTCCACGTCCAAGTGTCATGAAGCCTTCATTCCAGTAGTTTCTTGCATGAACTCTCCTTAGCCATGGTCTTCCCAGCAGCATTGGGTACGCAACAGTACCATTTTTCATCACCTGAAAGTCTACCACACATACAACACCCATAACAAATATTGCCACATTTGAAACTACACCTTCTGGTTAGTTTTTCCTTTATTTAATGACATTAACATAAGTGTTGAAGGGTGATCAATTTTTAAACCCAACATATTCATTATAGACTCGGTCATTACATTAACTGCAACACCTCCATCAACTAAGACATCATGAATTGAAATACCATTACATAATACTTCAGCTTGTGGAGCATAGGGATCCACCTCTGCCTCCAAAACAGGGACCTCAACCTCCTTCCTTTGTCGAGCATTGAGTCCACTTCACAACTCCCGCCTCTTCTCAGAAGACATAGCCAAGAGTTGACCATATGTAATATTTGCAGGCCTTTTGGATAGATCTTCCAAGATGGAGTATGGTCCTTGCCCCTGTGAAATCAAAAAATCCTGCACACCCAACTTTCTTCTCCTATGTTTCTTACTAGTTTCTCCTTTCATCTTCTTAGGATCATTTCCATCTTGGTTAGCTTTTTCTTTCTTTATTTTTTTACAAACACATCTACTTCATTATTTATGCTCCTATCTACTACATCAAAAAAATTCACAGATGCTTTTCCTTTATCATTATCTCTAGTACTAGATGTAGAAGCTCTATCTAGACAATTATACTTATAATGACCCTTTTTATGACAACCATAACATACAAATTCAGAAATATTCCTGTTTGGACCTCTATCTCCTACCTAAGAACTAAATTCTTTTCCTTGAAGAAGATTAATAGTTAACTGGCCCATCTTCCTGAGCAGATCTTCATATTCATTAGATGTACTAGGAGAAATATTTGTGCTCACTGAGAGTGGTTGTGGATTCTAGACCAAAGGTGTTGGTGTAGGCTCTACCTTAGCAACAATTTCTTTGGGCTCTTCTTCCATACTTTCTTCTTGCAATCTCCTTTACTTCTTCGAGGGTCACTGGGTGGTCATACTTAACTCGTTGATTGATCTCTGGCTTCATCCCAACAATTAAGTGCTTACAGAGGAGATTATCCACACCATTCATCAACCCATCAACTAATCCTTCCTTCTAAATCTGGGCAACGAGCTTCCTCCTTAGCTCTAGAACACGAGCATGATAATCCCTTATCTTCTCCTTCTCTCCTAGGGATAGCTTTGTGATATCGATCATGAGATTTGCATATTTTTTTTGTTCACCAAATTCTTCAAGAAAACTTTTAGTTAATAAATCCCATGAGTTTTTCACATTATCACCTAGTGTTTCAAACCACCTAAGGGCTGAACCATCCAAAACGGTTGGAAAAAATTCATTCCATCGTTCCCTTCTTATGAGGTCATTAAAAATGCAAGATCATTTAAATTCTATAATGAAAGAGGAAGCATCTTCATTAGATTGGGCTAAAAAACAGGAATCATTTCCATTTTCAAAAGTAACCACAGTGAAATACCAACCCACAAGTACAATCAACAAGACTTATGTGCACAAATAATTGGAATCACTATAATAGAAAGTGACTTTACACCTTTCTACAGTAACATAGGAATGACCACAGTAAACTATGGTAAAAATTGACTTTATTGTGGTAAACACTATTCACGGTAAAAAGTGAAGATACTGTGGTAAATACTATTCATGGTAAAAAGTAAAGTTACTATGGTAAATACTATTCAAGGTAAAAATTGACTTTACCATGGTAACTACTATGCACAGCAAAAACAAGGTTACTCTCCAAATGATTTCTGACTAAGTGGGAATATCTCTGCAGAAAATCCACCAACGAGGAATGGTCCCAACAAAGGAATCAAAATGTCATCACCAATCTGGAACTATGATAATTCTCCACTAATAACTCCTCATGCTATGATTATTTACTAATGCACAACTTTTAGTTTTGTGGATGTAATCTGGAAACACAACAACAAACATAACACAAGAATACCATAGACTATGATACCAAGGAATGATGACAAATCTAAAATATAAGTGTAAATTATAATATCAACATGAAATTGTTACAATATCACCCATGAGGCACTTCAAGTGTTACTAAGTTCACTTGCCTTCCAACAATAACTATGGGAGAAACTTCACAATTACACCTCTTAATGCCATCTTTAACACACTTTCTAAATGATGGCTTCCTTCACTCACTCTTACAATATTTCTCACCACTTCCTTCTATGTTAAATGAGGGGAGTAGCCTCTTTATTTATAGAACTTTCAGGCTTATCCACCTTATCTCTAAGATAGGATAAGAAATCTACTATGACGAATCATATTCCATACCTTAACTCTTATCTTTACATGTAGGCTTATCTTTTAAGATAAGATAAACCTTATCATTTCACATGGGTTCCACCTTTTTAGACTTTTTACAAATAAAATACACAAAATATTTATGACATCACTCCTTGTCCTTATTACTAATATAATATTTCTAATTCCTAATCATGTAGACCCCACTTCTCTACTTACCCTAACTTTGACATTTTAACATTACCGAACCACTTTATGACAAATTATTACTTTTTACCACAACATTCCTATTGTACATTGACTGCTACCATAATATACATTATTGGCGGCATCGTACCGGCAGTGCCGTTATCTTTTATCGGACGCTACTACTAATTATACTTAACAACATTCTATTCCTAATACATACATTAATGAAATAGAAATTACGGAGGAAAATTTTAGTGTCGTCATTTCATGTCGTTAAGCTTTTCAAATAATGGATTCACACATTGAAAGACATATTTAATCATCCATATCGATAGCTTGTGACCTAACCAAAATCTAAGGTTAGATTCCCATTGGCTAATGGCGACCTTGAATCATATCAAGCCATTCTTGAAGCTATCCGACCAAGATGTCACATAAAATTGGGATTTTTCCTCCAGGCCTTAGTGGAAGGACATGAAATGGTTTCCAAATACACCTTTTCTAAAGTATTGGTGTAGTAAAGGCTATGATTTGCTATCTCCTAAGCTGCCAATGGAGGATAAAATCAATTTTCATTTGTCACTTTATTATTATTATTGGTGTTAGCAACACATATTCTCTGTTATCTGGTCTACCATTGTAGAGCCTAACATTTCTCAAATTGCATGGTGTATTATTTATCAGGGATTACCCATTGGCCATATGATCATTCACTAAGGTGTTCCCAATCCATGTTTGTTTTTCTCTGGATAAATTGAAACCCTTATACACCTTTTATGGTTTTTTCAAAAAGCTCAAACCATATGGGCTTGGATTCATGAATTATTTCATCCATTTTGGTTAGTACCCTTCTTCTAGAAGCCCATTTCCTTAAGGGATTGGTCAAGTTTTCTGTGGCCTTCACCCAATTTTGGCATGCTTTAGGTGGAAATCCTTTTCTTCATATGGAAATAGAGAAATTATACTCTATTTTCTCAATGATTCATTTGTAGATTGTAATGTTTCAAATTTTAACAAAGCAATGATCATTTTTAATGGTTTTTGACACATTTAAGTCCAAGCTCAGAAGGTGGATTTGGATGTGGCCCACCTTTAGAATATTCTACATTACCAGGAGAATTCCCCTTATGTTATTTCTCAAGTTATGATGACCTCTACTAGTCAGGCTTCCTCTTTAAGGGGCCACAATCGTCAGCGTAGTCATTATCATCACAACACATGCAATAATTTTGGGTGGGCTACCACTCTCCTCTTCCATCTCAGCAGCGAGCATAAGGATCACTGCCTCCTCACCATCACAACTTGGGGCATGCCACTAGATACTAACAAGTTACATCGACATGAATTGGCTATTTTGACACCCATTTGATAGGAAAATCAAAATGAATATAAAAAAGTGTACTTTGAAGTTTCCACCACGAGATGGGAGATGATTCCCTTATGGGAAATACCTTCATGGCAGCTGGTGGCACAAGATCAATGACAATTATCCGTGCATATTCTCTCTCTTTTAGCACTACGACCTAATGTTATGATTTTCTAGTTTTTTTTTTACCTACGGGCTCCATTTTCTTGTTTTTGTTTCATGTTCCTTCAAACGTGTTTTAACTTGAGGTGTGCTTCCATACTACCAGCTCTTTTTTATGAATAATTTTACCATCTTATTTATTGGTAATACATGACCTATTTCATCCCCACAAACCTTTTTCCATGTGTATACTTCCCATTTACACAAACCACATGAAAATTACATGATTTTTAGATTATGTTTTGTTTGAGACTCCCTTAAAAATAGGATATGCTTAAAAAACTCAGGTGGAATCAGGTATGGAATTTGATTGTCACCCCTATCTAACAAAATAAAATATATGAAAATTTAATCAATCATCTAGCTTTCCAATTTATGTTTTAAGAACAAATAGAAATTTTCAAAAAAAGTTTTAAAGAGATCAAAATGATCAATTTTATATTTTGAAATAATTAAGATTTTCTACTTTAAAACATCCAAACTTCATTCACATATAATTGTATTATAAACATGCAAAACATTATGAATACATTAATGAAGAGATAAAAATTGAAATGATATTAAGAAAACATTTAGTTTTGATAGAAAAATAAACCTTCATTCAAATAATGTTGTAGATCTATCTAAAATTACATTCATAGATTCATGTGTGTAAAGGATCCATAAAATAAAATTTAATTAATTAAAAAAATATTAGAAGAAAAAAGATAAATAAGGGTGATTTTGTAACAAAAACTGTGAAATAATAGTTTCATTTGATAAATTATATAAAAATGAAATTTAATTTTTTACTTTTGTAACTTACAATTAATCTAAATTACTTATTTCTTTTAAACAAAATCATGAATAAAATATAATTTACTCAATTTTTTTGATTGAGAATTTTTATGATGTGTTACAATTGGGTTACAGAGGGAATATATAGATCCAAAAATGTCAAGTAAACAAAAAAAAATTAAGTAATGATCACCTTTAGCTAAGAAACAACGGGTAAGGAGCATCTATGCCATAAAAATCACACTAGGCACGATTTCGTCCTCAACCGTTCGACTCTTTGTATCGAGTGTTTCCAGGCATTCACTCAACAAGACTCTATCCTTAGTGGACTCATTAAAAGCCATACATCAACACCGATACACCAAAGGTCATTTGACCTTTTACTCAATTTTTTATTTTAAAAAGAAACTCTTTCACTTTTGAAAACATTTCAAACCATAATAGTACAAAAAATTTAATTTTGGATATAATATCTTCGACAGAATTTATTCTATGAACATTTAATAATATAATTTTTAAAACAAAAAAAAAAAACCTTCTAACATAGTAATGGAACTTATCAAATTTAGATATAATTTAACCAATTCAATTTCATTTTGAGCTGTAAAATACAGTTAATGAAACCATACTTAGTGAAATTCCTAGCATGAGAACAAATGCAGAGAACTTAATAAAGTTTATTTATTCCTACTCAAAATCCACCTACAACTTAATATCATTCTCTATATTTAATGACAGGTAATGTTTTAAGATCTATCTAACTTGAAATAAAATAATACACGAGGCATTAAAACGTTCGACACCGAGAATTAAAAACAATGGCAGGTTGTTGAAATATATGTTGATTCTTGCTGGTTTAACAAACAATTCTACCTACAAAATCTCTAAAGGTGGTGTGTGTTTAATTGTTACCTAAGATAGCAACCTTCTTCCATGGACACAAAATATGGAGGGAAAAATGGTCCATAGAAAAAAATCCAATAATAATAAAATACAGTAATAATATATATATATATATATATATATATATATATATATGATAATTTTAATAACTAAGCATATAATTATATGACAAATTTAAAATTATTTAAATGATAAGGAATTATATAATTATTGTAGTGTATTATTAGATAATAAAATACATATATTTGACTTTAATTAATAAATAAACAACTTTCATAATAACTATAAGATGAATTTTAATTTTGGTAGATTAGTTATTTTTTTCAACGACACATTTTTATTTTTATATTTTTTCTATATTTGAAATTATCAAAGGTTGAAATATTCTAAATGGAGAAAAAGGAAAATCTCTCCCCATCCACCATATTTGGTAACTACGTTGTTACCAATAAATTCTAAAAGAATATACTAACAATATATGGATAATCAAACCTGTAAGATATGCACTATATTGTGATAGATAATTTTCTATTAATGGTGTGTAATTTCAGTTATTGGCGTGTACGTAAAATGTGGAGGTATACAAAAATGATGGATTTTGTTCTACACCAATTTCTAAAAGAGTGTCTTTTGGAATACGATGATTGGAATACATATACACATTTTAAAGATGTTTAAACGAATTATTTTGTGCAATACATTGATTGTACTTCATATGTGTAAAGCCAATAACCATAACCTTCACTACAATTCTCCCTACATATACACTGTGAAACAATTTATGAAGATGTCTCAAAACATTATTGTAAGTATTTCCGTGTGAGTTGTAGTTAACATGTCATAATATATAGGCGCAAGGGTGTGGCTTGATGGTGGGGCCTGAGTGCTCACCAACAAGCCACCCAGGTTCTAATCCCCCAGGCCCCAAGGGACCGGTTATCCTTGCATTTACACAACTGGTTGGGAGGAATCACCTTGCATTAGCGAGCCATGAAGTATGCCAAGCTTCTCTGTCATTAACTCCTGTAGTATTAAAATAACATGTCATAATATATTTACTTTGGGCTGGACAAAGTGAGATCACTTAGGGCTTCAGTGAATGCCTTTCAAGTGGTGGTGGTTATTGGTATGTGTGGCCCTGCACAAATACGACCTACATCTAGTCATGGGACTTGTAAGTTGTGGTCTATTTTATAGATTCCTTTTTTATATCTTTATGTCATTTCTTTGACAATTAACTTCACTAAATTAGGATTCTTGTTGAGCTGAAGGCTCATAACAAAAATGCAAGGAATGCATATTTTTGGTTGAAATATAGGTTTATTTTAAAGTACACTTGAAGAAGATCCTATTGTATTATCCCCTGGAGACATTAAAATAGTTAAGGAAGATCTTATTATCACCTTTGAGCACAATTAAATTAAAGAATAAATGGTTTCCTTATCAAATAAGGGTTTAATTTTTAAAAAATAGGTTGAAGGCTTGATCATGATAAATAATTACAAGCCTTTGTAATAAATCAATCTAATTTAAAAGCACAGATAGATATCTAACGGTCATTGGACCATTGGTGAAGTTGTTAAGCTCGTAATGAGCCCACTAGGGTTCAATTCTTGCAGAGTGCAAAAGCCCGTAGATACCGTAATAAGGGATGAGGTCGAGATCGTGCCTAAGAAAATTTTTAATGGAGTGAAAACCCCTCAGTCCTTGACATCTAAGCCTACGTTTTTTATGCACCTCACCCATGCAAAAAAAATAGGTTCAAACAAGAAAAAAAGCACAGATAGATATTCACTATGACTCACGAGATCTTTTTGTTAGTATTTTTTCAACTGAAAAAGAAAGCTAATACACCACTTTAGAACCTCAATTTTAACTTCTATCAATAGTGTAACATCCCATCCTTTTGAGTCTCGAATTGATGACCATATCGATGGACGACAGACCGTGATAAACTTGTTAAAATGAAGTGTTAGGTATAATCCACATTGCTAAAAACAACTTGTTATCTCTCGAAAGTGCAACCTGTAGAGAGATGGTTGCAAGTGTTCTAAGCTTGCTTTGGATACAATGGAAACACCTTAGGTCTATGGGTATACCTATTTTTGAGGTGAGTCTCTAGTATTAAGGCCGGTTCCTTCTTTATGTATCCTAAGCTAGTTTTTTGGGGTTTTGAGGGAAATAAGATGATTGTAAGAATAAATTGAAATTGGGGTGATACACCAAAATTGTTGACCAATTTGACTAAGTACATGCAAAAATATCTAAGAATGAATTCTAAATGCACAAACCAACAGTTTTCAATAGAATATTAAGGCAGACGCTTAATGTATTTAGGGAAATTTCACAACAATACTGTTAAGATACACATGCACACTCATATTATGCAGAAATTACTAAATTTGCAACAAGGTAGGATGATTAACCAGGGAATTTGACATTCACAAGGATTAATAAGACATACAAAAGACTACAATTTATTGGAAAGGCAAAATATAATTCTCATTCAAAGGTCAATAACTGGCAAAAATCTACTTCAGCACTCATGTGTCCAAAAATTCCTCTCCTTGTGCTTTGCCAATGAACATAATATATAGCAAAATTATCCATACCACCCATCCTAAAAATAGACTAAAAATTGTACTCACTAATGCACCCTATTTCTATCCTTTATCATGATTAAATAAAGGAATAAAAATAAGTATGCTAATATAATGAGGCATTAATAGCTTTGGTTACAAAAATACAACTTAGTCAAAATGCAGTTGAGTGTTCTATTTTTAATAAAGTTGGGTGAATAAATCTGCTAATAATAAACTTTTCTTGATGAGCAAGTCTTCTCCAATGCATGCAATCTCTATCTTCTTGTGCTTGATGTGACATCTACAATTTTAATACACTTGCAATCGTAAAAATAGCATTTTAGGATGCCTCTTGGATGCACTGCAAAAAATAATCTCCCTGTGTGAGCAAAAAAAATTCTTTTATTTGCAATACTTTAGCAATATATTCACCCAATGTGTGGGGACCACCTACAAGCTTTGATGTTGACATCTGTGCAAATGTTCAACTATTCATGCTGAATAATATTCCAAGAAAAATAATTCTTATCCCATCCTTAGAAAAATGTTCAACCCTTGTGTGGACCACCTTTGTTGTATACATGTTTTATTGATGAATATACATACTTAGCAAAAGGTGTTTTTTGCTAATACTAATGCACTAGTTCAATTTTTGTGGTATATTCCTCCATGATATGGTCCTCCTTTAACAAGGTTCAAGGTATTCTTAGTCTCCTTTTGACTTGGGCATATACGTGTATTGTTTTATCCAACCCCTTTTGAATAATCATAAAACACATGCAATGTGTTTACCTTTTGAAATTACTGGCACATATGTTTATTCATGGCATATTGTTTGGTTAATCACATTATACAACATAGTCTTGGGCTCTTTTGGAAGGTAATCATTTAGTTTGATAATTTTCCCCTCCCCACGAGCCTTCTACCCTTTTTCATTGTTGGTGGCAATTTGAGCCATGGTCGAGCAAGGTTTTTACGTTGTGAAGACACATGGGCATTTTGTTGTCCCTGGTTGAGTTTTGGTGGGCATGCTTGATCATTGATTTGGTACTTTTGAGTCTCCACGGTTAGATCTGTACCTTTTTCTGACTATGGTAAACATGGATTTTGCATTGATTTCGGGATCGGTCCTCAGCTTTTGATCTTCGTACTATTACATCTCATCCGTTGATTCTTCGTCCTTTGGTTCTGCGATGTGTTAGATGGACCTTTGGTAAGCCTGTGGTTGACATTGGAGTTGGTGATTTGATTTGGACTATTGATCTTTGTACTCTGTGATATGATCCATTGATCCTTAACTCATTGATACAATTAACTTTTCATTGTGGTTAATATTTATTGAGTAAAAACGAACTCAACCCTAATCATTTCAATTGGTGTTTGGTTTCTGGGAGAAGCCCTGGAAATGTTTTTACGTGCCCTCAATTTTTGATTATCTGAAAGATCGATTCCTCTATGAGTATGTCATTCGAGGCACTAAATTTTTAAATTTTCCTTCACTTCAACTCTCTGTTTAACTATATTTTCTCTAAACTGAGGAGGTTCATTGTTTTGAAGCTCTGTGAACTCATGATTTGAGATCTTTGAGCATCTGAGAGATAATGACTGCCATTTTTTTATCAAATTAGCTCTTATCCATTCTTTGTAAAATGAACTGTGTGAGTTTTGGGTATGGATACTTGTATTAAAAGCTAACTGTAGCTCGATTGAATATTTCTTATAGAATCTTTGTTTTTGTTGAAATGGAGGCATGCTTTGAATTTTTGGGTAAGTGTTTATGAGCTCACTGCCTTGGAAATTTACTTTGAAGCTCTGATTTAGATGCGTCAAGCTGGTGTTTTCTTCTGTCTTCTAGAATAACTTTGTTTCTATAATTTTTCAGCATTCTATCCCTAACTTTGAATTTTTCTTCCTGGGTTTGCTTCTCTTCACGATTCTAACCTTGAACATGTTGTGGTGTATGTAAAATGGAGTCATTCATTTTAAAATTTCTTGCTCTTTTCGGCTCATGTATGGCCGTCGTTGTTGTGGATTTTAAGGTTCTGAGTGAAATATTTATAAGACGACCACCATTATTAAAACCTTCGAGCTCACTTTGAGGATTTTGTACATTCGTACTTCATTACTCTTTGGTCCTCTACTGTGGTTGTTCCATCTGTACACAAGCATGGTTCAAAGTTTATGAAATATCTATTTTTCACTTCGTTCTCATTGAGAAGGGGCTATGTGGAAGCTTTAATGTCCGCCATGAAAGAAAAAGGTAAGCTTCATGTTTGACAACTGTAAATAATGCTTCTATTATTGAGTTTTAGAGATTTTTTATCATGTTTTACTTGATTCTAAAACCATTGTGGTTTTCTTGTCATTTTCTACACTGTGACACCATTACAAGCTTATAAATTGTTCTGGGTCGTTTTTCTTGACTGACTCCCTCCATGGTTTCGTCATTTCAAATCCAACCTCATGAGTTTCACTCCATCTCGAATCTCTGTCCAAAAATCTTAGTAGATCTGTAACGGCCATGGATAAAATGATATATTCCCTTATCTTTATCCATATATTTTGTACTATGGCTCAAAATAATAAAACATCGTTCTGTTTTCAATGGGTACATGAAATATTTTTCCATTTTTTTTTCTTAACACTAGAAGATCAAGATTTTTCTTGGAAATGGAAATAGAAGAGGATAAATGTTGATGGGTATCTATGTTTTTCTCATTTCTCGACATTCTTTGTTCAAAAATGAGGAAGTTTTACACTCTTGTGTTGATCTGTTTGAAGGGTTTTGAATGTATTCTTTCGATTTTGCATTATTCATAAGTATTTCAAAACATTCTATAACTCCTTGATGGTTGCTTCACACTTGCAGCTTGTACTGCGAATGTGATTTCAACCTTTGTGTAACACTTATTATCTCTAATATATTGTTCCTGAGAAGGGTTCTTGTACAATTTGCTTACTTAATCATGCATTTTTTTATAACTTTAGATTCTGCAAACTTTTCTCAGGAATGTTGTGGATGTCCTTAAGGAGTATAAATAATTGAAGTCTTTCTTGTTCTTGTTCTGAAACATAAACATCCTGAAAAGTTTCCTTAATCTTTTGGAAGTGTGCAAAGTCTTTCAATTTCATGACTCTAATGATCTTAAGTATTTTAAAATGTTTTTTGTCCTGATTGCTTGACGGTTTCATTGCTTGGAGAAATGATACACTGTTATCCATCACTACACCATGAATTTGATTACTCCTTAAGTCTTGATGGTCTTACATATCTTCAAATGATATTTTGTTTTATATCTCTGTGTTGGCTTCTTGAACAATGTAATGGATTTGAAGCTGCAAATGTTCCTTTTTCTGTTTCAATGATAGCTTCTTGAGCACTGTAACTTCTATACTTGATGATTTTTCAATTTAAATAAGTTACTTTTTCATAAATTTCAAAACTATACTTCACCATTTAAAAATTGAAGCTAATATTGAATGAGTTGTAGTCTGAAGTTGTGTTTCTTCTTTCTTCAATGATGATGTTAATCTATGAACTATCTTCTTGAATAGTTGTAAATTTTGATTCTATATGCACTTTGTCATCTTGTAAGATATTCTGAGTTTCTTGAATGAAATGACTAAGAGGTTTTTCTTAATGATTGCCTTTCATTTAAGAAACTATACCTGTGGCCACATGAATTCTTGTTGTACATGTTATCTCTCAAAAAATTTAAAAGTAGACATCATGAACACTTTTCTTTCTTTATTGTGCTTATTTTCCATAACAACAAACTGTAAAGCATGTTTTTATCTCTTCTGTTACAATTTGTACATGCGTATCTCAAAATTGATTAGAAACTTAACATTTTTGGTCTCTCTTGTATACCATATCTCTTCTTTTCGGTCCTTTCTGAGTGAATGAGTCATGCTGAAACTATGATCTTTTTATTAACTTAATATCTTCACTTATGCTATGAGATCCTTAGCTGAAACACATGCCTACTACTTTGAGTACTTACTCCTTACTTGCATTAGCTATATCTTGTGTGTTTATACTTCTTTGTTAGTTAGTCTTTTAGATGTACATTGAGTTGGTTGCATTATGTATTTTATCTCTTCAGCTTTGACTATACAATGTATTATCTCCTTTCTATATTACTATTTGATTTATATAAGCATGTACTAGATTGAAATAACATGATGGAAGGATGTAAAATGTCCATTTTACATGGCAAAGCACTATCAAATTTTTCTCAGATTCCTTTTTCCATTAGGTTCTAGCTGTAAATTCTCTTATTCCAGTTGCTATAAATTACAACACTAAACCTGCATTTCTCTTATCAATTAGTACAAGTAAATCTTTGTATACTTCAACCTTTAGTTTGAACTAAGATAAATGTAATTTTGTGATTCAAGTTACAAAATGTAACACTTCTTTCTTCTTACTCGTACCTGCACATTTAGATAAACTCATTAGAAAACATTAGGCTTTTTTGCCTCTCTTTTATTCCATAGTTTTTATCTCTCCTACTTTCTGAGTGAATGATTCATGTATGCTACTACAAAATAATGATTTTATGAGTTATACCTTTTATCTTTATGTAACTTATACCTCCTGAAGCTAGGCTATCCACTTACATGAAATTGGATACTATAGGAATATGAATCAACCATTAGCTCGTGATTGAAAATCTTCCCTTTTGTTGTTTTTAGGTATAGTGCCATTTGCTAAGAAGCGAGGATGAAGGTGGAGAAAAGATGGAGCTGGAAATGCATCAACCGAAATGAAAGAAACCAAAGGAAATGATGGGTTCTTTCATACTCATTTACTTTATTTTTCATGCATATGTACCTCTTACTTCTATAGTTTTAATTTACTTGTATGTTACATCACACGAATTTTGTGGGAACATTTGAAATCCCTTATGAATAAAAAATTGAATTCTGAAACTGAGTTGTGTATTTCTTTCTACATTTAAGCTTTGTATATAGATTGTATAATGAATTAAACAACTCAATAACATAATTGAATGTATTTAATCATGAAGGAAAGAACTTTAAAATACCTGTAACATTAGAAATGAATGTTGACTGCTGAAATCTACAACTATGATTGTTGTTCAAAAACTTAACACTTCACCTATTCTGTATTTTTAGTCTTTATCAAGATTTCACATCTGTCCTTTAGGGCTTTGTGTTCTTTTGCTAAATACAATAATGAAATTACAGACTATGTGATCTGTTACGTTTTGTAACAACACACATAGCTACAAATTACATCTATTCCTTGATTAATCTACCAGAAAAAATATTGAACTAAAAGAATCTTCTCTAGCTTAGGGTCACTTCACTATTGCCATCCATCGTAACAAAGTTTCAAGTTTCCTATTTTTGCAAAAATGCAAAAAAAAATCAACATTTCTTGCGATCCTGTGGGGAAAGCATCTTGCTAGCTTATAGACATGTGCCTTTATATTTTCCATTGGGCAAGGAGTCTAAAGCATGTAATCAAAATCTAACTTCATGAAGGTCCAACCCTTCCAAAATGAACTAAAATTGGGAAGGATCTGGTAAACTAGATCACGTGCATGAATGCACTTGTATTGAATTGAAAAAAAACATACAATGTGCATGAAGCACTTATTGAAAGGGAAATCCTACTCTAACTAAAAACTATAAGATTTTCAATAACAGTGTTTGAGAAACATACCATTGACACAAATGCGAAGTTCCTCTCCATTCAGCCTTGAAATCTGAAAAGCATTGTGTTCTTTGCATGATAAAATCATATAAGGACCTCTCTAGAGTGTGCCAATTTTTGAGTGGTTTCCTAGCTTTGCAAGATCATAATCCCATTTCAAAAAAAATTCTCCTTCATTGAAGGTTCTAGACTTATCCTTCTTATCAAAAAAATTCTTCATATATTTCTGATTCTTTTCCATGTTCATATGAGCTTGATCTCCTAGCACTTGTAATTCCATCAATTTTACATAATGAATCTACAATTGTTCATTCTCAATTAGCTACATCTGATGTAGCAAATATAATGCAGGTAACTCAACTAAAATATGAATTCTTACTTCTCTTCTATAAATAAGATTGTACAGTGAATTTCCAAATTGTCTTTTAGGAGTCACTCTATTAGCCAAAGTGTTGAATTAAACATTAGATGCCAAGCTCTCTAGTTATCTTTGAGTGTTCTACTGATGATCCTTAGAAGATTATTGTTAGTACTTTCAGCTAACCCATTACCTTGTGGGTAATAATTAGATGACGTACTTAAATACATTTTGTGTTTGATAGAAAAATATGTTACCTTTTCACCAAGAAATGCTAAGGCATTATCTAAAATGATAGTTGGTGGAACACTAAATCTGCAAACTATACCTTCATAAACGGATAGTGTCAAAGTTTTGTTAGCATCTTTCAAAGCTATTACTTCAGTCCAACGTGTAAAATAATATGTGGCTATCAAAATCCACTTGTGTCCTTGTAATGAAGGTGGATTTATCGTGCCAATAAAATCAAGACCCCACTGCATGAAAGGCTGATCCACTGAAATAAGTTGGAGGGACAACGAAGCTAAATGTTCTTTTCCAACAAAGAAGGCACATTTCTTACACTTTCTAATCCATTCAAAATAGTCTTTAAATATGTTGGGCCAATAGTAACCATATTTCATTATTTTTAAGGCTATGGTACATGTTGAAAAATGACACCCTGCAAGTCCTTGATGGAATTTGGATAATAATTTCTGAATTCTATCATAATCAACACATCGCAACAAAAAAAATTTTATATCTTTTTTGAATAACACACCATCATTAAAAACATAAGGTACAACTTGTAACCTAAAATATCTTCGTTTTTTATTGTCCATTCCTTCTGTATAAGTGACATGATGTAGATAGTTAACTAAATAAATCATCCATCTTGATTCATGAAATTCTTGAACAAGATTAAGTTGCTGATTTTCTTGTTGCACCATGCAATGTGGTTGTTGATACGTAAATTAAACATATTGTTCTAGATATTTTGATTCGGCATCCTACTTTTTTTCCATACCGGCAATTAGGTGTTCTCATAAACCTTTTCCTAGAACTATTTTCACAACACCGATATCAACGTCGTATTCCATAACCTTTGTTATCCGACATGCTCTCTTCTCATTCAATTCTTTATTTAACAAGAAAGCTTTTACACTTGGATGAGAAACAAGAACATGTATATTATTTTTTGAAAGCATATATTTAAAACTCCTTAGTCCTCTGACTACTTAAAGCACTTATTTTTCAAGAAACATGTACCTTGGTTTGTAGTCATGCAAACTTTGTCTAAAGAAAACAATTGGTTACTCAATATTTTCATCATTAACCTAAATTAATATAGCTAAAATTGTTTCAGCTCCTGTAAGTGCATATATTGTAAAATATTTATCAAAATTTGGATTTGCAAGAGTAGGAGCTTGAGAAATGGATTTAATTGCTTCAAACCATTCTCTCCCTTTACTGGTCCAAGATAAATTCTTCTCTTTCTTCAACATAGTTGTCAATGGTTTAACCAATGCTACAAAATCTGGAACAAATCTTCTAACAAAGTTGATTTTCCCATAAAGCTCTGTAATGCCTTTTTGTGATGAGGCAATGATAGTTGTGATATGGTTTCAATTTTGAAAGGGCCATTTACTAAACCTTGTTTAGAAACAATATGACTGAGAAATTTACCTTTATGTACCGAAAAGATAGACTTTTTGGGATTCAATGATATTCCAAACTGTCTACATAATTGAAAAGTATGCCTTAAATATATTAGATGTTCATCAGAATTTTTTGAAAATACGGTAATATCATCCAAGTAAACCAGTATGCATTTATGTAATAAGCTACGAAAATCCATGTCCATTGCACATTGAAACGTTGCATCAGAATTTGAAAGGCCAAAAGGCCTTCTTTTGTAAGCATAAGTACCCCACTTGGTGGTAAAAGTTTATTTGTACCTATCTTCTTCTTAGAATAGAATTTGATTGTATCCACTATAACCGTCCATAAGAGATAGTCTATCAGAACGAGAAACCATTCTTAAAATTTGATCCATATTGGGCAATGGGTAATGATCTTTTAGTGAGGCTTTATTAAGATCTCTAAAATCCACACATAATCTGATTTCTCCATTATTTTTCCTGACTGGAACAAGATTGGCTACCCAACTTGAATGTTTAACTGGAAAGATAATACATGATTCGATCAACTTAGATAACTCTTTTCTCATTAAAGGTTCTATCTTGGGATTTATAGGCCTTTGTTTTTGCCTAACTTGTTTTGAATTTGGTTGTAATTCAATGGTATGTTGTGTCAGACTTGGATCAAAAAAATTTAGATCTTGGTATTTCCAAGCAAAAACATCCTTAAATTCCTTACAAATATTGATAAAGGAACATTTCTCATCTAAGGAACATACCTTTCCAAGAAACAATTTTTTTCCATCATCAACTGAGATCTCTTCATAATTGTCTTCATGTGTTGAAATATTTGTTTTTTCTTTCCTTAACTGATCATCATTGCTGAAGATGTCTTCCAATGTGAATAAACCTTGAGGTAGTTTATTGGTCTTCAATTAAACAACCTGGTCACCATATAAGTGTTGTAATTTCTCTTGATTTACTGTAGAAAATTTAGCTTCTAGCTGTAAAAACCTGCAATTTTTTCATCATTTTCAAAAACTTGCCAATTCAAATCATTATTGGGTATAGAAGGCCTAAGAATCATCTTTATATGAGGCTAAATCTATTTGTTTTTAATTTGTTCCAGCACTTCAAAACTAGCACCAATTGCTGCAAGTCTATCTGCATGCTTGTTTTCTATTCTTGGAATGGACTGGATATTAATAGCATCGAAATATTCCATTAAGATTGAAACTCTATGTATATAAGACTTCATTAATGGATTCTTACAAACATTGGAATTTCCTACTTGATTGATAACTAACTCAGAATCACCAAAAATCTGTAACATGCTAATACCTCTCTTTCTGGCCCAAAATAAGCCATGAATTAATGCTTTATATTCAAGTATATTGCAAGTACATGAAAATTGGAGACTTAGAGCTAAGAAACGACTTTCATTCATGGGAGAAGTGAGCATAAAACCTACTCCTTTTCCTTTCTTTTTCTTAGCTCCATCAAAATGAAGCTTCCAAATCCCTTCTGCTACTGGTCTAAGGCTACATAATTAGCCAATGTGTTAGAAGTATGAGGCTTGATATGGAATTTGGCCAATGGTTTAGAATTGATAGTAACTTTGGTCCCATAACGTTAAGTGAAGAACAAAAAGGACCGATATTAAGAGAGATAACCTCCTATTTTTGATGTGAAATCTCTAGATAAACATATAGCAAAGTAAGGAGGTAAATCTAAAACAATCACATCTTACAAAATGGAAACGTTCAGAAAAACATGTAATGTTAACTCCATAGTTTTGATGACACCAACTATATTAGTTGGAGTTCCATCAAGTTGTATCACACTCTTCTATGTAGGTTCATACTACAAACCCGATTTTTCTACAATTACTTTTGGTATAACTGTGTTACTTGCACCACTATGAACCATGCAATAAGATGATTTCCAATAATTAGAGAAAAATAAAATGGTGGTGGTTTCTTGATATCATGAGCGTGTAAGAACTTTTGAATCATCCATTTAACTTCTTTAATGCGGTCCTATTCCATTGTCCCAAGGACCATGGCTGTTTATTGAACTTCCTTTTCTGCTATTTTTGAAGAAATGTGTAGCTTAGCAAGTTCATGAGAAAGCAGCTCCTGTTGTCCTCGAATACTTAGGGCATCCCACATTGAGATATTAACGTTATGATTTTTCATTATATCTACATGTTAAAAGAAGCTACTGTTTTAGCGTAGGCTTTAGCAAAGACTGACTTTGCTTCTACATCGTTTGAGATCTGAGGTATGAAAGTTCTTCTTGGATCTGATTGTAATGTCTTTGGTTGGTCCTTTTGGATTGGAACACTTGTTGTTTTATGAGGAAAAAAAGGACTATGGGATGTTTTCTGACATGCAGTTGCTATTTTATCAGTGATTGTGGGAAGAACAGGCCTATTTTGGTATTTTCCTCTCTCATGGGCCTTTTCTTGAGTTCTATTCGTATCTGCAATAAAATCATCTTCACTAAAACTGACCAAGTTCTATTCAAGTGTTTTTTGAACATGAATTTCTTACTGCCCACCCTCCATTTGAGGCATGAACAATGTCTCAGGTTGACATTGTGTAACAAGGATTATATTCAGCAAATCATTTGGGAAACTTGCAGCTAAATGAGGTTGATTACAAGGTTGACACTATTCTTCTGTAGCCATATTAACTAGGACTAAAGTGTTATATGTACTAGGAGCCTTTGGGTCAAACTACCTTTGCTGATATGGTTGTCTATAATTCTTATTTTTTTGATAAGGTTTTGCTGGTTTTGCTGATAAGGAGCATGATAAGGCCTACTAGGTAATGCAAGTCTATTTTCAATCAAAGTTAGCTTGTTTCCCATAGTCTACAAAGATTTCAACACATCATCTGATGGGGCTACAATACCAAGTTCTATAATGGTTATATGTTGTCGGATGGGTGCCGAGTTTGCTAAAAAAGGCATTGAGGGAATTAGTGATAACTTTTTGACTTTAATAAGACTGTTTTTAGCTTTTATAGCAATATCATAAGCTGTTGGGAGAGTGACACCTCCCATGGACTGGATCATAGTTGAAATATCATTTTTTAAGGCTTTGAAGTAGTATAGAAAAGCATGGTCAACTTGAGGCTTGCCACTTGCTGGAATTATTTCCCAAGTTCTAACAAAATTGATATTAAAACTAGCCATAAATTCATGAGGGGATCTTTTAATTGTAGACAACTGTTCTACGAGAGATATATGATCTAAGTTATCTTGAAATTGTTTTAACAATTTAGCACCTACAATCTCTAAATTTCTATAGCATTGCAAGGATTTCCCTTTAAAGGATGTAGCTAGAAGTCTCAAGGCTACATCTTCATGTGTTATATTATGGACTGCACATAGGGCTGCAACATCTTTGATATGTTTGGTAGGTGTAACCTGATTTTCACCAGTAAACGTAGGTAAAATTTTCGTGGCAGCATTTGGGATATCATGATAGACTGGAATTACTAATGGGATGTCATTAGTAAAGGTCACAAAACTCCTAGATGGTTGAATATCCATTGGGAAAACTAGTATCTGAACAAAGAAATTGATACGTGGTGAAGGAGGATTAGGAGGATGGTTGGTAAAAACAGGCCTATTATAAGGTAGGGTGTTACCAACTCTTCTTCTTCTTGTAGAATTCAAAGGTAAAGAAATATTTTCAGAAGGAATTCATCTTACCAACGATCTTGAAGTCATTTTAGGCATGGAAAATGTCACAAAATTGGTTTGAAATCAGTCTTACAAAGTTATAAAATAAATCATTAAATCTTTAGAATAAATTGTTGGAGCTTGTTGTTTTGAAAGTAACCTTTCTTGCTATGAATCTACTTTAAATTGATGTAATATTCTCTCAAATATGATTCATTGTCCCAACGAGCATGCCAAAAAAAATTATCTCTCGAAAGTGCACCCTGTAGAGAGATGGTTGAAGGTGTTCTAAGCTTGCTCTAGATCTCTCTCTTTCATAGATACAATGGAAACACCTCAAGTCTGTGGGTATACCTATTTTTGAGGTGAGTCTCTGGTATCAAGGATGGTTCCTGTTTCGCATGGAATGTTTCGGCTCTGCAGAATAGACTTGCTTCTATCCTATCATTCCTTTGAGAAACAGATAAGGGTTAGGGCTAGGAGGAATACCTGTTGAATGTTGAGATGGTGTGCGCGTACCGTAGAGAAAGATCAGATCGACTGCAAATAACTCCTTTTTGTCTTGGAAGGACTACCTGCAAGTAAGAATACAAGACCACCAGATTTTAATTAGACAATAAATGAGGGATCTACCTTAGGCCCAAGAAATATAGAACTTCCTTTCGAAGGTGGTCAGTTCCCCTTTTAATACGATTTAACACAAATGATAATAAAGAAAGATATTGTAAAATTTCAATTTAGGTATCTCGTTACAAAGCAATAGAAGCTAAACTATCAATAATAAAGCGTCACGTTGTTTGTTCAGTTACTGGTCGTTGATACATCCAGGTTGAGTTAGAGGGATAAACCAGACTGGATCTGAGGTTGTTAGGTGGCAAATAGGCAAGAATAAGGTTTTGGGGTATAAGTCACAGTGACCGACGCCGGTCACTGGATAACCGACCACAGTTAGAGAACCGCTGCTGGTAGGGGATAAATGATACTGGTAGGGTCAGCAATCTAAGTGCTTCTGGATAGAGGTTAGTTGCAAGGTGATTGTGGGGTTATTAAGATTGGTGGATGGCTGAGGGGAATGATGGGAGGATAGGGAAGACTCAGAGTGTGGTAAAATGGCCTTCTGGGCAATATCAGGATGTATGGGTGAAGGTTAAGTGCAGTATGTTGCTGGTAGTAGATCTAGGAATAAACTTATGATTACTATTAATCAACAGGTTCAAGAAAATGGTGCTTAGAAACATATAAAACACTACTTACTCATCCCTGATACAGGTGCAGGTTTTAGGACTGTGATGATGAAGACAGGACCCAAGTTGGATGATCTGACAATCCAAGATGGGTTATTTCCTCTTCTGATGCTCGGATGAGTGTCACAGGGCTCTGGTTGTGCAGTTGCAGTCTTGGGCTTGATGTTCTTCTCTGCAAACTCTTCCTGTTTCTTCACTTGTCTCTACTCGGCCAAGCAAAATCTGGATCCTTTCAATGGTTTCTCCTTCTCCCAATCAAATGAAAATCCGATCCTCTGTTTTTTGGTTGGAAGTGGTCATTTACGGGGAACCGATGGCGGTTACGCAACTGACGGCAGTCGAGTAGGAACCGGTATCGGTTAGGTCAAAGCGGGCTATTTTTGGTAAAATAGCCAACTTTCCCTCCTTTTCTTCTGAGGGATTGGTTGCGGGCTTGGTCAAATCATTATGAAGTTGGTTTTAGGTGCGGATGAGGAGTAATTAGTCTTAGGTGTGGAATTGGACCAAGTTATAGGTCTTAATTAGGTTAGTTTAGGGTTAAGACTAGGTCATGATGAGGTGGTGACATGAGGTGGCAGGTATGGCGATGTGGATTTATTAATTATAAGGTAATTAATAAATAATTGTGTAAGGTTTAGGTGATGAGGTTAGGTTGCGAAATGGGATGCGGGGTACAGGGTGTCGTAATGACACAAATTTGGTGTCTACATTAGCCCCTTATTGTCGTGTAGTTTGTTTTGTAAAGCTGCATGGACAATAATAAGAAGTGGTTACCCCTGTTAAGGGTATAGGTAATCCCCCTCAAATCTATCATAGATTTTAGTAGCGTGAAATCAGGGATAGGGTTGAAAAAGGGTAAATGGTGTTGAGATAACGGTAAGATGGTGGGGTAGGTCCAAGGAAGTAGACGCACGTTGACATGCAGTAGTGCGACCAGGGTACATGATTTGAAGAGCAAACAAGAAATTCATAGGCAAAGGTCGATAGTTTATCCAAACAAGGGTGATATAATCCTGGTATCCAAGGCATAGGAAGTAGCTCCAGGGGATATAACGGGTAAGGTACAGGAACGTTTAGGAATGTTCGGCAGTACCAAATGGTTGGTTTGGTTGAGATAAACGTCACGGTCTTGGTCTAGGCAAAGTTGGTCGACTGATCAAGTCAAGGACCCTAATCATGCTAAAACACGAACAGGTGAGCTCGATTGAACAAAAATCTACATGATGGGTGGATAAAATTGTATTGTGTTGATGTTGGGCGAGGTATTTAATTGGTGCGGCCTTAGGTCGGGCCAAATGGCTGGGTGCGGCCTTGGGTCGGGCCAAATGGGTTGGTTGCGGCCTTGGGTCGGGCCAAATGAGTTGGTTACGGCCTTGGGTTGGGCCAAATGGGTTGGTTGTGGCCGTGGGTCGGGCCAAATTGGTTGGTTACAGCCTTGGGTCGGGCCAAATTGGTTGGTTACGGCCTTGGGTCGGGCTAAATGGTAGGTGACGGCCTTGGGTCGGGCCAATGAAGTTAACAAAGGGTTGTCAACAAAGGTGGATATAGGCGATGTTGGTAGAAAGGGCTATTATAAAATAAGGGCCGAAATTGGGGTAGAGGTGAGATAAAACCGATATCGATTGTGTATGACTGATATCGGTTAGATGACCGATACCGGTTCCTTAGGGCACAATAAACCCGATATCGGTTATAGGTCAAAAACCTATAAAAAGAAAAATACGGCCGGTCATTGTCACATTGTCAATTTGAAAACCAATTGGAGTTGTCTGAGGTGGATTGTTGAGATTTGAGCATTTGTTGGTTGAGGTGGCGTTATTTGAGTGGAGAATTGAGTGTTTAGTGGACCCTAGTGAGTAGGAGGCAGTAGTTGATTGGTGGAGGACCTAGCAGAGGAGATTTTATAGCCATGGCACAACCAGGAGGAGCAGGAGGTGCTGGACCAGCTGGACCACCACCACCCATCCCACCATGACGATGTGTCGTCGTACTGGTAGGTTCGAAACCCTTCATTGTGTGAATTTGATGTTGTTAGGCTATTTTTGGGGGTTTGGGTAGGAATCTGTGTTTTGGTAAAATAATGAATAAATTGAAGTTATTTAAAAAACGAAGAGGATAGATGGGTAAAATAGGGCAAGGCGGCAGGGTGGGTAGATTTTTAGGGTGTTTGGGTGGGTAAATAGGTATAAATAGGCAAAAAAGGATTTTGGGGGGCTGCGTCAGGTTCGGCTCCGTGATTTTTCAGTGACCGATGCCGGTCACTAAGCGACCGGCATCGGTCAAGAAATTTCGGGGCAGGGTGGATTTGCGGGTGACCGGTGTCAGTCGTACATCGATCGGTGTCGGTGGAGAGGGGACTGGTTGCGGTCATGGGTGACTGGTACCGGTCCGTTTTGTTGTGGTTTGGGGTGTTTGGTGGTTGTTGGGGCTGTTGTTTGGGTGTTTTGGTATTATTTGGGTTTTTTGTTTGGGTGTTGTGGTATTGTTTGGTGTGTTGGTATGGTTTGGGTTGTGGTGGAGGTGTTTTGGTATTGTTTGAGTGTTTTGGTATGGTTTAGGTTGTTGTTTGGGTGTGAAGAGGGAGGGGGATATCGTAGAGGTTATTAGGGTAAGATAGGTGGGTGTAGAGGGTATAAGTAGATGTTGTGGTAAAGAGTAGGGCTAATGTAGTGAGTTGGTTTTGCAGGCACGTCAGTAGCTGACGATGTGGGACAGGATGCCCCCGCTGTTGAGACGGATGTGGCCACACGTGTCCGCAGCGCAGTGGGGTATCATGCACGAGGTGGGACTCGGCGGAGTCCAGAGATACAGAGCGATTGACAGGGATCACAGTTTGATGGTCGCCCTCATCGAGAGATGGGATCTGGCGACCAATGTGTTCCATCTCCCGACTGGAGAGATGACCATCAATTTGGAGGATGTGTATCGCATCCTTCGATTACCGATTGATGGAGAGGCAGTCTTTCAGGTTGACGCTGAGACAGCCATGGACAGCATCCTACACGTATTCGGGGATGTAGCTGCGCTACTGACATATCACAACGCGAGTATCGCGTATACGGATATGTACCGAGCCCACCGCCATGAGACACGGCTTGCCATGCTGATGATGATCGGGATCACCTGCTTCGCCCTCCCAGACTCAGAGGGAGGCCACTTTCCACGGGCGCTTATGGGTGTGCTACATGAGATGGTGGAGGAGCACACATGTTATGCTTGGGCACCAGTATACATGGTGTAGTTATACCGAGAGCTGTGGGGATATCACCGGATGAGGCGATTCGGGATTTGCTCAACGTTTTTACTACACTGTTGGGCGTATGAGCATATCGTATGCATTAGACCAGTAGGGCTGCCCCAGCAGCTAGGGCCACAGGTCATCTATAGATATGGATTTTAGAGGTGGTTGGGGGTCATGGGCCAACCACGAGCAGTGCTTGCAGGGCGGGATGTCACTTATTACAGACATATGTTAGAGGGCTTGACAGCGTTAGATGTTGTATGGAGACCTTATAGAGGTCATCACCCTCACGGAGGAGCCCAAGGACAGTTGCAGTGGATCCAGTATACATTCTGGATAGCGGGACGGAGGCCGGGAGAGTATGATAGGATACCCCTGGAGAGGGTATGCAGGCAGATGGGGCTACGACAGGATGAGCCACCTCGCTTCCCTCAGTACCGGAGGGATGATGTAGAGGCTCCACTGCCTGCACCACAGCCCATGGACACAGATTGGGTTGTTGAGAGGCCGGCAGATGATACCGTAGATGATGCCGGTTGCACAGGAGCATTTTTGGTTTGGTGGGCCGGAGAGAGAGCTGCGAGGAGAGCACAGCCCGCACAGCCAGACTTAGCGGCTGTTAGAGCAGAGAGGGACCAGCTCAGAGGGTAGGGACAGTTATTACAGGGGCATCTTGCTGTCGCACATGCACAGAGAGGTGTCTTACACGGGCAGCTAGCCCAGGCTCAGGTACAGGTACAGGCACAGGCTCAGGTACAGGTACAGGAACCAGCAGCAGCACCATCAGCGGTACCGGCACAGCCACAGGCACCACCAGCGGCACCAGCACAGGCACAAGGGGCACTGGTAGTAGGAGTCAGGGGACTAGCCCCAGCACCTACAGTGGCTCGAGATCGTTATATGGAGGCTAGAGTGGAGGCCCGGTACTATCAAGATATTCTTGATGGTACCGGGGCTGACTATCAGCCATATGCGGCACATAGAGCAGAGACCTCTCGGAGCCAGAGATCTCAAGGAGGTGCAGCCACAGCCGGTGGGTCTGTGACAGGTAGGAGGCGAGAGGCAGCACAGGGACCAGCAGGCAGATAGGAAGAGGGTGGTGGAGAGAGCTGAGGGGTCCCTGCATATTGTTGTATTGGTTCATTGGATATGGGCACTGGTCTGCGAACCGGCTATGGTTATAGAGGCCTGCATGCCTAGATATTATGTATTCATTTATTCATTCATTCATTTATTGTATATACCGGCCTGCGAGCCGAGTACGGGTTGTACAGTGGATACCGGCCTGCGAGCCGAGTATGTTTTTGATATGAGAGACCGGCCTGTGAGCTGAGTCAAGATGATTGACAGTTATTGCGGCCTGCGTGCCGGCTTTGTTGTATTATGAGATCACGGAGGCCCTGATGCAGGGCACATTGTATATTTGAAACTTTGTATCTATATAGATATGATGATTTGACCCACATGTTGTGCGTAAAAATGTGTTAAGTGTTTTGAAAATGATTTGTGATATTTAATGTATGATGAGTGTGATTTACATGGTGTTATATATTAATGATGTTGATGTCTTTTGTTGATGGGATGTATGTATGTATATATAAATGATGAGTTTAGTTGACATGTTGTATTATGAAATGTGGTATGTTTTGTCATTGGTTTTGTGAAATTGAATGTATGTAGCTATTAAGTTGGATCCAAATGGTGTATAGATTGATAGCTTTTGATATCGTTAGTTGATGGCTTGTGTGTTTTTGTAATGTAGATAGATGATGTTGATGAAATTGTGAGGAGATATGGTTTTAATGAAAAATATGGATAATGGTGTTGTTCATGCAGGAAAAAGGGGCAGGCGCCACAAAAATTTGCAAAAATGAAAAAAAGGCTTAGGTTTAAGCAATAGGGGGGACATGACCGATATCGATTATGTAACCGATGTCGGTAGCTATATGACTGGTATCGGTTATGTAACCGATATCGGTTATGCAAGAATTATTTTCCTAAAAATAGAACTGCTGGGTTGGCAACTTAAGTTCTTATTTTTAGCATTCTTATTTTTAGAGTCGTGAAACATGTTAAATATGTGAATGCGACGCTGTTTGACAACTGCTACAGGTAATTGCATGAAAGAAATTGAGTGATAAGGAGGAAAGAGACAGGTGAAGTGAACGTGGGCTGAGATTCAGAAGGTAGAAAGACAAGTTATATTTGAAGAGGGTGGTGAACATGGCTAAACAAGGAGAAGCATCCAGCAGGAAGGGACGAGGGGGAAGACATGTTCCGCCCCAAGCTGCTGCATCCCGAGAGGTAAACTGTTTGGTTGTAATTTGATTCTTGCATGTGTTGTAAATAGGATGAAAGAAGTGTAAGTGGGTAAAGATGAGAAAAAAGGTGATAGGCAAGGGTTGGGGATGGTATGAGTGCTACGGGGTAGGTAAACAGGGTGGGCATGTATTTTTTTAGGTATAAATAGGAGGAAACGGGAAAAATAATTATCGTAGGTGTATGTTTTAAGCAGGGTAGGTATATTTTTAACAGTGACCGGTATCGTTTGAAAGTAACCGGTATCGGTTTGGAAATCGGTATTGGTTATTCATAACCGATATCGGTCACTGTATTAGTTTCCATAATTTGACAAAAAACCCGTGGAGATTTGTTCTTTTGAATAATTACGTGTCGTTTTGATGTATGCAGGCAGAAGCAGGGTTAAGGATGAATGATACTGTGCCAGCTTTGTTGTCACGAATCCGAGCGGATGTAACACCAGCTGAATGGGCATTGATAAATCGGTTGGGGTTAAGTGGAATCCGCTATTATTCAAGAATTGCGTGTAACCATGCTATGTTGCAGGCGTTGATTGAGAGATGGAATCCAGAAAAGAATACCTTCTATCTACCAACAGGGGAGATGACAGTGACTTTGGAAGATGTGTTCCGTATTTTGAGACTCCCAATGATAGGAAAAGCAGTGTATCAGGCGTTGCCCAGCGCGGGGCGGGCAGCGATAACAACAGTATTTGGGTCAGCTGCACGACATTTGACACAGCGAGGTTTATCATTTACGTATGGTACAATGTATGCAACACACCCTAAGGAAACAAGGTTGGCCATGCTATTAATGATAGCGGTGGGGTATTATGCATTGCCGAGGGCGGAAGGTGGAAGATTTCCCAAAGCATTGATGAGTGTTATTTGGGAAATGATAGAAATGAGCGTGACATTCGCATGGGCACCTGCATATCTGGCAGAGTTATATAGGAGTTTATGGGCATGCAAGCGAAAACACAGGACGAAACTGGATTGTTTGTACTTATTACATTGTTGGGCCTATGAGCATATTGTTTGTGTGCGTCTAATAGGCCGACCCATTGAGTCGGGAGAGGCAGGAGTGCAAAGGTTGGGATTCAGACGATGGGTCCAGACAGAACAAGAAGCGAGATCCCAGGCCGTGATAGATGACATCGAGTATTATAGACAGGTATGGGAGATGGTGATGATTGTGGATATTTGTTGGAGGTTGTACGGGAACTATATGGTGACAGAGCACATAGCCGAGGATTTGAGGGGTGTAGAGCGATTGAGGTGGATCGTAGGGCATAGGCCAGGTGAGTACGAGAGGATTCCTCTAGATCGCGTGCGGCGACAATTTGGGTTCGTTCAGGATATTCCTATGACATATAGACCATACATGAGGATCGACGCTGAGGCAGAATTCTCACCTCCCCGGCCTACACCTCCAGAAGGGCCAGAAGAGATAGCAGCCGATCGTAGGGTTATGGATGCAAGAACGACAGAGGCGTATAGAGTATGGTGGGTAGCAGAGATGCGAGGTGCACGTGAGTGCCCTGACATAGTTGTGATTACAGCGGAGAGAGATCGTCTGCAGGATTTGGCTCGCCAGCTTCAAACACAGGTGAATGAGACAATGGGATTGTTAGAGGCTTCACAATTACGAGTGGAGAGACTGGAGGCCAGATTCCTCCACGCGAGAGGATGTATTCGTATGTTACAGGAGATGTTGGCGGATCAATGGGAGGAACCAATGGCAGTGGCACCTTTGAGGATGGAGAGGCCCACGATGGGCATCGACGATCACGATCACCACCTGATTCGGGAGGAGGTGCAAGGGTCTAAGTGAATTTTATAGGAATATAAGAATAAACAAGGATGCCGACCTACGAGTTGATGATAGAGAAGATGTATTTGTATAACATCTAAAATAAAATGAAAGATGTATGTTCTTTTGAGTGATGATAATAATAAGAATGGTTGTGTTTTGAATGTTGTTTTTGTTTGTTTTGAAAAAGGATAAAGAGGAACGTTGGCGAATAGAAATACACGAAAAATATTTATATTGACAACACATGATAAGATATGGTAGGGGATGGTCGAGCTAACCTTGGGAGACCCCATGTCTCCTAAGTGCTGCCTACATAGCCCATTGCACAAAGCAAGGAAGGGCCTCAGACCGATGTAGTTCTCCCTTAGGATCAGGGAGAGGTGAATTCAGGCAAGTTGGTTGTGGTTAGGCAATTTGGTTGGTTGGTAAAAATTTGATGTTGGTAGGGTAATGTTGTTGGTGTTGGTAGGGTAAAGAGAAAGTTAGCATTCCCAAGGAGTAGGGAATCGTGTCCTGATTAAGGTCAAAACACAATCCTAGAGCCGAGAAAAAGAGGCAAGAGTGTCCCGTAATTGAGGAGCTAAGCAAACCACATATTAATGTAGGATGAGCTTGAATCCCTAGGTACCTTGCATAGGCAAGAAGTCGATAGGTGAAAAGAGTGGTATAATCACAATATATCGGATATACGTCACGTCCCTTGAGTTTTGTTGCTTTAACAAATGGTGAGGTGAGGTGGTTGATGTGGGCGAGGGTGTAGAGAAATTATTATAAGATGATTATTCTGACAAAAGAGAATCAAACCTAAATAGACAAGTCCATGACTCAAAAGTGTTTTGAAATACTGCTTTTATTTTTATTTTATTTTGCTGGATATAGACTGATCAATGCGGGAAGTCTACATGGGATATGTATTTTGTTGTTCTTGAGGTCTTCACGAAGCTGATCAATGCGAGAAGCTTCTGATAAAGGCTGGCTGTGTATAGCTGTCATTCAAGGGAGCAGTCTATTTATAGTAGCAGATGCGGTGTTTATGTATAGCTATCCTTCGGGGGAGCAGTCTATATATAATAGTAGCAATAGTTTGGCATATAGCTGTCCTTCAAGGGAGCAGTCTATTGTATAATTTATAGGTCTAGATGTCCGTTGGGCATAAAGCATCTAGTTTTTGTAGGAAGTTTGACTCAAGAAAATCCCATAAGTGTTTTAATTAAGAATGTGTTATTTTGATACTTTGAAGTCATGGACTAGACTAAAAAGGGGAAGACATATTTTAAGGGGAGGTGATAATCAAACCATGTGAGCTTGATTTTATTTTGAGATGTAAGAAACAAAGTGTATGCGGTGGTAAATGAGCTCAAGGGACGAGCGTAAGGTAGATAAGAAGTGATATAACACTAATTTCAACAGTAGAATGGTCGAAGATGCAAGGCATTAAGGGGCTCAGGCTCAGGTTTACCATTAAGCGAAGCTAAACGATAAGTGCCTGATCCATAAGTGTGAGTGATAATGTAAGGCCCAATCCAATTAGGAGCAAATTTTCCACGTTTACTCTTTTCTAGTTTGGTTACATGTTGATTCTCTTTGAGGACAAGATCACCAACCTTAAAAGTATGCTCATGAAGTCATTTATCATAAGCACGCTTGATGCGTTTTTGGTAGATTTGAAGGTGATCAAGAGCCGTAAGACGACGCTCGTCAAGAAGCTCTAATTGGGCTAACCGCTCTTGGCGGAAATCATCATTGGTGAGAATATCCTAAAGAGATATTCTGAGGGAGGGTATTTGTACTTCGAGAGGCAAGACAGCCTCGGTACCATATACCAAAGAAAATGGTGTGGCATTAGTAGAGGTACGAATGCTAGTACGATAAGCCCAAAGGGAAAAGGGAATGTGATCATGCCAGTTTCTTCCGGACTCATTGACAACTTTCATGAGGATTTTGGTTAAGATTTTATTAGAAGATTCAGCTTGACCATTGGCCTGCAGTTAGTAAGGTGATGAGAAACTAAGTTTGATACCAAAGTTGTCACAAAGGTCTTGTAACAACTTATTTTTAAAAGATTTACCATTATCTGTTATTAGGCGATGAGGAATACCAAAACGACAGATAATGTGATGGTTAATGAATTCGACAATTTTTTCTTTTTTGATTGAAATGAGTGGAATGGCCTCCACCCATTTTGTGTAATATTCGGTTGCTGTGATTATCCAACGGTGACGTTGTGAAGAAGGCAGGTGAATCTCACCAATAAGGTCTAAACCCCATTGTGAGAAATGCCAAAGATCTCGTGCGACCTGTAGCGGATGGCTAGGATTATGTTGAAGGTTGGCATGTTGTTGACACATAACACAACACTTAACATATTCGTAGTAGTCGTTATTAACAGTAGGCCAATAATAACCTACACGAAGGATTCGTTTGGCCACGGCAAGGCCACTAAAATGTCCACCACAAATGCCGTCATGGACTTGTTGGATGGTATAGGTGACCTCCGCGCCAGTTAGACATAGAAGGAGGATGCCATCAAAGCCACGTTTATAGAGGAGTCCCCCCATGACAACATAACAAGAAACACTTTTAAGAAAAGCACATTTGCCGTTACTAGTAAGGTCAGGTGGGAGAACAGAGGTTGTAAGGTAGTCATGAAATTGGTGGTACCAGGTATCCTGTGAATTAGCAGACACATTATTTATCATACAAACAACCGGGGTTGAGTAGGATGGGGCAAAAAGTTGTTGGACCAAGACGAATATCTCAGAGTCAGTTGGTGAGGCAGGAATTTGCGAGGCTAAGCAAGCCATAGTATCCGCAAATTTGTTAGTGGAGCGGGGAATGGTCTGGATAGAATAACAAGTAAATGAGGTCAAAAGTGAATCCACGTAATGTTTGTACTTTTGAAGTTCCTCATTCTTACATTGGTAGATGCCCATAACTTGATTGACTACCAATTGAGAGTCGCCAAAAATATTAATGGATTTGACACCTAAGTGTAACGCAACCTGGAGACCCAAAACAAGGGCCTCGTATTCCGTTGTATTATTAGTGTAGGGGAAATCAAGCCGGAATGAAAGAGGCATAGGTTTAGCGTCAAGAGGAATGAAAACAACGTTGGCTCCTCCGCTGCGCTGGCATTTAGATCCATTGAAGAAGAGGGTCATTTGATACGACTCTTCCCTGAGTGAAAGAGTGGTGATGAGTTCGTCGGGGAAATTAAAATTGGTGAATTGTTCCCCAGGTAAAGGGGCCTCCGCAAGTTGGTCCACAATAGTTTGTCCTTTGATTGACTTCTGTTGTACAAACTCAAGGTCGAGGTCTGCAAGGAGCATAAGCCATCAGGTGATGCGTTGGTTTAGATGTGGTTTGGCATACATATAATGAATGGGGTCCGTGTTGGTGATGACAAAAGTTTTGTGATTTAGGAGGTAATGTCGGAGTTTGGTGGCTACGAATGATAGGGCTAGGCACAATTTTTCTACATGTGTATACCTAGTCTCGTAATCCACGAGAGTACGAATTATATAATAAACGGCTTTTTCTCAGCGTGCCGAGTCCCGATGTGCGAGCATGGCTCCTATAGCATGGTCAGTGGCAGAAAGGTAAAGGTAGAAAGGGCGATCATCCTGAGGTGGAATAAGCACAGGTGGCTGCAAGAGATAGGATTTGAGAGCTTCAAAGGCTTGGTGACACTCTTCACTCCATTGAAAGGCAATGTCCTTTTTAAGAAGGTGATGGAAAGGTTGACATCGATCCGAGAGTTGGGAGATGAAACGCCAGATGGATTGAAGTTTACCCTGCAAACTACGTAATTGTTTGAGGTTTTTGGGTGGGGGCATTTCTAGGATAGCTTTGACTTTAGATGGATCGACCTCAATGCCACGCAAAGAGACGATAAAGCCAAGAAGTTTTCCCGAGAGAACACCAAAGACAAATTTCTTTGGTTGAAGCCGGACTGAATATTGCAACAGGCGATCGAAAATAATGGTTAAAACATCGAGATGTTCACTGCGATGTTTAGATTTGCCAAGAATATCATCGACATAATCCTCAAGGATAGTGTGCATAATGTCATGAAAAATGTAAGTCATAGCCCGCTGATAGGTCGCACCAGCATTCTTAAGGCCAAATGGCATGACACGATAACAGAAGGTTCCCCAAGGAGTTATGAAGGTAGTTTTATGTTGATCGGCCGGGGCTACCAAAATTTGATTGTATCCTGAAAAGCCATCCATGAGAGAAAGCATTTCATGGCCCGCAGTGAGATCAACAAGTTGATCAATACTTGGGAGGGGGAAGTCATCCTTAGGGCAAGCGAGGTTAAGGTCTCGGAAATCCGTGCATATCCGAAGTCCCCCTGTCGCTTTAGTGACAGGTACGATGTTAGAAATCCATTGAGGATAGTCAATAGGCAAGATGAAGGAAACAGAAAGAAGTCGTTGAAGCTCTTCTTTGACAAAGAGGGCAATGCGTGGATGCATTTTTCTCAGTTTTTGTTTGACTGGCTTGGAATCGGGGTTTAGGGTGATGTTATGGACGGAAATGGTAGGATCAATTCCTGGCATGTCAGCGTAGGACCAAGCAAAATCTTGGTTGTGGGTACGGATAAAGGTAGTAAAGAAGGATTGTTCTGATGTGTTAAGGGATTGTCCGATCTTCACAATGTGAGGATCCTCCTCTGTGTGGATGTTGATTTCTATAGTCGACTCATTCAACATGGTTTGAGTTTCAGATGGTAAGGCGCATTGAATATAGGAGTCGTCTGCCCCAAGGTAAGTGAGGATGGAGTCGTCATCCTGGCACTCAACAACATTAATCAAAGGTGAATCCTTTTCGATCATGTCTGGATATAGAAGGGGAAGAGAAGATGGGTCCTCATTATCGTGTTTATAAGTGAGAGGACCTATGAAGATAGCATTTATGAAAAAAAAAAGTCAGGAGGGATAGATTCAGGATCTATCAACTCTATGGGTGATGATGGCAGAATGGGTGATGATGGTTTGGTAGGGGTGACGTCGTCATCCTCCAGGATAAAACTGACACGAGGTTTCTCCGGTGTAGGTGTTTCAGGAAAACCGAGACCACTGCGATCATTGTGTTTGCGTGTAGTCACGGGAATGAGTGTATGTTGGCCTTGTTCATAAAGACCAAAACCAAAGCCTTTCCAAGCACAGCGAGTCAAGAAGGTGAGGGCTAAATGACGATTTGTCAAGTAGTGATAATCGGACTGGAAGGGAACCACACCAAGAGGAGGTTCAGGGGTAACAGAGGATGCGTCAACACCCCCATACGTTAGGTTGATGTGGCAATGGGGTGGTCTGTAAGAGATTACCTCCCCCACGCGACGGTCGTAGGTGGGATGTGCATGTAATTGTTCGTATTCCTGCGGGGTATGGAAAGAGCTAACATTATATAGGCGGTACTCCCCCAGCGTAAGGCGTTGAAAAAAATCTACTAAGGGGTCAGAGGTTGGGATGTTATCTGTGGGAAAGGAAGTAATATTTGTAACGGCGGTTTCATTAGTTGAAGGTGTAGGTGCGTCGGAAGTAGATGACTGGGTTGGATGAATGGGTGTCTTGACTGGTACAAGCACATCATTAGGGAGATACAACATATTGCAAGTTTTGAAGGGGGGAGGATCAGATTTTACGGTGTAGGACTTCCCCTCGTACTCAAATTTTATGCATCTATGTAAGGTGGAGGGAACGCATCCCATAGCCCGGATCCAAGGGCGGCCTAACAACATATTGTATTGGAACTCTCCCTCAAGGACATAGAAGAGTTCGGGTAAAGTACGTGGTCCTACACAAATGTTAAGGATCACGGTGCCTAAAGTAGAAGTAATAGCATCATTGAATGATCGCAACATGATGAGGTTGGCACACATGCAACTAGAAGGGATATTCATTTGTTGGAAGGATTTTGAAGAGATGATGTTTAGGCTAGAGCCCCTGTCAATCATAACACGACGTACCCAAATATCCCGAACGTATGCTGAGATGAAAAGAGCAGGGTCAGGATCTTCGGCACCAAAGTCGATAATTTCATCTTCGGAGAAACTGACAGCAGCGGCTTGCTGTACAGAGACAGAAGTGGTTGGGGAGATAGATTGTTTGGTGAGCGAAGCAACGTGATTGGGTGTTAGAATAGAGGTAACAGGAAAGGTTTCATTAGGTAAAACTTCTATCCCTTGAAGGATTTCAACAAGAGCTTGTCGATGAGATTCAGAAGTCTGAATGAGATCATACAATGTCATTTTTACAGGTGATTGGTGAAGCTGTTTGATCATAGTTCAGTGGGCAATGCCATTAGAGACGGGATAGGCGGGTCCGCGAATAACCACTTTAGGTGGTGGTGCAATCGGGATGGTTGACGGAGAAAGAGATGCCGCAGGTGTGTTTTCTTTCGCTTTCCCATTGTTTTTCTGCCCTCGAGTAGCAACACTAATCATATTGATCTCGTGAATATGAGAGGAGGAAGATGGCAAGGATAGGTCATGGTCTTCGAGAGGTGGGGCTGTAATAATGATAGATCTCGGTGAGGCGGGGACAGGTGGTATAGGAGAGGGAATTGAAGCTAAAGGTCTCTCTCTTCGTAAGTTATCTTTCTTAACTTTTCTATCTAAGAGAGGTGATGGATGAAGTATGGATTTCAACGCTTTGCATCCCTCTACGTCATTTCCTGGTGTGCGGTGGTAAGCGTAGATTTTAGACTCATCGTAACCTATTGGTCGAGGTTTAGATGGATCATAAGGTCTAAGTGGGGGTAGGGAAATGGTCGCATTCTCTACCAACATAGCAAGGATTTTGGTGTAAGACCCTTTGAGTGGGTCAAAGTCAGAGGAAAATGAGGCTATTGACTGGGTCGATTCTGGTGATGACGTGGTGTGGTTGGTTTGTATGGGGGGTGGTTTAGCCAAGGAGTTTTGATAATGGGTTTTAACTAACCGTGGTTTCTTTGACGTAGAAGCTATGTTTAGATGGTTGGATGATGAGGCCATAGATGATGTGGTATCAAAAAACAACCACAGAGAAATAGGAGTGACAGAAAACAAATCTTTTGATGGTGGAATTTGTTTATGGTTGATAGGTGGACAGGATACGCGGGGTGACGGTGTTGCTATACCCTTGGATTTCTGTATGGGTGCAGAAGGCGTAGATCGCTTTAAAGAAAACGCAGGAGGTATGATATATTGATGTAAGGTAGAGGGATGGGGTCCCAATATGGAAGGTAGGTGTGACGACGAGGGTTGTAGTTGTGTTAGCGGCATAGATTGAGGAGATTGAGTCTGTCTCCTAATGGGGTGGACGGCTTTATTTTTAGATAAATCAAGCCTCTTAGGTGGGTGTGTTAGACTAGGTATGGGTGAGGTCCCAAGCGTAGGGGAAGATTTGGTTAGGTTAATAGAAGTGAATGAGGTATTTGGTAGAGATGAGGGGGGTGAAGATGAGGACATAGGCATTTTATGTTTCTGTAAACACTTCGGGTATATGGTAGAGGCATCAGGATCGGTCATTTGCATTTGAGTAGAATATGGCGTACTCAAATGTTCCCATAGGACCTGTCTATCTTCTGGGGAATGACAGTCCTCACGTGTGAATAGGAACTTTTGTATAGAAGAAAGGTGGGTTGTGATTCCGGTCCATTTTGGGTGTGATACAAGGGGTATATGAGGCACTGTATCAATGGGCGTTAAGAGGTCAACCGGTTGCTGAAAAGATTTAGGTGATGAAGGACTAATAGGTAGGAGGGCGTGTTTGAGAGGATCTGTCATGTTTAAAGAATGTGGTGATGTCGGTTCAAGAGGTTTCTTGTCTAAGGATGACAAAAGAAGTGGCGAGCCTTCCTCTTGTACAGCAAGAATGGTAGAAGGAGATGTTTGGGAAATAGATAAATTAGATAACATCCGCTCACAGTCTTGCAAGGATGTGGTTGTAAGAAGGCTCCTCTGTGAGAAGGGAACTCTGGGCAGTTAATTCCTTGATGGGTAAAGGAACGGCAAGGATTCAGTTTGTCTTGATGGCGAGGAAGGGGGTTCGGTTTCCTGCGTTAGTGAAGAGGTTGATTCAGAATTTGTTCGATAGAGGTCTTTGGCTGGGAATCGAAGACTGCATGGATCTCATGAACACTCTCCTCGGCTAAGATATCTTGGTTTAGTTTACTGTTAGAAGAATGATTCGGGAATGGTTTGTTGAATATTTTCAAATTTCGGTTAGCAGGGGTGTTAGGATTATTGAGGGCTATATCCCCCGCATCAACCATTTCCTGCACTATGTTTTTCAACATCTTGCAGTTCTCATGAATGTGTCCCTTCACGCGGTGGAAGTTACAGAAGTCATTTTCTTTGTACCAAGAAGGTATGGTGCGAGTGGAATCAAACCCGGAATGAGGTTTAACAGGGAGGTAAGGTAATGGCTCCTACTTTGAGCAATTTTTCCAATATCACACCATATGTTTCTCCCAAGGGAGTGTAGTTTGATGGGCTCTGCTTTGTACTTATAGGTGGTTTTTGGCGGGGTATTAGACGGTGGTTGGGATTTGACCATCACCGCGTGCACGGCCCCTTTTGATTTCGAAGCAGTCAATGGGTGAGGATTGGTGGTGTTAGGTTTGTTGGTGGAATCTTGGGTTCGGAAAGTGGGGTTTTTGTTGCGCAACCGCAATTTATCTTCCTCTAAGGCTCGAATCTCTAGTTTTCGAGCCATAGTAAAGGCCTCATCAAATGTACGGAAAGTTTGAATTTGGAGGGTAGGAGAGATGTGCTTAGCGTAGGCCCGTGTAAACAGTTCGATAAGTTCAGTCTGAGGCAAGGCATACGTAAGTTGGTTGATAAGGCCCCGCCATCGTTTAATGAAATCTGCGATAGATTCGTCTTCAAATTGTCGGATGACACAGAGGTCAGTGATAGATACTTTCTTGGCAATGTTAATGGAGAAATGATCCAAGAAATATTGGGCTAGCTGGTTAAAAGAGAAGATTGAGTGTTGGGTTAAAGCACTGTACCACTCCAAGGCGGGTCCGGATAAGGACATGGGAAAGGTGTGGAGTAGTAAAGCGTCGTCGTGAGCAATCAGATAGCAGGCATGTCTAAATGATCGCAAGTGTTGTTGAGGGTCCTCCTTACTGTTAAAACGGGTAAAATTTGGTAATTCCCATTGAGGAGGATATGAATGAAGGGGGACTGAAGGGTGGATAGGCTCCCAACAAACTTTCTTGTATGTCAAGGCGCTACGACTTCCTGAAACAGAAGCCTCCAGATTTTGCATTTTGTCCATCATTTGTTTAATTAATCAGTAGTTGGATGAGATGATGGTGTTGTGGTTGTGTGGTAAACGGAGGCAAATTGGGCCAAGGTCCGCCGCTAGACAATGGTGGGGTTAAATGTTGATAAGGTATGGAGGATGAATGTGGTCGAGGCAACCGAATATGGATGTCCTATATAAGCTGTTGAGGTTACCGGGATATGTGCGTTGGAAATGAAAAGGTGGGCGGAGCTTGAGAAGGAATAGCTCGTGTGGATAGGTTGCAGAGAGCAAGTCTGAATACGGAATAGTCTGCATAGAGAGATGAGGTAGTGAGCAGTCGGCGGTAAGACATGTTGGGCCCAAGATTACCCAAGGAAAGCCAATCTGTGCCGTAGAACCCCTGAAGCTGCTGAGGGTAGGAGATGGGACTAAGGATGCGGAAGCAAAGTGGATTTAATCAGGCGGCGCAGGGCTAAATGAGCAGCTATACTGATAGGCATTCCAACAAGGAGTTGACCGTTAGGTGTACGGTCAAGGGCATGAGACAAATAGTATTGTACAGTGCTAGGATTAGCATCCAGAAATTTGGAAATCTTTATCTCCATAGGAATTTTAGGGAACCTCGCTGGTGTCCGTAGGATTCCCCACAGAATGTGAAGGGGGGTGGTGATTTAGGCAAAGGCACAGAGCAAGCATTGTGAAAACATGGTGGCGGCTGCTTTCGAGTGATAACAACCGATGGACAGGAGTACACAGTAGGGTTTTCAATCTATCAGGAACAGAAACAGCTCAGAATGGTGAAATTGGTAGGGTTGGTTGGTTTGGTCAGTGAACTGTAAAAGACCGTAACCGATCTCAGTCCTGATACCGATGTTGGTTTAGTAACAATAGTCGACAGTCAGTCCGTTAACCGATGGCGGTGTATAAGAACTGGGTATAAGAAAATATATAGAAGTTGCTGATTTGATTGTAACAACGCTCAGTACATTCTATCAAATGTTCTAAGTTGATCACAGAAGGTAGTGTATAACAGGAAAAAAAACGAACTGAAAACAAGCAAGATGCACACGTAATCCAGAGACTAACACTAGGGTTAATTTTAATTATTGTGGGCTTATGCTCGTAGACGCGGAATGATGTCAATCCTAAACAAAAGACTTAGTGGAAATGTCAAGTTTGTTTTGGCTTATAAGGGTACTCAATCGGGCCAGAGGAATACCGCGGGAAAAAGGGGGATGTTTTGAGCTGTTGTGTTAATTATAAAGTGATTCGGTATGTGTTGTGCAGTGAAAGTAAGATTAATTTCCTGTCAATACCGATGGAAATCACCCCACCCCCACGTGTTACGACCTGTATACTAGTCTAATGTTCATTAGAATGAAACAGCAAGCCAAAAGAATGTATGCACTGTTTTTATAACCCAAATCGAAAATAGAGTCGATGAGAAATAAAGATGACTTTCCCTAAGCGAAACTAGGAAAGCAGACAAAATTCTTTACCAAATATAAGCAAAAACAGCAACAACAAGTATGCTTCCTAAAACGAAAACAGCAAGAGAAACAAAAAACCCAAAATGGGTCCCACCGGGCGTGCCAAAATTGTTTCGCATGAAGGGTTCCGGCTTCTGCAGATAACTTTCTTCTATCCTATCACTTCCTTTGAGAAACCAGATAAGGGTTAGGGCTAGGAGAATACCTGTTGAAGTGAGATGGTGTGTGCGCGTACCAATATATAACGAATCAGATCGACTGCTAAGAACTCCTTTTTGTCTTGGAATGACTAACCTGCAGTAGAATACAAGACCCACCAGTTTTAATTAGACAGAAATGAGGGATCTACTTGGCCCAGGGAAATATAGAACTTCCTTTCGAAGGTTGTGTCAATTTCCCTTTTTTTTTAAATC